>JAOYRS010000042.1:860000-1392017 GCA_032432895.1 Dryadula phaetusa
GACATCAATGTTTTCTTCTAAAATCTACCAAAAAAACATACAAAGTAACTCTTTATATGTTTTTTTATGGTAGATTTTAATTAAATTTGTTAACTAACCTGCCAGATTATTTAAATATAAGTTTAGGTCTAAGCTAGTCGTGACCTACGCGATGCTAGGTATCAAAGGGCACGCATTAAGCATCCATGGCCCGAGGGCAACGAAATAATGCATTACTTCTGATGAATTGATCCACGTTGCTCGCATAAATTAACTTGTTCCTAACATAGTTTATGACGAATGTAAGCGTTAGCAAATACCGAGATTTCTATTTTGGGTTACTTTCGTCTAATTTCTAGAAAATGTATGAAAGTGGTATTGAAATAGTTACGTTTGTTTATCTTTGTGAAATATTATTATTTATTTATTTTTTATATATATTTTTTTACCTTTACGCTTTTATCCCGCACAGGAGACAAGACAAACAAGACCTAGTGTCAAGACACTCCGTACTCCGCCCAATTCGAGACGTGCGTGTTAAATTGTGGAACTTAACGCCAATCTAGAGCTTACTAGAGCGAGGAAATGAATTTAGTATTAATATATTTATTCCCCCGTCTGGGAATCGAACCCACAAGCGATTGTGTTTATGTTTATGCTGTTCTTCTGTACCACGACCGGCTTCGTATTATATTTTTTTTTCTCATAAATATTTTAATACAAAAAAACAATATAATAATTATTTTATTCTTTATTAATCTTAAAATGTATAAGAAGAAAAAAATGCGTCGGTGGATTTTATCTCACTACGACATCTCTTATAGTCGAAATGAAGAAATAAATAGCATGATACATAGAAAATATAAAATACATGAACATAAAGAGACAAAATCCTTTATTTTTAAATATGCTCAACTAATATTTAACTTAAATAATTATAAGTATTCTTTATTTTAAGTTTCACGCTTTTATCCCGCATAGCAGGATAGACAGAAAGTACCTAGTGTCAAGACACTCCGTTCTCCGATTTCCGTGGAATTCAAGACATAGTGTGTTCACTTAACGGTGGAACTTAACGCCGCACTTTGTGACTATTTTATCTATATTTGTGATTATTAATATCATGATATTATGAGGCCGGTTCTGTCACAGTGGGACAGCGTCATGGGTTCTATTGCCACTCGGGGGAGTAATTATATTTAAATTATTTTCACTTCCTGGCTCTGATAAAGATAAAGTGTGGCGTTGAGTTCCACCACTCCTGCTACCTGCACCTATCCTGCTATGCGGGATAAAAACGTGAAGCTAAAAATTTTAAATAAGTGACAAAAAGTTCTCAGTGACTGGTTTTCTTCTTCCTGATTTTGTAAGAGAAAATGTTTCAATGAGCTATCTATGTTAATGATAGACTGGGTTGACATGAAGCTTTTATAGCTGACGTATATAGATATATAGTTTCAAATTCTTTCAATATATATCAGTGCAATTAGGTTCGGTTCTAAGAAACTTCAAGATAGTGGATTCAAATCTCACTTAGGGTATTAATATTTGCCATTTGTCTTGCTAACTAGAGACAACAGATTCCATTACTACTCCATCTACTTCAGCTCATAAGCAGAAAATAGATAGAGTAGAGAGGAGATACATAGAAAATATTCAAAGCTTATATTATCTATACAAATAAATAAATTAGTATTTTTGTTAGTAATATTAAAATAAACGTATTTTAACAAATACATACGTATGTATACATTCATATATACATACGTATATAACAAAAAATATATATAATTTTTATCTATATATTAGTTCTGGTTAACCTCTGGAACGGGTGCATTGAATTTTACGGGACTGTTAGTGCTAGACAGGTTATAGTATAATTTAGGCTATTTTTATAATTTATTATGCTAATTTTAGAGAAATAATTTAAGATACCTTTATTTGAGTTTTTAAAAAAAAACGATTTAGAATTCCGTGATTATTGTTATTATTATTATATAGAGTTCGTCAAGGGGACATCAACCTACAACCAAACGTTCACGCTGATCCACTGCGCTACCATGGCGTTCATAATTATTAAATAAATTATATTATACACTAAAAATATGCTAAGAATATAAAATGAACAGTGTTTGAGTACTGACCTTACTAACAAAGCAATCGTATTATCAGTTAACGGGACTCTGAACTGTAGACCTGAGCCGACATATTTCTTCAAACTAAAACACTAGAATCAAATAAACTTGTTTAAATTTCACACGATTTGTTCGTGTATTGATGTTATTTAGACATTTATTAATATTTTTATATCTACATATAAAATCTTTATATAATATAAAATCTTTTATACATATAATAAAAACGTAACTGATACCTGTTAGTACATAGAAGGTTTATAAGGGGAACTATTATTGGAGGCATTTGTTTGTGTAATAAAAAACAATTATTTTTTTATCTATTTTCTATTTTTTTGTTTGTTTGTGTATCTGTTTATCTATACATTTGTGCACCCTAATCTCGTAAACGGCTAATCCGGATTTCAATGTAGTTTTTTCTATTGGCATTCCATATAGTATTAAGATGAGCCTAAAGAACTATCTTAAGTTATTATGTTAATAGTATATATGGGGTTTCCCAATAAGAACGAACGATTTTTTGAAATTGAAATAAAACATGTAATATACGAATTTCATGCTCAATGCTTTTATTTGATAGGAAATTTTATGCTATTTATGATTTAAACTAAATATCGTTCAAATGACCGCCACGACTTTTTTTGCACTGGTGAATACGATCGGTCCAATTTTTGATGACTCGGTGTAGCATGGCCGCTATAGTCGCTCGAACGTTGCGTTCAAGGTCTTGAATCGTAGCTGGTTTTTTGGCATACACTTGAGATTTAACATACCCCCACAAAAAATAGTCCAAGGGTGTTAAATCGCATGCTCTTGGTGGCCGATTGTGAGGACCGTTGCGAGAAATAACAGACTCACCAAACTTATCACGCAATAAATCCATTGTGACGGTCACAGTGTGGCATGTTGCACCATCTTGTTGAAAATAAATGTTGTCCGCATCGATTTCATACATTTCAGGAAAAAAATCGTTCAACATGTCACGATAACGGTCGCCATTGACAGTAACAGTACGGCTTTCGTCGCTTTTGAAAAAGTACGAGCCAATGATTCCATCGTACCATAATCCTCACCAAACAGTCAATTTTTCAGAATTTAATGGTGTTTCATGAACCACTCTTGGACTTGACTCACTCCAGTAACGACAATTCTGTTTGTTCACATAACAATTGAGCCAAAAGCGAGCCTCATCTGAAAAGATGATTTTCCTATGAAATTCGGTGTCCGTTTCCATCATTTTACGACGTAATCGATGGTCTGCTGGCTTGAGTTCTTGTGCCAACACAATTTTGTATGGATGTAGGCCAAGATCCATACGTAAAATTCGCCAGGTTGTCATTCTGGATAAGCCCAATTCTTGCGCACGTCGTGGAACGGAAACATTTTGATTTTCTTCGACACTGGCTGATACGGCGGCAATATTTTCTTCACCACGGTCTGTCCGTTGTCGTGTTGGTGGTCTACTATCGTGCAAAGAATATTCACATTCCAATTTTTGGATTATGCGACGTATAGCGAGCTTAGACGGTGTACCATGACGACCATATTTAGCACGAAATGCTCTTTGAGTAGAGAAATTTAGACAATTTCCAAATGTTGAGGTAACGTGAACTTATTCATGATTAAATGGCGAACATTACTAAACACAAAGCAACACAAATGTCAAATGTTATACAACCAAAATGGCGGCTGTGATCTATCAAAATCCTATCACCCTTATTGGGAAACACATAGTTCACCACTCAACTAGAAATATCTCGATTTCAAACGAAAAGCAGTAAACGGAGTGTTTTGACTCTAGATTGACTACCCTGCTAAGCGGAATTAAGCGTGAACCCGAAAAAAAATATTTTAAATATAACCAAGAAATAATAAAATTGCATTGAACACATTCTAATTGATTAAATAATGTAAATTGTAAAACTTATGATAAATTTAAATTTAAGTACAATTTTTCAACGTCGACTTTTTTAATTGGCAAATTGTGAAAGCTCTATATAAAAAAAAGCAGTCTATAAAAATCTACAAAGTGTAAGGCATTTTAAAAGTAACAATTACTTATGCAGATGACGGCGCTTTGTGCTTTCCTCGTAACGAGCTTATTAGCTTTTGTTTTCGGCCTTTAACGACAACACCGCTGGAAACGAACGATGCTTCCTAATTTATAGCCAGTTTTTTTTAATGTATTATACGAGGTAGTGTTAGAGTGGCAAAGAGTTTGACTTAAAGCTTAATTTGTGTTTTAAATATTTTGTAATTTATTATTTGAAGCTTTTTTGAAAGCTTTTAATATATACATGTATATATTTTTTGTTTTATATTATTTTTATCCCGCATAGCTGGGCAAACAGTAAGTACGTAATATGAAGACATTCCGTACTCCACTTTCAACCGAATTAAAGACGTCGCACGTGAGTGGTGGGACTCAACGCCGCGCTTTGATTTACGGGAGTGAGGAAATGAAAATAACTAAATATAGTTACTCTCTCGAGTGGGAATAATAACCACAACTTATCGCGTTTACAATCAAATGCTGTCACCCTGCGCCACGACCTGCCTCAAATTATTTTCTTATATTTTAAGCTTTTAATTATTTTTTTGTTTTATATTTAATTTATGTTCATATTTCAAAATCTAATTACAAATTTTGTTTAACTTGATCCTAATTTTAGGATATTGCCTCAGACGGGATTCGAATTTGTAATCATCGTGAGTCAGTATTATAAGCTAATGTAATAATAATAATATCAATATTTCTTTATATTATATGAAATAATTTCCAATAAAACTATTTTAAGCGAATTAATCACGTATAATTAAATATTCAAAATAACAGTTTTTGGTAAAACTAGACGATTGTAACACTTTACAGTAGTCCGTGGTCATGTGAATATATACGCAATTAATCTCAATAATATATTATGAACGAGATCTTATAGAGCTTTCATAGTTTTCATAGAAACTATCTAACTATATACGAAGTGAAATTGTTACGGTGGCGCACAGTCACTTACTAGGTTCCCGCTATTACACGTTGAGTTACACCCCCATTACAGCTACATAGCCCCTTCATTCGCCTCTCATAATGAGAGTTGCCTTCTGAACTAATAAAAATAAATGCTAAAGGCACCGGCTTTACGGAAAGACTTGCTTAAATGTTATACGTATTTACTAATTTATGGTTTTTTTTTTTTTTTTTGTGAAATATCATTTTTAGTAACAGAGAAGAAACACTGCTCATGTTCAAATTACAAGCCTTGCTTGGTTCCTTTATTTTTTTCAATATATATATATATATATATATATATATATATATATATAAATATATATACATATATATATATATATATATATATATATATATATATATATATATATATATATATATATATAGATCAATGTCGTTACTGCATCATCTGGAACGTATTCAATAATAAAAATCATAAATAACAGTTATATTTATCTACCAAGTAATTTTCTATGCTATATAAAGAAATACCAAAAAAAAAACAGGTTAACTTTAACAAAAATAACGAAATGTCTCTATTTTCTATACCGAGATTTTATTGTATGGCACTCGGTGTATGCCCTATTCTTAAAACTTGAAATATTTTATTCATATCGAATTGGAAGCTCTGACTTGTTGACTGGATTTTAGTGTTGGGCCATGAAGTAATGTAAATATTACTTGTCAAGTAATAGTAAAGCCATCATGGTGCAAAGGGACTCTGTCTGTCTGGTAACATGGATGGTGGTGGGTTCGATTTGTATTCGGAAGAATAATTATATTTAAATGTGTTTTATTATTATCTTGACTGAAAAAGTAAAAACAGTCATAATATATCTGTAAAAAAACCTCACACTGTGAATAATAGTAAAATTCTTAATTAATACAATTGTTTAACTGTTTCTAGTAGCCTATAAATAGAATCAACTGATATAAACCAGGCTTAAATAAATTGATTTTCCTTGATTTTATCGTCTTATATATCATATTAGCTTCACGTTTTATCCTTTATAAAAAGGTAGTCAAAGACAACTAACTATAAAGGCAACACCGTTGATTGCTTTCCTTCCAAAATCGAGCCAAAATTATAATTAAATTACTCCCCAAGCCTTAATCGAACCCACAACCAATTGCATTTACAGCCAGGCTCTGTGTAACTGCACCACGATGGTGACTACAGTATAAAACATATTAATAATTATAAAACTTAAAACAATTACTATATATTAAATTTACAATACTTTAGCATATTCACCGCTAACTTAATGGCCACACTATTTAGTATACAGAAGCGAGGTTTGAGCGATACGAAAGGCAGATTCTCGACGTTCCGGCGTACTCATTGTACGGCGCAAACAATGACCGATCTGGTCACTGATGGCCACATGTAGGCCATATAGCACTCAAATTGCAATCTAAACTCACTCTAAACGTGATTAAAATAAGGTCTAAAATTCTATGTATTAAAATATTTGTCGAATTTGAACATGTTACAGTGTATACTAAGCGAGTTAACCAATTGCTGAAATATGCGTGGCGTGGCTTTTCATTTATTTTGATTTTGTATATGGAATTTCAGATTTAGATTTGCGTTTAAGGATTATTTCTCGTATGAAGAAAATATGAATAATATTGAAATTATGAGCAAATATCGTATAATATAAACTATTTTTTTTTAATTATTTCCTTCTATTGTATGCATTGTTAAAATTTGTAGTCATTAATTTTAAATGATACGATTTTAAACGGATTAATCGCGTATGTTTGGTATTTGAAAATACGTTTTAGAAACCTGACTTTTTGAACACTTTACAGTAGTCCGTGGTCACAGGTAGACTAAATATAGGTATACTAAACAAGTTAAAAAAATAGAATAGTTTCATTTAAAATTGCGAAAATCAAATATCTTAATAGATAATTCATACCAATTTTGTATTCATTATATATAATAGGGTTTTTTTTTAATTTAGATGTAAATTTTGCTCAAAATAAAAGCTTAAGACGGAGCTTTCCCACAAAAACAAAACCAATAAAATAAACATAATATATAGCATAGTAGAGAAAATTAAAATCTGAATCCCAAAACGAACGGGGGTCGGTCGATCTTTGTCAAATCAGCAGCGAAAGAGCTTTGAAAGCTCACCTTAAAACGTAAAAAACCGCTGACGCAGGTATCCCTAAAGAATTGCAACGAAAGAAATTTCTTCTCCCCAAATTGCAGGCTTGAATTCTCACGCCAATTTTTGATTACAATTTTACGTGATAATTGTGAAAATTTTCATCGAGGCCGGTCGTCATTGTGTAAGAGCGTCTGACTCTAAATGCAATCGGTTGTGGGTTCGACTCCCACTCGGGGGAATGAATATTTCAATATTTTTATTTCCTCCACTTGGTAGGACAAAGCGTGGCGTTGAGTTCCGCCATTCAACACGTAATAAAAAAACAGTAAGGCTGTAGTGGTGCAGTGTGAGGATGTGTTATATAAATATAGTTGGTTGTGGATTCTCTTTATTTCTCATTTACATAGGATTCTCGATTTCGGACGAACAGCAGAAATAGTGTCTTGACACTAACTTGCTATGCGGAATAAGACGTGAAGACGATTAATTTTATTAAATAAATTTTAGTTTTATCTCCTTAGTAAAAAGGGCAACGCTAGGTTCTGAATTTCACCTAGGATTTAGACGGTACCTTGAGACTGGAGTATATTGACAATAGGTTCTCTTCGACTACCCTGCTGCCTGCTCTATTTAAAAATAATTTCTTCGTTTTCCAAAGTTTTGTATATAGAACTTATCCTCGTACTTTCGAAACTAATTACTTAATTATTTTTATTATTCAATTATATTAACTAATTAAAATAAATTAATTAATTCATTAATGCAATGATCATATCAAATTAGATATTTAATTCCCATATTCTAGTACATTCAATATTTGTGATTATCATAATTTTGCAGAACTTTTATTTTTAATATATATAAAATTTCTAGACTCATATATAATTATAATAAATTTACAACTACCCGCTATTACCTGATTTGAAGGGAAGTCAGAGGGAACTTAATGTGAAAACACTTGTCCATAAGTATAATACAAAATACCAAAATTTTGGTAAATGATCACTCAAAGTATGAATGTTTGAGTTGCAAACCAAATATATACATAATAAACAATAATTTCCTATCTCACCATCTACGAGTTAATAGAAACATTTGTAACAAATTGATTTTGGCTTATAATAACACCTTTTACCTTCATTAGGCCCGGCTCGTTGGTTTTTATGACAGTCTATCCTATTTGCCGTATTTCTGTAATGAAGGATTTTTATAAGGATAAATTAAAAGAAAAAAAAATATCACTGAAAACTTTTTTCGCTCTGTCAACGCTCTTGGAATGAAAAGTAGATTTCTTTCGGTTAATTAGTTTTGGACGGTTCACCTTTACTCAATTAAGTTTGTTTGTTTGACTGTACCTTGTCCAAATTAGGAAAATAAATCACATTTTCTATACTAAAGTAGGTCGTGTTGTATTTTTTTTTTAAAAAATACAAATATTTTCACAAAAAACTTTTTTTCGAAGCAATATCTTGTTAATAAAATATTTATTTAATAAAATAAAACTTATAATAAGTTAATTATTTATTAAAGAATTAAAGGAAGTATTTTTTTTAAAAGTCACTTAGTAAAACACTTTTTAAAATAAAAAAAAAAAAACTATAATATACAAAATAACAAGTAATCCGCAGGAAGTAAACCAATTCGAGATTTGAATATTCTCGGTATAGATAAAAAAAATACATGTCTAAAATATATATTAACTAAGGTACATACCGTTTTGTAGTGAGACACCGTTCGTTGGTAAGCGCGACAGGTCGTGGATTCAATTCCCTTGCGGAGGATTTTTAAAAAATATTTTTAATAACATCTTTGATTTATGTGATTTTTACTCAATTTAAATTAAACTATTTTAAATGTATTAATCGCTTATATTTTGGTATTCGAAAATACATTTTTGAGTTCACTAGACCGTGGTCACATGTAGACAGCTTACTGTAGTGTTCGTAATAACACGATTATATACAAGATTTTTTTTAGCTTCACGCTTTTATCCCGCATATCAGGGTAGACAGAAAGTACCTAGTGTCAACACACTCCGTACTTCTTTCTCCACTGAATTCGAGACATTGCGTGTTGAGTGGTGGAACTCAACGCCGCTCTTTGTCTTTACCAGAGCGAAGAAGTGAAAATAATTAAAATATAATCACTCTCCCGAGTCGGGATATACCCGATTAATCCGTTTAAAATAGCTTTATTTAAAAAATATTTTTATTTTTCTGTTCTGGTACCACAAAACAGACGACTGAAGCAGTCAAAGAAGTATCTTGATATTACGTTGTATCTAGCTAACCAGGTATAGAGAATAGAGCATGAAGATACCTAAAAAACGCTAGGGTTGTACCCATAACTCTCAATTTCCGTTCTTTTCTCTCAGATTTTCAATATTGTTGTTCCTTTACATCAACAATTTTTTATTATAAGGGTATAATATGATATCGTGGAAACACTACACAAAGTGACAAGTACAGAAACGAAGTGAAATCAGATACTATGTGCTTTATAAAGGCATGATCATGTCTCTTGGAAATTTATAACTAACTTAAAACAAAATGGAATACAAACATAATATTCCATTTAATATTGTTTTTAGTTTGTTTTGAGGACAACTGTACTATACTTTGACGATTTAATATAAAAAATATATTTTTGCTATATACCTAATTGAATGTGATTCTAATTTAAGTTATGTAGCTTTACACCTTATCCTGTATCCGGAATTCAGACAGAAAATAATGTCAAGAATTTTTTAATGTAATCAATTACCCGAGTGGGAGTCGAACCTTTAACAAATTGCTTTTACAGTCAGATGCTGTTCCACTGCGCCATGATAGACTCTATATTATCTATCCCTGTGGGGGGACAAGGTAGAATACAATTCCCTTCGCTGCTGGGTAATATCCCGTAAGAGGCGGGTATCCCAGTAATGTGGTGGTAGAAGGTTAGTCCTCCGCAGTCGGAGTTCGTTGTCAAGCGAGCACTGGCTCGCGACGTATGCGAGCTTTTCCTCATTTGCTTTCACTTCCATCCGAAGGCTGGCAACGCATCAACAATTATAATGATGAGTATGTCCATAAAAAAGTCCATATATATATATATATATATATATATATAACGGATATTTTATTACTAAATGTGCAAAATGGATTAAACGCGTATATTTTGGTATTCGAACATACTATATAATATTGCTAAATAAACACATACATCATATTAAAGTAAATCATATCTCAAAGGATTTCACATCATAAGAATTTAAATGCCCAACTTCCACATTGAAATACTAAATTCTAAGTAATAAAACAAGAAAGCACCGCTAAAATCTATAAAGCCCGACCGGAATGACGTGAGCGATACGTCAATTAGTCTAATTTGGGACATAAAGGCGTTAGCGTAATGACTTTTACTACTGAATAGGTTTACTTAATAAATAATCATTTATTGTAGTGTGATAGAGTTTAACTGTAAGCGTGATTAGTTGCAGGTTTGATTCCCATTCGGGGGAACGATATACAGATTTTGTACAAATTTCTTCATCTGTGAGATGAAATTGTGTACATATAAAAATATATAATTCAAGCCTAGTTCTTGTTGTCTGATTTATTTGATAATAAAATGATTATATTTAAATTATTGTTGGATTCGATATAAGACAAGGCGCAGCGTTGAGATCGCCACTCAACACACAATATCTCGATTTCGGGCACAAAACAGTCAACGAGGTGTCTTGGCACTACGTTGTGCAGAATAAAGAATAAGGCTGGAGATCAGTTATAAAATTATTACTCTGTACGAGATAGACTAAAACGGGCCAGATTATATATAACAGGTATCTGATTCGTGATTTTTAAACATATTAAATAAAAAGTATGTAATTAAAAAAATTGGATTATCACAAAAATATACTTTTAATACCAAAATATACACAATTAATCCATTTAAAACAATTTCATTTAAAATCCAAATGATAAAATATAAATGTATTCCACACTAGAAGACGAGACCTGACTTTCATTTGTTATTCAAGACTATACCAAAATATCGGTATAGCTTGTTTAAAGCTAAACCATACCTGAGTTTAGGAGATAGGACAGATAGGTCAATTAGCGTAATGATGGACAATAAAGCTATGCTAATGGCTGCGGCTTAAAGCACTCAGCTGCAACTGAACTACGACGTGCGTGTAGTATACGTTAACGGTAGTGAGTATAGTTTAATTTTTGTATATAATTAGAATATATCTATAATATGGGGTTTCCCAATAAAAACGATATGTTTTGAAATTGAAATAAAACATGTAATTAATGTATGTTCGAATTTCGTGCTCAATGGCTTTATTTTATGTTATTTATGATTTAAACAAAATATCGTTCAAATGACCGCCACTTTGCACTGGTGAATACGATCGGTCCAATTTTCGATGACTCGGTGCACCATTTCGGCTGGTATGGCCGCTATAGTCGCTCGAATGTTGCGTTCAAGATCTTGAATCGTAGCTGGTTCATTGCTATACTCTTGAAATTTAACATACCCCCACAAAAATAGTCCAAGGGTATTACCGCATGATCTTGGTGGCCCATTGTGAGGACCGTTGCGAGAAATAACCGACTTACCAAACTTATCACGCAATAAATCCATTGTGACGGTCGCAGTGTGGCATGTTGCATCATCTTGTTGAAAATAAATGTTTCCGTATCGATTCCATACACTTCAAGAAAAAAAAATCGTTCAACATGTCACGATAACGGTCGCCATTGACAGTAACAGTACGGCTTTCGTCGTTTTCGAAAAAGTACGGGCCAATGATTCCATCGTACCATAATCCGCACCAAACAGTCAATTTTTCAGGATGTAATGGTGTTTCATGAACCACTCTTGGACTTGACTCACTCCAGTAACGACAATTCTGTTTGTTCACATAACAATTGAGCCTAAAGCGAGCCTCATCTGAAAATATGATTTTCCTATGAAATTCGGTGTCCGTTTCCATCATTTCACGACGTAATCGATGGTCTGCTGGCTTGAGTTCTTGAGCCAACACAATCTTGTATGGATGTAGCCCAAGATCCATACGTAAAATTCGCCACGTTGTCATTCTGGATAAGCCCAATTCTTGTGCACGTCGTGGCACAGAAACAATTTGATTTTCTTCGACACTGGCTGATACGGCGGCAATATTTTCTTCACTACGGCCTGTCCGCTGTCGTGTTGGTGGTCTACTATCGTGCAAAGAATATTCACTTTTCAGTTTTTGGATTATGCGACGTGTAGCGAGCTCAGACGGTGCACCATGACGACCATATTTAGTACGAAATGCTTTTTGAGTACTTTTTGAGTTCTCGAATTTTGATAGAAAATTTGGACAATTTTCAAACGTTGAGGTAACGTGAACTTGTTCATGATTAAATGGCAAACATTACTAAATACAAAAAAAAACACAAATGTGAAAACAACCAAGATGACAACTGTGAGCTATCAAAAGAAATGATAGGAATCATTTCTATTGGGAAACACTGTATTTTAATTGTAAAAATAAACACCAAAAATATATATAGCTTCACGCTTTTATCCCGCATAGCAGGGTAGACGGGAAGTGCCTAGTGTCAAAACACTCCGTACTCCGCTTTCCGCCCAATTCGACATATTGCGTATTCAGAGGCGGAACCCAACGCTGGGTTTTGTCTTACCAGAGTAAAGAAATGTAAGTAATTTAAATATAATCGTTCTCCCGAGTGGGAATTGAACCTATCTTAAAAATATATTAATAAATAAAAAAAAGTTATCAAAAAATGTTTCTATTTAACAAACAGGAATATTATATTAATAAGTGAGTCGTTCATAAAAAAAACGCTATGAAAAATATGCTAAATAAGTATTTTCACGTTCTTCTCGTCCCCTCGAAAAGCCATCAGGTCCATGTCATACGAATATTGGGGCAAATTTTCAAATAAATCAGACAAAAAATACTAAGCATACAACATAAATGTATTTGTATATATATATATATATATATATATATATATATATAAGTCTAAAATCATTTTTTTAAATCATAATTTCGTCTCACAAGTAAATAAATTTGTACAAAATGTGTTACTAAAGTGAACATAAACAATCTCATGTGAAGTAAATACTTCAATCCGGAATATGTAAGCAAGAAAAATAAGATTCCGCTGTTATTTCCAAGGCGTTCCACTTTTTACTGTGTTATATATGTATTTTTGTGTGTTTGTTTGTATACTCAAATATTTATATGATTTTTTGTGTGTGTCGTCAATTTTCATCGGCATTGTCTGTCTTTAAGCTGAAATTATTATAATTAATTTTAATTTAGAGGTCACGGTTACTGGTATATTAATAATTTATTTTTATTTGCCTACTCTACTGAGACAATGCGCAGCGTTGAGCTCGCCACTCAATACCCAACATTTGGTGAAAAGTAGTCAACGGAATGTCTAGACACTGTTTTATCTCTGATTTTATTATTAAGCTGGTTTGATTGGCGGTTTGTTCGTTTGAACAGGATAACCTGAATAGATATGTAACCTTAATGTAATTATACATTTCTTCCGGTAAGTAATAAAACCATTTCCGGTTTTTGTTTTTTTTTATTTAATTAATCAAAGCCTTTAATTGAAGGTCCAGAAAATATCTACAATTAAGATAATTTAGTATAGTAAAAGGATTATTCCACACCTATATAAGAAGACGGCCATGTTTTTAGCTTCACGCTTTTATCTCGCATAGCAGGGTAAACAGAAAGTGCTTAGTACAGTAGTGTCAAGACACTCCGTACTTCGCTTTCCAACGAATTTGAGACATCATATGTTGAATGGTGGAACTCAACGCCGCACTTTGTATTACCAGAACGAGGATGTGGAGATTTTTTTTTAGCTTCACACTTTTGTCCCTCATATTTTTACAAGAGTGTATTGACGCTAGGTACTTTCTGTCTATACTGCTATGCGAGAAGTGAAGAAAATTTATGTATAATCACTCCCCCGAGTGGGAATCGAACCCATAACCGATACATACAATAATACAGCCAAACATTGCCACGATCGGCCTACAGAATAGAACAGAAGTCGTATTTTACAAATATAATTAAAACATTTCTTTACTCAAATATACAAGTTGTAAACAAAACACTGCTATCTCAACATCTCGTTTAATGAGTAACAAAGATTTATTTGTACGAGCCAATATAAAATTAATCAAACGATATTTTAACATCCAACAGTGTCCTCTTAATGTTGACATGATCTCAGAATTTATTTCTTCATTTGTGGTTACTATGTGTAGCTGACGTTTTATGTTTATTACACGAACTGCCATTTACAACTGAATGAATACAATCGAGATAGTGTTGTGAGAATTCTTTACTTAAGAATAGTTGTAGGATGGATATAATTTTTAACGGTAAATATAATAATCGTACGGATTGTTCATGGCGTTGAGAGGCGGAACTTAACGCTGCATTTTGTCGTATCGGAGCAGTGTAATAAACATAATTTAATGAAGATTATTCAAATCTACATCATCAAAACAGACGAACGATATAATTAAAATATTTTATGTATGAAATTTTATCTGAATGAAATTTGAACCTACTACCGTCATATATACACTCTGATCAGTTACAACTGTACCACGAGACAGTGTCTTTTCTTATTATTGTATCCTTATATATTTTTTTTCCTTTTTTAACAACTATAATATAAATACAAGGCTACTGGTACACTACTGGTTTTTTACAGTCTCATGCTGTTCCGTACAATTTTATTTATGGGACGAGAATAACATATTTTTTTTCTTTGAAAACGCATCTTTAAATGATTAAACAGTACAGATTTAATTTAGTGAGATATTCCTTTTATATGGTGTTTTAGATTCAACATATTTACAGGGTTCTAGTTTAGTTATCTTTATTTCATTATAAAAACCATCATTGAAAAAAGCTTAACACTTAATATCCAGAGGCAACCTAGTGTCAAGTTCCCCACTTTCTACCCGAGTTCAAGACACTACTTGTAAAGGGACGGAATTTAACACCGCGTTTTATCAAACTAGCGTTTCGAAAAAGAAAATAATTTAAAAAATGACATTCCACAGAGTGACAATTAAGATCACAACTACTCCCGCTTATAATCAGACGCTATATTAACGTCCCTATATATATATATATATATATATATATATATATATATATATATATATATATATATATATATATATATATATATATATATATATATATATATATATTAACTTTATTTTGCTATCTCTTATTATATTTTATTAAATCACAACTATGATAATATTGGACTTGATGAGAATTTTAGTTTTTTGTGATTTTTTGTGATTTTAAGACTAGCTATTTTAAACGGATTAATCGCGTATATTTTGGTATTCGCAACAAAAAATTGAAAAATCCCACGTTTGAAAAATCTCTGTACTGTAAAATAATTTAATGTAAATTTATATTCGAATGCCAATATATATATGCGATTAATCCGTTTAAAATATTTTCATATATATTGAAAATATCATATTTAACTAACACATTAATATTATGGCAAAAATGGATTCAAAGTAATTTCCAATACATATTACACGTATTTTATATAATTTATAATTATAACAAATTTCAACCAAACAGACAGTATCTTTTGAATCTATCTTCGAAAAGATAAATTCGCTCAATTTCTACTAAATTGTAACGACCATTACTTTGCTGATTTAAAATTTCAAAGGCTTTCAAATTTCTTGATAAAAGATAACATTTCTATAGGTATAATGTAATGAGATATTGTTGAAATTAAAATTTATATTTGTAAGGCGTTGTGTTCGCCACTCAATGTCTGGATTTTGGGCGGAAAACAGTCAACGGAGTCTCTTGACACTGGGTTGTCTAAGACTATCCTGCTAGGCGGGATAAAGTTTGAAGTATTTTAGTGCTTTAGGAATAGGTATCCTGCATTGTTTGGTAATAAATTTTTTTTACGTACTGTTCGCTAATTTAGACGATATAGGTATTTTCCTTGACATATTACAAATATATATTATAGAGTTATTGTAGAGTTTTTAGATACAACTATCTCCTGCGGGGTAATTCAAAAAAAAATCTAATTACTTCTCGTTAAGAAGACTGAAAGGATTTAACATGCTTATGCTACTCACGCTGTACTTTATTTTATCGGACCAAAAATCTTTTTTTAGCTTCACACTATAATCCCGCGTAGCAGAATAGACATTAACTCAACTTTCAACCTTGATTGGTGTAACTCAACGCCGCGCTTTTGTCTTATCAGAGCAAGAAAATTAAAATAATAGAAATAAATTTCAAAAAATAATTGTACTCATTACCATTGTGTACAATAATGTACTATATATTATATATATATATATACCTTCCTTACCCTAGAAAAATCTGTGATTGAAAATTTTAACATAACAATTTCAATTTCCATCGATAATCGAATAATGCATATTATACGAGTGTAATAACACACATACTTTACACAAACTCTAAAATTCCAACAATATCAACGTGAACTGAAGAATATAAAGCTTCAATTAACCCACTTCCATACATACATATTAAACATAAAAAGTTCATAAAATATTAAAAATATTTTACTCTTTACAATATGGCCTGATTTTCCAATATTAAATGTTTAATAATTAAGTAATAACCGGCGCCGTGTTTGAACAGAATGTTTGTTTAAAGCGAATATCGTATAAAACAATTAATGTTATCGGTTGGGCTTAGCGATGGTATTGCTGTGGGAGATTATGTCCAGTTTTATATATTTTATACTGCAAAATTTATATTTTTGTGGTGGAGGGTATCAGTGGCTGGATCCATTGGAATTGTACAACGGAAGATATGGGATAGAGCGATTTTAAATCAAAAACAGCTGTTCAATTATATATATTTTTTCGACTCTGTTAAAAACATAGCGTGTTGGATGGTGATTGTAATAAATTGTTTCGGAAACATTAATGTTTATAATGTAATTCATAATTATCAATTAGGGACATTCCCACTGTGCACCATTGCCTCAAAAGAAAAAAAATTAAATTATGCATATAAAAAAATAATAATAAAATCGCTTAAGCTTCTAACTTACATGCTATTGAAATCCACTTGCATATAGGCTTTTCGGTCATTCGAAATCTATACTTAATAATGTCGCATTGTTTACGAATTGAACTTAACTACGACAATTGCGTAAAATTTATCACTATATAAACAGTGGAGAATAGAGAGTGGCGTTAAGTTCCGACACTCAACACAAAATCTCGAATTCGGCGGAAGGCGGAGGAAAGCAGTACGTCTTGTCTACCCTGCTATGCAGGACAAAAGCATGAAGCTAAAAAAACGTGAGTAGTGAACGGAGTGCCTTGACACTAAAATGTCTCTGACTGCCTGCTATGCGTGATATAGCGTTAGGATGATAAAAATTGATGGAAAGCTTTTTTTTAATATTCCTTATCATTATTATGTTTTAATTGAATAGAGTCTGCATTGGGTTTCCTATTTCTATATTGGGAGAATAGAGATCTTAATAGAGGTCTTTATAGTTTAATTATTTAAGTTTCTAAAAAAAGTTCTTAAAGTCACCATTACTTTTGTCTGTGAATGGGATAATTTCACTTTTAACTACACTTAAAATGTATATATTGTTTAAAATATTTACATGTTTACGTTCTAACAAAAAAGTAACAGCGCAGTGTTAAGTTCCGTTACTCAACACGCAGTGCCTCATATTTCGCATGAACGATTTACTAGATACTCTCTCTGTACCACATAACATACCACTCGATGCTAATAGGCCTGATCCGGACAGTCCCCACTACAAACAGTGTACAAAATACGAGATTTCGTGCCTCAGAAGAGGCGCCCTTGTGATACTGTGTTCTAAGTTGATGGTTTCCTCTCGAAGTCTCCAAGCCAAGGTTAGAGCTTTTAGCTCTAACTCGACCTCCCTTAAAACCCGGTGAGCGTCACCATCAAGGCCAGTACGGCCAACAGCATAATACACAATCAAAAAAAACACATTACATAAGAAACACAATAATAAAAAAAATCTATCTTCTAACATGTGATAGTTATTTTAATAAACCTTCAAGTGTTAACAATTAAAGTGACAACTTAATTCATAATAATTAAACGACCAATACACTTTGAAGTAACACTAAAAATACAAGATAATTAAATGATTACAATCTTGTGAGCGCTCACACACATAAAAACACGCACACTTGACCAAAAAAACAATAAATCAATGATGGTTTTCTTTTTGTCTATGGCTTTTTGTTTTAATTATGCTTTTTTTGTTCAGAATACCTTCACACATGTATCTAACGCTTGTTACTGTCGCAATAAGCTAGTGAAGTAGTGTTACAACACTACGATTTGCACTTTCTGTCAATTTTAAGTTCCGTTTTGTGTTGCGTAACTTAACTCCGCGCTTTATATACTCAAATTAAATAAATGTTTTTTTTTGTGTTTTTTTTGTCTTGAAATGAAATCTGTAACCATCGCGTACGCTACCACTGTGCCAACCACCATACTATACTTCTTTTTGTTTTTGTCAATACTTTTTGTTATTTAATTATGTAACTCGCACCAGCCCATTCGTAAATTGGTGCGTGGGTGACTTTCAAAAAAAAACGAATGACCCTATTCCGTTAACTTTTAGTGTTATTTTCGATCGTTATACATTTTGATAACATCTTTCCGATATTTCAATGGGTGATTTACTTAATAGCCCCTTTTTTATAACAATTGCTTCATTAACACCTTTTTTTTTCGTCACGCGCTCACATTGTTATGTTGAAGATAAGATAGTGACCGGAGTGATAAATCACTCTTATACTTAATTTAAATCACTATATATAAAAAAATCTTCCTGATCAAGAGATAATCTAGTATTAAGACACTTCATTGACAGCCTTCTGAGATATTGCGTATTGAGTGGCGTAACTCAACGTGGAACGTTCATCTTACCAGAGCGTAAAAATAAAATATGATATGATCTTAAGTATACCTCTATTATGATATTTATACCCCCGAATGGGAATCGAACTCACAATCAGCCGGTCTATGATGATCTCAAGTCTCTATATTTATCTTTTCAATGTTGAATTTGAAAATCATATCATTAGAGTAAAAAAATTACAAGTATTTTTAGTTTAGCTTAATATATCCTCATAGAGTAAAAGTAAGCAGAGAAAATTTTAAATTAGGACACTAGTCTCTAATATATATATATATATATATATATATATATATATATGTATGTATATATATATATAGAGTTCCAGATATTGTGTGTTGAGTAGTGGAACTCAACGCCGCACTTTGTCTTACCAGAGCGAAATAGTTGTAATAACATTAAATATAATCACTCCCTCGAGTCGGGATTGAACCCACAACCTATCGCGTGTATTACTAAGATCACACTGCGCCACGACCGGCTTCTTTATCATATTATAAAGAGAGAAAACAAACACATATTATTATTTCTTTCTTAAGTAAGGTAGGTTTTTTTTTTCTTTCTTAAGTAAAGTACACTTTTCTAAACTTGTAACTACAACAAATTGTCGATAATTCAACATAAAAACGTTTGACTTTCGACTTCAAGCTTCCAAGTGGAACTTTGATCCCAATGGAGTCGTCTATTACACCTATATAGTGCTCTATGTAAATATAAAATAGTCGTAAGCGAACAATTTTTCCTACTAGGAGAACCAGGGACGCGTAAAATAAACGTTACCTTAGCAACCTGTATTCTACTTTATACAAAATTGTTTGCAGTGGGACCGCGTCTGACTGTAAACATGATCGGTTCTGGGTTTGATCCCCATTCAAGGGAGTGCTAATATTTAAATTATTTTCACTTCCTCGATCTGGTAGACAAAGTGCGGCGTTAATTTCACCATTCAACACGCAATGTCTCGAATTCGGTGGAAAGTGAAGTATAGAGTGTGTTGACATTAGGTATCTTCTGTCTACCCAGCTATGCGTGATAAAAGCGTGAAGCTAAAAAAATTGTTTGCCAAAAATAAAAACGGAGATAAGCAAAGATATATATTTTACTTCTTTTAAGAAAAATTAATTACGCGTGGAAGAGTATGAAATGAACATAGATTGATAAAGCCAATGTAGAGACGAAGTGTTGGCAGAGAGAATCAAATATTAAGACTTTCCACCTGAATTCGAAGTTCCGTGTTGTGTGCGGAACTCAACGCCGCGTCTTGTTAGCGGAAAAATAAAAATATTTCAAATATAATCACATCGTTGCGTCGAATTCAAACACACAACCATCACCTTTACATTCACACGGTGACCTACTGAACAAGGTTGGTCTCAATTAGAAATACAGTAAGCTAATAATATTGAAATTTAAAGAAAACCTCCATAAATATATGATAATATATGAAGATATAAATAGAAAGATTTACTTATTTTTTGAATATTCTTAATAAGACATTAATAAAGAAAAGAAACCTATTTACATCGAACTGTTAACCGTTTTATAATGCTAATGATAATTAACTATAACGTGTGCATTAATCTTATACATTTATCCCTTTCGCTCCAATTAAAAGAGAAAGAGATGAAACACTATTAAATAAATGACTTCCTTTCCTAGATCACTTTTCGGTTAATATAACATTTATATGATATATTATACGAAACCACTGTAAGATAAGCTAAAGCTAAGCTATAATATATTATGAAAGCGATTTTATATATAATAATTTGATGTTTATATGATAACTATTTAAATCAAAAATTATATTATCTTTGTATAAAGATCATTTATGTAAATATATATTGGATTTAATAGTTGTGCTCACAACTTTGTATGTATATAATTAAAAACCTCTAATTCTTTATTTAATACAAGTTAATATCAATATTATATTAACCTTATTTATTTATATAGAAAGTTTTATTTCACAAGAAAATACAAAATTCATGTCGTGTATGTTTGTTTAGTTTTTTTTTTGACATTTCAAATTTCATATATTACGTCAAATTCTGTACGGTTAAAAAAAATCAATTATTTTCAAGTTTCCCAAACACGAATGAATATTATAATTACTATTTTTAAAGTGTTATTCCACACTTAGGATTAGAAAACATTTTTGAAAAAACGTATAAGAATTTTTGAGCGCAGCGGGATTCGAACCCGCGCCTCTTGGATACCGTCCAAGCGCTCTCACCGCTAAGCCATGCGTTCTACCACCAGCTGCGTCGAAATTCTTATTAAAATCTTAAGATTTTTATACGTATTTTCAAAAATGAATATTATAATTCTAGTCTGCAACTGCGTTTGCGTATAAATTTTTACAAATTCTCTCTTAGTTGTGAGACCGGTCGTGGCGCAGAGGTCCTCACCTGACTGTAAACGTAACTGGTCGTGGGTTCGATTCCCAATCAGGGGAACGATTATATTTAAATTATTTTCATTTCCTCGCTCAGGTAAGATAAAGTGCGGCGTTGAATTTCACCACTCAGTGTATCGAAATCAGCGAAAAACGGAGTACGGAGTGTCTTGACACTAATTACTTCCTGTCTACTCTCTGATATGTGGGATAAACGTGTGAAGCTAATCATATTATACAGACTAGCTAATATGCTCAAACAAAACATCTGTAGTCTTTTTTGAGTGTTTTTTTGTTGAAAACGTATTGTTTTTTTGTAAAATTCATATACTATACTAGACTATACTTTTTTTTTCAATGGACTACAAGATTTCATTCATAATCATAGTTCAACTGCTTATATTTATTACGTGTGAAAAGATCTTAACACGAAAGATACGTAATTGGGCGTGAAAGGTAAAATTTAATTTAATTATCGAAATAAAGTTTCTTGGCATTTTGTTTGTAACAGAAAAACAGTTAAAAGTTAATTATCCAGTTAACAATTAATTACATATTATCAATCTATATCTCTTAAACATTAAATACATAAAAATATTCTATTTTACTTGTTATTCACAAAGAAAAAATATTTGATATTTCGATGACACAAAAAATGAGAACTACAAAAGCTCATTAGGTGATAATCTCAATTTGTGTGTTGCTTTGAATGACTACTGATACTAAAAAAAAAATTACCATACAAATATTTATTCTAAATCGAACTTACACCCTCCTTCTCAGCATTCAGAGCCGACAACAATGTTTTTTTTTACCCTATCAGTATTATTAAAACATTCTATTGACTTTTTCTAACATTTGAAAAACACAATGCAATGCAGATATTATGAATGAGACTTAAATCTTCGAATCAAATATTTAGAAAACACACTAATTTGCTATTAAAATTATTAGTACTAATATCTCATAATTTCTTTAACATATATAAACTTTTGATTGCTTTTAATTTTTCATCTTTATGTATCTCTTTGTTTTCGCGCGGTAAGTTCACTCAACACGCAATATCTCGATTTCGAGCGGAAAGCTGTCAACAGTGTCTTATCACTAGGTTGTCCTTGAATACTTTGCTATGCGGGATAAGGCATGAATCCGCTTTGTTCAATGACCAGAGAGAATTATAAATGAAACTATTTTAAACGATCAATTCGAGCCTATTTTGGTATTCGAAAATATGTATTTTGGAAACCTGACGGTTCGAACACTTTACAGTAGTTCGTGGAAGGTAGACTGAGGAGGCATTAGTCTGTCGCTTGATACAAAAATTAATTACATCAATCTACCGCCATCTGTTTCTTAATTGCCTCGCCTACTGCTCTGGATTCTTGCAGAATCAGCTGACTGTATCTTTGTCTGGTTTGGTGGGTTTGAGACTTAATTTTTTTTTTATTTTTTATAAGTGGGTCCCAGATGGTAGAACGCTTCCAACTATCTTCTCTATTGAAATTAGGATGTTTTTGAATTTCAATAGCCTCGCGGATCATTCTAGGAATATATCTTTCCCTAGCGAGGATATGAGGTTTATCAAACCTGAAGTAGTGGTTAGGCTTTTATTCATGGTATGCTCACACACAGCTGTCTCCAATACGCGCCCATTCTTGATATCGGAGATGTGCTTCTACATTCTGAATGCTCTTCTACGTTTGACCTATGTAAGATATGCCAAAGTAACAGTCTAGTTTGTATACACTGCCTGCCTGCATACTGCAAAGAAATATGACTTTTAACTAGTCTCAAGCATTGGCTTACTTTATTAATAGGCTTAAATGTATTCTTGATGGAAACTCTTCTTAAGATATTGTCAATCCTATCTGTTAATCCCTTCACATGTCTCTCCACTATGGGTGGCTTGTTGGTCTTCATACAACCAGATAAGAGATTTTTTAATAGAAAAAATTACCGAAATGAACATTGAACACAAAACCTTCGCGCAAACACGTTCACACTGAGTCACAATAGCGTAAAAAATAAATATAAAATAAATTATCACAAACGTTCACAAGTAGTTGATATCAAAGCGGTACAATGGTGGACGCCAAAATTATTCTTATTCGAACGCTCTGCCGATATTTGGGAGGCTGCATTGCGGACTTGTTACGGCGAGGTGCGGTTACCTATTTAATTTTTTTTATGAACTAACGTTTTGTAAAGATTATTTTGCTAAAGCTCTCCGGCTAAAGCTTTTTTATAATATTTTATTCTATTGAACGTGGGTCCTTAATAAAGTATTACGAGATGTCTGAGAATATTTTTCTATTGAGATATTTATATTTTTAGTACTGCAAATTGAATAATACTTACACGCGGCTTCGCTTGCTAGAATTATAATAGTATATTTTAATATTTAGTTTTGTTTGAATTACTTAAATCGCTGAAAGTACAGGGATACATTCAATAGTTAATGTATGAATAAACATCAAGTTTATAAGAAGTACATGCAGTCAATATTTTTTGTATGATATAAAAAACATACATTATTAAGTAAAATATTACACATACCACTATGTGTTGGATATACACTTTCGTGTATAAAGAGAAAAAA
The DNA here is from genome assembly GCA_032432895.1 of Dryadula phaetusa. NCBI lineage: Eukaryota > Metazoa > Arthropoda > Insecta > Lepidoptera > Nymphalidae > Dryadula > Dryadula phaetusa. The sequence continues at coordinate 884,241 of JAOYRS010000042.1, forward strand.
ATATAAATGTCTAGACAATGCTCAAAATATTTTCCGGAAATTCACACGTTTTTTATTAAAAGGGGGAAATAAAAAACGTGTGAATTTCCAGAAAATTTCGGCCTTTTAGTGTGAATTATATTAAATAAAACAAGCAGCTCTCATGTAAATCATCTAGTTTATATTTACACCTTTTACGATGCGGTTTTGTTGTAAAGGTATCTTAGCTTTAAATGGGATAATATAATACAGTAAAATTGGAAGTTAAACTATTAATTATTATTAGTTTTAAATTAAAATCTTTTGAACGAATTAATTGAATGAATTTAAATTAGATATAAGTATTTAATTTAACATTTTTTATTACCTTTAGCTCGATCTGTATTTATCGATATAAGAAACATTCTTTTAAAAATTATAATAGAAAAAAATGAAATCTAGACATTTATAGATAAGATTATGGATTGACGAAAAGACTGGAAAGGTATCACACTCCAGGAAAATCAACAGATATAGATTAATTACTTCATCTAGCCGCTCGAGTAAACCAAAATACAGAATACGGCGTTATGTTCCGCTACTCAACACATAATTTCATCAACTTAGGCAGGAAATGGAGAACAGAGTGTCAAGACACTATATTTGCTCTAACTATGCGGTCGAAATCATGAAGAAAAATATGGATTTATTATGATTATTTATCGAACTTGCAACTGATTCCTAAGAAACGATCTAAGACAAACTTTTACTACGCCAGACGGTAAAAATATAAAGCAAAAAACGAGATACTACTTGCCATAGTAACAAATGCCAGAACACTTTGCAAATATTATTTATGAAGCTCAACGTCCCCACGCTGGGTTATCAAATCATTTTATTGAGTTGAAGCTAAGTAAATAAACTGGCGATTTATGTTCCACAGTGGCTTTTATCGGTACTGATATGTTTATATATTTTAAAATGAATTTTAGAGCTTTGAGCTTTTTATACCAATTTACATTAAACTAGTGTAGTTCATTTTTTCTTGGTAGTTGATAAGGATGTGTTCATTTTATAATATAATGATTTTTAGATTTTAAAATTAAAAAAAAAAACTAAAAAAACACGACGTTTCGAATACTACGGTAGAGTACCGTAGTGGTCACAGGTTTTGTAAGTTTCTAGAAACTTATATTTCTGTACATAGTGACGAATCTTAACACCGTATTCTGTTAATCAAAGCGATAAAAACGAAAATATATTAAATAATATAATTTCTATGAACCCATAACTAATTGTGCTTAGAAACGCTGTTCCACTACGCCACAATAGTCTAAAACTAAGAAAATAAACAATTCTCATATATATATAACATAGAATATGTTAAAAGTATTTCGAATCTCCTTATGTCCGCGACGGAAGCGGACGGCAACCCAATTTTTTGTCCAAAAATACTTATGATGTGGCAGATGCATTTTATATTATCATCCGGCGAACAAATCAAATGCCGGATACACATTTTTCACTGATTCACTTTCTCATATTATGATTTTATGATATCGACTTTTGCTACTGGTTTTACTCAGTTACGCTACTTTTAATTGAATGTATTACTTTATTTTAATAAAGGACACTAAATATTTTATATTCTATGCACATATAACGTATAGCTTAGAGATCAAAGCGCTTGGATGGTTACCAAATGGCGCGGGTTCGAATCCCGCTGTGTACAAATTTTGATCACTTGATTTTTTTAACTAAATCTCAACGAAACAAATTCTGTCTAGTTGAAAGATGGATGGATGGATAATGTGTGGACATCGTTTATTTTTATATCATAACAATAACATTACCATTTACAGCGGCTGATTGTAAACGAGGGTAGTTGTGAGTTCGATTGCCACTTGGGGTATCATATAACATATATTTTTATTTCTCCGTTCTGGTAAAATGGAAGATGGTGTTGAGTCCCACTAATCAACACCCAATTGAGTGTCACGACACTATGTTCTCTCTCAGAGACTAAGAAACCGAAACTGTTAACAGCAATATATCAAAATTTGTACAAACTAACAAACTAAGTCAGTTCCCATTCACTTGACGTATGTTAGAATTTATTAAATAAGATATATTCGCGCTACATAGTGGACGGTTTAGAGTTACGTTTTGGGACTGTAATCTAACATGACGGGTCTCACTAACCGCTCTCTCACAAACGATTTGACAAGTATCGTTTACAACAGGGCTATCAAAACAAAGTTTTTTTTTGTTTTCTTATAAATAAATAAAATTAATGTATATTTATTTTATTTTCATGCATTTACTACTCTATGTATGATTATGTTAAAATTTTAATTCTGTAGACAAAATGGCTGCCGCAATAAAATAATCTGGTATATTTTTCTATAATTTATTAAATACATATATTATTTGAACAGACTATTCAAAGTATCACTAAACATCAAATATAAAATATCTTCAAAATTGTAATCTTGTAATCAACAAGATCATATTATATATATATATATATATATATATATATATATATATATATATAATATGATCTTGTTGATTACAAGATTACAATAAGGAAAAGATATATAGAGAACACCAAATAAAAGATATTAAAACCACTAATATCTATTTTTAACTCCTTTGTTTTACAAACAGACAGACGTTCGGTTGTACAATTATTTTCACTACTGACTGAATTTTTATAAAAAAACTTCGACCCTCAGTTTGACAGCCACTGCCTTACAATGTAATGTGAACGGAATAAATAGTGAAACACAATACTGTTGTCTTTTACGATTTTTGTATTAAATTTTTAACTTAAAATTGTCTTTGAATATTGTTATATTACAAAAAAAATAAAAATCTTCATCATCAAAAAAAAAAATAAAAATCATCAATACAAAAAAAATAAAAATCATCAATCAAAAAAAGATTTACGTTCATATATACCCAACTGCGAGTTTTCTCTTTTCGGACCCTTTCCCACAAAGTAGAGTAGGAAGTAGAAACTGGTATCTCTGACACTCTGTTCTCCTCTTTTTATCTAAATTTAAACCTTTTCGAGTTGATAGGTTGAAATCATTCACGCCGCGTATTTTAATATATGTTTATTATCACTTCTCTGTAGTAAGAATTAAACCCAGATCCTTGACATATACTCTGTACAGATAAAAACTTTTTGACTGCGCTCTGAGGTGTATAAAATATTCACAATTATGTCAATAACATATCAATAATAACAATAGTTGTGAATTTGATTGTCACTCTACAAAATTATACTTTAAATTTAATTCATATTTCCGGTAAAGTAAAATAAAGTGCGGCGTTGAATTTCGCAACTCAACACGCACTCTCGATTTCAGGCGAAAGGTAATCAACGGAGTGTCTTAACAGTAGGTTGTATCTTAGTAACGTACTAAACCAAAAAGAAACAGTAATGTGCCATCAAATACTTACTCTGGATCTTTTTTTTAATAATATATACAATATTATTCACAAATTTATATATGGATAATAATAAATTCTCACTTCAAGTACTTTTATAATTATAATAACTTTAAAATACACATAAAACCGCGGTGTATAATAAAAAGGCTATAAAATGAAGATCTCAGATTTGTTTTAGTTATTCCGGGAACTGAAGGCGTAACCTTCACCATGTGAGTCAATAGAGAAACTCTATAGTCTAAGAGGTGATAGTAATAAGATATTATTTTAAATATAATATTTAAATAACTTCCTTATTTAAACAAATAAATGGCGGTTACTGATTTTAAAATAATTTCGTGTATCTATTGTTTCTTTTTCAACTTCACGCTAAATATCAAATAAAGGGGTAGATAGTAAGAACCTAGTGTTCCAAGACATTCCGTTCTGCGTAGTCCGTCAGAATTTGAAACGTTCCGTGTTGAGTGGTGTAATTTAACGCCGCGTTTTGTCTTTCTATAGAGAAGAAATAAATACATTTAAACATGAAAACTCACTATAATTAAAGATAAAACAGGATCGCTAAAATTCATGGATGCCATAAGACCATGGTTTGTAACAAAAAAACCTCAAAAAAAATAGCTAACATATAAGAAACTTGTCAGAGCCGCTGCCTCCTGGACTATATCCCTCGTAAACTAACATGTGGTTAACACGCAAGCAAATATAAACAAAATATTCTATTTATCCATTCGCTCGTACTGATTCATACCGCGATTACTTCAGCGAAAATTCTTTGAGCAGTTAGTTTTTGTTCACACTATATGCTATAATTAAAATTTATTATTTATATATATATATATATGTACTAGATATTAAAAGAAAATTGAGGTCAGTCACGGTGCAGCTGTCATGTACTCATTTCGTCGCTCTGGTATAACAAAGCGCGGTGTTGAATTCCGCCATTCAACACGCAATGTCTCGAAATCGGTGGAAAGCGAAGTACGGAGTGTTTTGACACTAGGTACTTTCTGTCTACCCTATAAACGCGAGAAACTAAAAAAAAAATTTAATTTTCTTTGAAGGCATCCAAAGCTTTTGCTTGACGTACTATCATAATGATTATTCACAATTTAATTCGTATATCCAAAAGCTCTCCTAGCTTAAATCACATTAAAGCTCCATCTATTCATAAGATAAAAATAAAAGCTTTGTTCCTTTCTAAATATACAACAGTAGGAACGACCAGAGATTTAAGTATTCTTTAAATACCACTAGCGTTTTCAAATGATTCCCGTCCCAATTCATGATGATTTTTTACTTCTTTAGTTATCTATTTTATTAGATGGTTCTCTACAAATTTTGTATGTATGGTTTTTTTAATTATTTTATGTAGAAGTTAAATTTGTATTTTAACTTATTTATTAAAAATAAATAAAATTTGTGTATTTATTTGTAATAATAAAACAATAGCTTTTTAATATGAATGATTTTATTCAAATTATTTTCACTTCCTCGGTCTGGTATTGACAACGTGCGGTGTTGAGTGCACCACTAAACACGCAATGTCTCGAATTCGTTGGAAAGCGAAGTAGAGTATCTTGACACTAGGTACTTTCTGTCTACCCTGCTATTCGGGATAAAAGAGTGAAGCTAAGAAAAAAATAAAAATTAATTATTTTTGCCAATATGAAGTTTGCCATTTAAGCTGTGATTGTAGATTCGATTTACAGTCGAGGCAATGATTATATTTTATATTTAATTGACTCTCTTTTTCCTACTCTGTAAAGACGAAACGCGGAGCTAAAAATTGTAAATAAATAGACGATATTTTGAATTTAGACTGAATGTGAAAATCGGAGTGTTCGGACTCTTAGGTTTAGGTTTATTTGTTTATTTATTATATAGCAGAAATAAAATAATTCATTGCTTAAAAATTAAGCCTTATTCCTGATTAAATATTCAAATTGTAACAAAGACATAAAAAATAAGCGGAAAATATAGTGATTCATCACTAAAACTCCCTCTTTTTATACCATTATTATTTTTTTACGCATCAAAATATTTACTATTTAACTTACATCTATATAAAATATAATTTATTGGTACATATCATCTTGGGAATAACCATTCAAAAATATAATAATACTTGTCCAAATATTTTTGTATCTCAAGCGCTTTTTAGCTAAGAATCACCTACAGTCAGTAAGTGAGTCTCTCCACTTTGATAGCGTATTTGTTTTAAACATCTGCTCTCTGTCAAATGGTGATCGTAAAAACTTTATAAGGGAGCCAGTATGAACGGGCCCTTTGTAATGTAAATGTATAGGAAATTCTTGTTTTTATATTATTTTAGTTGCTACTTAAACGGATAAAGGAAATGACTCATTCGAGACACGAATGTAATGTTTAAATATAATTTCTTTATAACATTCGAATTAAAAATACAATTTTGATTGTTCGAGTCGAATTTTTATTTTATAAACAAACTTTTATGATAACATAAAAAATTTGGTTAAATGCGCAGGCGCCGGATCGCAGATACTCTTTTGTGAAGCGTTTGCCATACACACGCAGTGTTGTGATTGCAAGTAATAAATTGTAAGCTTTTAAGTGCATTCGTTGGCCACACGTGAACGGTTGTGGGCGGGTACGCTATTTATATCTGGTTGGTGATTATATACTATATGTATGGAATTTTGGTATATTCTTGGTATGTATATCCGAATTCAACATCTTAGCGTACTGTCGTATAAAGTAAGTTTTGGGATATTTTTCTCCTTGAAATTAGTAAGGTTTTGTTATTTATATACAAATAATGTTTAATTCTAATTGTTAATATTATTCTAACTATGTAATACTCAGATTTGACGTTTTTCTCCACTTTGCGCCTATTTAGATACTATAAACTCAGTAGCGGTTATGCAAACGGAAATTGAACTCAAAATTAAAATTTTGTTCACTCATTCGGTCAGTCAGTCTATACTAATTAGAATTATTTAACTTCTTTTATATTATATATATATATATATATATATATATATATATATATATATATATATATATATATATATATATGTATATAAAGAAATAGAAATTATTAATAACTTCTATTAATTATTAGTATCCACTGAATTTGAGACATTATGTGTTGAGTGGTGGAACTCAATGCTGCACTTTGTCTTACTAGAGCGAGACAGTGAAAATAATTTAAAATATAATCACTCCCCCGAGTGAGGATCGAGCCCACAACCGGTCACATAGACCATTGCGCCACGAGCGGCTTCGGAAGTAAAGTATGTAGAATTTTGACATTAGTTACTTTCTGTTGATCCTGCTATGCGGGATACAAAGCGTAAAGCTAATAAAATATTATTTAGTATATAAATTCTATCATAAATTTACGTTTTTTATTTCATTTATTAACAATCTATGATCCTTTTTGTTTTTTACTCATTATTTTTCTTAAATATTCTACATTAGAACTTGATTTTTATAACTACATATTGATATAGCTAGAACATCCAACCTAGCGATGAAAGAAACAAGCGAACATAGTACCTTCCTAACTCAATGTCACCAAAAATCCAATAATAAATGCTTTTGGCATTATCAGAAAGAATTATTAAAAAAAAATTCAAATGGATCAGATGAAATAATCTTAAATTTTAAATGAAACTATTTTACATGGCTACCAGTGTCTACTGTAAAGAGTTCGAAACGTCAGATATCCAAAATGTATTTTCGAATACCAAAATATACGCGATTAATCCGGTTAAAATAGTTTCATTTAAAATGTATAAAAATCGCAAAAATCAAAGATCTTATTATGAAGTATAATCTGTAAAGCACGAACAAACTTTATAGAACAAAACATTTATACTTACGATACAAATGTCTTAAGATCTAGTTTCCAAGTGTTCAGTACGTCATAGTGCCAGGAGTACTAAGTACTAACTTTTAGTTGGGATGAACGAACTAGTGTCCCTGTTGACGCATAAAACACACGTTACCATAGCAACGCTTTTATAACTCCACACAAATGTGTATGTGGAATATATAGAAGTATGTGTAATATAAAATTTACTATTATATTTTTTTTTTTATATATATATTTTGATTTATTAATGATAAATGATGTTAACGTTCTTCAGGTTTTTTGCTTTTTTTAGCTTCACGCTTTTATTCTTGAAGACTCCATACTTCGCTGTCCACCGAATTTGAGACATTGCGTGTTGAATGGTGGAATTTAACGCTGCTCTTTCTCTTTACCAGAGCAAGGAAGTGAAAAAAAATTAAATAGAATTACTCCCCCGAGCGGGGATCGAGCCCACGACTGGCATCAATTTTAGTAAAAAAGCAAAATTTAAGTTTTACATTATCTTACACATCATTTGATCTTAGAGGCCGTCAACACGAACTGTCTTGGTTTAGAACGAAAAGCAGTACCCAACGGAGTGTCTCGACACTAGGTTCTCTCTGAAAACCCGTGTATGCGTGACAAGGCGTAAAGCTGCAAAAAAAACCTTACAAAACGATTCTGCTTGCACTATCAATATATTAATATAGGCAAAGTTATCAAATTCATATCCATAACGTCCTAAATCCCAATTTCCAACTAAATCTGCTAGGAATTGAATCCCAACCCACTGAGGCTACAATTTAGAGTAGTTGCTATATCTTTTGTGATCTGAACGACACTTCGCCTCTCATTTCACGCCTATTAGCAAAACTTGTTACGTACGCGTGGATCTCCATTAAAATGCAAATTGAACGTCCCTGAAAATGTTTGTATAATTTTTTTTTTTCATTTATTTTGTCGCTCGCGGCTTTCTCACTCTCTCTATTCACTAGTTTCTGTAGGACTGTGTTTTTTTGCATTTAATATTATTTTTTTTATATTTTATGTCTGTTTGTGTATATTGTCAGTTTTTTTATCTCCGTAATCAAAGAGAAGTTTAACGTTTCGCTTAACACCTAGTGTTAAGACACTCCGTTCACCAATCTTTGTCCAAATTTCGAGCTTTTACATATACAGTGCTGGAACTTAACGTTTTACTTTGTCTTATTTAGAGTAAAAAAATAACTATAATTATGCCTCGAGTGAGAATCAAATCCGCTATCACCGTGGCTACAGACAAACGCATTCCTTGAGAAGCAGAGAATTTATATTATAGTTTTCAAGTGTTTTTTTTATTCTGTATGCAAATATCTATCGGTTCAGTGATACAGTGCCTGTCTGTGAACGCGATTGGTGTTGGGATCAATTCCCTTTCGAGGTAGTTATACAACTTTTAGTCTCAGCTGGTCAGTGTCGACGTTGATTTCGTCACTCAACACATAATGTCTCAATTTTGTACGGAAAGCTGTCAACGGAGTGTCTTGACACTAGGTTGTTCCTGGTCTTATTACATATCGATACATTTCTATATAATTACTTGACTATATCAATTAAAATTGTCCCAATTTCATACAATTTTGCGGTTTATAGGGAACATATGGTACATAGTACTAAGTAACTGGAACACGCATATGGAGCAATGTTATGGAAAGAGCACGTTGAGTTTTACAATGTTTCACACGATCTAAGAAGCTAGAAATATTTTAATAGATATGCATCATTAGTACTTACAACTATATTTACAATATTGTTAGAATATTTAAAGAAAATAGGCAGCATTTACCACAACCCACTACCCAAACGTCCACTAGTAAAATAACCTCGTGTGGCGTTAATGGCCAACTTATATAGCAAATCATAGTTGAAATAGATAGGTGTTTTATAATAATATTATTATTTTAAACGGCAGATCAGGCCGATCGTGGTGCAGTGTGACAGCGTCTGACTGTAAACGCGATCGGTTGTGGGTTCGATCTCGGTCTGGTAAAGACAAAGAGCGGCGTTGAGTTCCACCACTCAACGAGCAATGTCTCGAATTCAGTGGAAAGTGAAGTACGGAGTGTGTTGACACTAGGTTCTTTTTGTCTACCCTGCTATGCGGGATAAAAGCGTGAAGCTAAAAAAAATTGTAAACGGTTTCCTTTTAAATATAACTATTAAAATCGAATGATATCTCCTTAATTACTAATATTTAGGACTAATATGCAATGTAGCTAACCTTTTTTTAAATAAACTATACTAACAATATCTATGAGGCCGGTCGTGGCGCAGTGTGACAGCGTCTGACTGTAAGCGCGATCGGTTGTGGGTTCGATCCCCACTCGGGGGAGTGATTATATAAATTTTCACTTCCTCGCTCTGGTAAAGACAAAGAGCGGCGTTGAGTTCCACCACCCAACACGTAATGTCTCGAAATGCAGGATAAAAGCGTGAAGCTAAAAAAAAACAATATCTATATTATTATTAAAATCTAATTTACATATAGTATATTTATAGCAACTTTTACTAAAAAAGATACAAGTTTTGCAAAATGCAGAATTCGTCAAAAGCAAACGGTATACAATTTTTTGGCTTTTTCATGACCTTTGTAGATTCTATTTTGAATAAAAAACGTTTTCCGTGAGATATTCGTTGCATTTTTTTACAATATTTAACCTAAATATCGGATACAAGAAAAGATTTTATTGTTTTTATACAAAAACTTTTTATACAAAAATTCTTTCTATTTTCCTAGATGAAGTAAATATTTATATGGCTTGTGTAAAATAGGCTTGCTTAAAAGTTTTCTAAGATTTGGTTCGAATAGATGAGAAAAATAGGAGAAGTCTTAACTATATATTAAGTATTTATTTTTTATTTGCAAGTAATTCTTTTCCCATATTTTTTTAGCTTCACGCTTTCCGCTGAAATCGAGACATTGTGTGTTATATGGCAGAACTCAACGCCGCGCTTTTTTTATTAGAGCGAGGAAATGAAAATAATTTAATCTAGGAGGTGAAAAGATAATATCATTCCCCTGAATGGGGATCGAATTCACAAGGGATCACTGTTTAGAGTCAGATGCTTTACCACTGTGCCACTATCGGCCTCAAATCTAACGTATATATTAATCCCATTTCAAACATAAATGTGAAAATAACAGTCAAGTTCGTGTGTTTAGAAAAGTTTCTTTGGTATGAAAAAAAGGTGAAAGTTTTTTACTCAAGTAGCCTAGATGATTATAGAATTTTACTAGTTTTTCTTTATACTTAATACAAAAAATAAAACAGTTTTTTTAGGGTATTACGGCACAGTGGAATCGCATCTAACTGTGAGCTCTGTTGTAGCTTCGATACCCATTCGAGAAAATTATTTTAATTTTCACGTATGTACTTAGCAGAACAGACAAAACGCCTCATGCGTTAAGCTATGCCAATCAACACGCAATGTCCCGAATACGGAAGAATGGGGGAGTGCAAAATGCCAATATATCAAATTTAATTTAAATTTAACTATTTTTTTAGCTTCTCGCTTTATCCCTGTTGCGGAACTTGAAGAGAGAACGGAGCTCCAAACTCTACGGTCTCCGTTTTCTCCGTTCGCTTCCTCCACAGCTATTAACCTCTTCATACACACCCTTTACTCTTTATATATTTGAAATAAATGTACTTAAGAATTGAATTAAATAACTTATATACTACGTAAAATTTATTAAAGTGATTATTATAAACTGTGAGTTATGTCCTACAGATAAGTTACTTTAGATAAAATATCGTGAAGCAACGTTATTATATTATAGAAAATACATTCGTATATCTATTGAATTTAAATTTATAGTTTACAAATGTGAGTAATATTTCGAATTTGTAATGCAATTTAACGTATAGAGCAAGTGGCCGAGCCATTTCTCATTTATATACTAACATTATCGATATATAAAACCCCATCTCTCGAATGTTTATTGAAATATTGTTGTAATAGAATTTTTGGACAGGCATGTAATGTTGATTTAAATTAAAAAAAAAAACATTTTTTTTATTTCTTTATTAAAATAGTTTTTTTTTGTGTCCACTTTGCAAGGAGAATTATGTCTAAGTGTTCACTATCTCATAAAATACATAGTTTTCTTCAGTTTTACTCTTTATTCTACATAAAAAGATAATTAGAGAGAACGTAGTATTAAGACACTCCGTTTTCCGAATAAAAACCTTTGCGAGTTAGTGATCTACTACTCAAAGAAACCTAGTGTCAAAACACTCCGGGTGACGTCGTCTTGAAGAATATCACGCTTTGTCTTACCATAACGACGAAATGAGAACAATTTAAATCTCTTATCATGAGGAATCGAACCCACAACCAATCGCGTTAACAGTCAGATACTTTCCATTGTACTGCTCAAATATATAAAATAGTAAAAAATAGGCTCTAATAAATAATATTACTTATAAATAGCGTTCCAAACACTAACTGTGTTAGGCAAGTCCAGTCAAATTACTTTTTAACGCGACCCGGGACGCTAATCGAGTTGGTAGGAACCTACCACTTTAATTGTTCCAGTCTAGATTTGCACGAAGTTGTAGTGTCGCCTGTACGCTCGGTTATTACATTATTGCATTACAGACGTTATCTTCCTTCTAACTTGTTGCTTAAACTGATCGCCTGCAAAACTTAAAATAATATTAAATAATATACTTATATCATTTTACTGTAAGTCAAGGTAAAAAAAATATATTTGAAATAAGAAGTTTTTTATATAAATTTTTATACACTACATACTATGCCTGCTCCTTTTCTTATTGTTAATTATCTTTCATTTAAATGTGATTAAAGTCGGCGTATAGAACTATGATCTGTATTGATATTTATACAAGTTTTTAAAAACATATTATCTTAATTCCATATATATTTATTTAAATTATAATTAATATTAGATATATAAAACTATATATATATTTATATATATATATATATAGATATATAAAACTATATATATATTTATTGTATACATACTTTTATGTTATCAAAATAAGAAGTTAGATGTTATGTTTTTAGCCTTCAAATAATTTATCACTGGCAAACCAAAGTGAATGGCTCAGACCTGAGAAGAACCGGCGCAAGGAGCTCGGCGAGGTTTCTGTATTTTTTTTCTAGGCAAAAATTATATAATAATTTTTAATAGCGACAATGATACCGAAGCAAGAATTTGATTCTTGACCCATATATGGTCTTAATACCTTTAAAACATAAATGTCTTTTCATTATTTTTACGAATATATATTAGTATTTGATTAGAGTTAAAATTCAATGCACGCAAAATTTTTACAGTAGTCTACAGTCAAAATTGAGTACAAAAATATTTGCGATAAATTTTCTAATATTGATTTGTATGGAAATATACATATATCTTAATTATAAAAACATTCTCACTTCATGTTTGAACTTTTCACTGTGGTTTTTCATGCAAATTTAAATAAAAAAAAACAGCTTCATACTTTATCCCACTTACTTACGAACGGAAGTCAGAGACAATCTAATGTCTAGATACTCTGGTGTCTGTTTTAACGCCTGTAACTGGGACAATGCATGATCATTGGCGTCCTGAACACCGCGTTTTGTCTTTAATTAGACATTCCTCTTAACTTTAACACACAAGTATACAATAGTATATAAACATATAATTAGAAAACAAGTACTTTAGACTGACGAAATGAAATAAGTTGTAAAAAATATTTTGAACGCGATGGTTCATTAGATATTTTAATTTAAATACACGATAGCAAGGAGTTCTATAAACATTCGAGGAATATCTTCTATTCAAATCTGTTTTTACTTCTCCGATATGCTAGTAAAACAAAATGCGAGGTTAAGCCCCGTCACTTAACACTTAGGTAAGGTCTCGTTATACGAGAAGAAAACAACTTTTTGTTTTTTTTTTACTCAGGGTTGATAAAAATACTTATATAAATCGAAAAAATCAATCGATGATCGCAGTGGTTTTGGGCCTCATAGACAGAAATAAAGATCAGAATTACCTTAATCAATATATAAAAATAACCCGCAAGGATGTTATTCAAATTTCAGCAACAAACACAACAAATTTTATTAAGCATTTTTTTAGCTTTACGCTTTCATCCCGTATAGCAGGGTAAACAGGTAGTACTTAGTGTCAATACACTCCGTACTCTGCTTTCCGCCAATTTCGAGATGTTGCGTGTTGAGTGGCGGAACTCAAACGCGCTTTGTCTTACCAGAGCGGAGAAATGAAAATAATTTTAAACATAATCATCAATCAATCACCCCCGAATGGGAAATGAACCCACAACCGTTCGCATTTACAGTACAGACTGGCCTCACATTTAAGCATTCTTTCTAACTATATATAATATTATGAATATAATGTATTTTGAATCTTCTGTGAACAATTTATACCCAAAAAGCTTTCTTTTCGCACTCGACTCAAGTCAAGTTTCAGTCTGTTATATTTAAAAATATCGTTCATACAATTAAACTGCCAATGCCCTTACCTTTATCACCAACAAAATTAAAAAACATTAAAAAAAAATGTTGATAAAGGCCTTCTTAAATGTATTAAGATATTGAATTTCATACTAACTCTACCAAAATTCACACATAAATACTATATCACTTGTATTATGTTTCTTTTTACGCATTTTAATATTTTATTCAGATTTTTTTATTTAAATATTTTTTTTATTCACTTTTTTAAAATGCATTCTGTTGAACTTAATTTTATTTATTTGGTTTGGAAACCAAATGGAATTAAATATGTATTAAATACGTATTAAATATGTATTAAATTATACTATAATACTATAGTATTTAAATTGGCTTTCTAAAATAAATAAATAATTAATGGAAATGATAACCAATAACTATTCTACCAATTACCCCACAATAAAACAATATAAGAAGTATACCTTCAATTATCTCACCCCCAACCCATAAAGTCTTACGTTCCATATTTACCATAGATCGCTAATAGGTATTAAGTATGATTGTAATTAACGTACCCCTTTGCTGACTTGCGCTGACCGCAGGAAACGGGGATTTAGTTGCAAGTCATCCGAATAGGGCTTGTGTGGCGTTTACAGTGTGTGTTGGCGACCGTCGGCAATATATTATGTACTAATGAAATAAGGTCAGTCAGTCACTCGTTCGTAAGGCACTGCCTGGTGATCTGCATAAATGGCATTTCTACTAATATTGAGAGATACTTAAATTAAGTATATAATAAATATATATCTATTCTAATTAAGTAACGTATGACGTTAACCAATAAAACATGACACCCAGATGATCTTAAAATAACCTCGTTTTATCAAACACAATTAAATATCTATGTTTTGTAAAATATGCTTTCTAAATATTAAAATCTTAAATTTGTGTTTAATACAAGATTTCTTTGCTCTGGTAAGGCAAAAGGCGGCGTTAAGTTCACTACTAAGCGAACAGATAATTTAGTGTCTAGACATTAGGTTGTCGATAACGCTTTGTGAGATAAAGCGTCAAGTTGTAAAAATAAAATCAAAAATAAAATATTCTCACGAGCTGTGCCTATAATTGTAAAATTTATAATATTAATTTTAAAAATATTTATCGGAATTATTATATAATTAAATATTAAATAAACTATACATGAAATTTATATCTCAAATATATATAAATAAATTTACATAAAATTCATATGTAAAATATATAAGTATAAATTGAGAAATATTTAAAATTATTTATACAAAAATTTCCGTATCGACATATTGTAAACCGGTTACGAGAATCCCATTCTACTCAGTACATAGAGAAGTCAACAAAGGCTGGAATCAGTGTACAATGGACAAACGTGAATAAAAGGATTACGCATTAATGGACAGTAATGTTTATTACTTTACTAGATTATATAGATCTAGATTATACAGCCCTTATGGGTACAATAGATGGAACAAGTGAAAAAAAAATTATATCTAACATTTCCCAATTAGGCCATTGGTTACCGGTTCAATATCTACTCGTGGAAATAATAATATTTATATTTCTTTTCACATAATTGCTTTTGGTAAGAAATAACATTGGACATCGGTTACGTTAGTCCTTCCTTATTCATAAGAAAATTCCGTAGTAATTTTTAAAAATACATATATTGTTTCTTTTTCTATATGTGTTCTCCGAAATTACTTGTATATAGGTATATATATATTAGGAGAAAGCATGTTTTGATTTGGATTTTACTGCAAAATGGCAACATTTTAACGGAAAGTCTTAATACAAAGATTGTTTCCAAGCTGGCTTGAAGCTGTTAAAAATTTATAAACTAACCAAAAAAATTATGAATCAAATATAACTTCCTATTAAGAAAAAGAACAACATTTTTCACAATATAAGGCATGTATATAAAAGATACCAAGTTCTTTTTAGCTTCACGCTTTTATCCAGTATAGACAGAAAGTACCTAGTGTCAAGACACTCCGTAATTCGCTTTTCACTAGTTTATTAGTTTCTACGTTCTCTATGAGTCGAAAACCCAGCTTTATTTAAAAAATATGTAATAAAATATTATTATTTGAGCAAAAAATCTCAGATCGTTTGTCCATAGTAAAATATAATTTACGGTAAAAGCTACAGTAACTAATGTTTTATAAAAAGGCAATTTTGTACGTAATAAAGTATAATATATAATGATTAAGGTCATATTTAAATAATTTTTATTCAGTTTTTAATTTGTTACATTAATGTACATTATTGAGGTCGGTCGTGGCGCAGTGGAACGCGATCGATTGTGAGTTCGATTCCCACTCGAGGGAGTGATTATATTTAAATTCTTTTCACTTTCCCGCTCTGTTAAGACAAAATGCAGCGTTATATTCAACCATTCAACATGCACTGTCTCAAATTCGATGGAAAGCGTGAAGCTAAAAAAAATTGTACATATTAGGTGTTTTTTCGCGGATATCAAAATGTCAATTATACCAAAATATGTAAACGGTAAATATACTCGTTTTACATATAAAATATTAAAGAAGTAAAAAAAGGTTAAAAAAAGATTTAAATTTCAATATATTATAATAAACATATATAAAACCATAATATATAACAAACAAAACATTTCGCTTGTTTTCATTTTACCGTTTTGGTAAGACGATGCGCGGCGTTGGGTTACTACTTGGTTAACAATATCTTGACATTAGTTTTTGTCTGACTTTTATACAAAATGTACTAAGCTTATATACGTAGTTAATTATTATACCCTGTCGATATCTTGGCATTCAAGTGCTCCGTAATAACAACGTAGGCGTCGAGACACTGTGCGGTCTTTATGCCGGTCAACCGGCAACTAAACTAATAAACAAACAAAATTATACCTTATTACATTATATATAAGGTTTAAATCCAATTGTATGAAACCGCAAAATTTTACCTAATTTTAAGAATTTCAATTTGAACTTTAATACTAAATATTAAAGTTTAGATTGCGTTATCAAAATTTGTTTTACACTATTAAAATAATGAGACTCATAAGTGTATCCCAGTAATTTCTCATACATGTTCGTCCTTTATTTATTTGTACTTGTTGTATGCTGTTTCTTTGTTAATGCAAAGTCTAAGAAGTTGGCCCCTTTAGTTCATTTCAATTGTAAGGAACTGTTTGTTTATAATCCTACTTGGTATAAATGGAGTCTTTTTAAATTATGTAATAAAATATCTAAGTAAACTTATATGAAGCTAAGAAATTATAGTAGGTATAGAAAGTCTTGGGCGCAATGGAACAATGTGTAACTGTACAAACCATGGTTGCGTGTTCGATAAAAATTTCTTCTCTTTCCTATTGAATTATTTCTTTTTATCAGTTGCCAAGCATTTTTTTTAACCAGATTGACTAAACGGACATATTCTTTGTTGAATTCAAATCTTTCTCAGTGGAATATTGAACCCAAAACCACTGTACCTGTATCACATCTCTTACTGTATCATACCGATTATAAAAAATATATAATATTTGAAAAAATATATAACTAATAACTCTGAACTTTGAATCCAGCATTATTTTTTTTTTTTAACTTCACGCTTTTATCCCGCATAGCAGAGTAGGCAGAAAGTACTTAGTGTCAACACACTACGTACTTCGCTTTCCACCGAATTCTAGACACTGCGTGTTGGGTGGTGGAACTCAACGCCGCTCTTTGTCTTTACCAAAGCGATGAAGTGAAAATAATTTATATACAATCACTCCCCCGAGTGGGGATCCAATCCACAACCGATCGCGTTTACAGTCAGACGCTGTCACACTGCGCCACGACCAGCCTCCAGTTTTATAATAAAAATATAATATTTGATAATGAAAATAACTTAAAAAAACTAATAAATATAACACGGCTATACTAGCAAGTGAATCGCATAAGATAAAAGTCATTAATTTTCTATAAAAAAAAATTCTACGCTCTAGAAAGCACTTAAAATGTCCCCCATAATTAGATGAAAAACATAAAAACAGAGGATTTTTCTTTGTATGTTTCATATAAAGCTAAATAAACACAAAATAAATAATAAATAAATAATAAATAAATAACATATAAACACAAAACTTAATTCAATTTTCCAAACCCTTACTATATTCCAGATACAATGAGCATTTGTGTAGAATCCATTTCGTCTGTCAAATGAATTGTCCCATCTACACATCACTATACGATGATTAACGATTTCTTCAACCATCCCTCTGCCTATATCAAGATTTAATGGAAATACGTTAAATTAATTAATTTTTAGATTAATTAGACAAGTTGTTATAGTTTGGAGGTCGGGTGTGGCGCACTGTGACAGTGTCGAACTAAACGCGATCGGTTATGGGTTTGATTCCCATTCGAGGGAATGATTATATTGAATTATTTTTATTTTACTCGTTCTGGTAAGACACAGTGCGGCGTTGAGGTACGTCACTTGACACGCAATGTCACGGGGTATCTTACTCTAGGTACTTCCTGTCTACCCTGCTATAAAAGCGTAAAGCTTAAAAAAATAATTAGTAGCTATTGTAAGATATGAGAATGGGATTCAAATAAAGTAGATGATTTTTTTATTAATTCTTATTAAAAAATATATATATTTGGGTACTTTTGCTTTTTACAGGATTTTCTCCCAGTATTAACACTGTTATTGAAATTAATCAAGGTATCCTCTTTATTTCTTGTTTCACTCTATAAACCAAAATCTATAACATGCAAAGCATTTATCAAAATTAATATTTAACTAACAAAAAAAGGAAAACACATACGATATATAGAAACGTATTTCGAATTGATATAGCTTCTTAGGACTTGAAATAAATATAAATTTCAAATAAAACTGTGTTTTAACAGATTAATCGCCTATATTTTTAATTAACAAAGTGTATTTTTGAAAACACGACGTTTTGAACACTAAACAGTAGTTATTGGTCACACTGAAGTAAACTGAGATGATTCGCGTATATTTTGATATTTTCTAATACCAAAATATACGTAATTAATCCGTTTAAAATAGTTTCAAATTCCAGATGCAAAGTATTTTCATACAAAAATAACATTTTACGTAGACTAATAGTATATAATAAGGAAAAAACCGAGCTTACTTTAATTTTTTACAACAATGGAGCCGTGAAATTGAACAGGCTCAAATAGCTGACTATCTAGTTTGGATCTCCGTGTAACGCGGTCAATACAAAAACCACAAATATTCAAAAGTCGTATCAATTACTTACAGTGTCTCGGCCTTTTAATAAGGGGAAGATGGGCTTGATTTCAAATAGTGTATAATTTTATTTCATTTTGTGAATATAGTTTAATCATTGCACGGCGTTGAGTTACGCCACTCGCCAAGCAATGATATAGATAGGTGACAGGAGAACGAAGTGTCTTGACACTGTGAAAATTCTCACAATAAGTGACTGTTTAGTTATGAAAGAAGCGTTCCTATTTTTATATATTTCTAAATATTTTTTTTAATATTAAAATTACCTTTAAAAAGGTTTTACATTTTATCATATGTTAGTTTAACCTTAAGCTTTCATTGTATTCATATTTTAATATTAATCAGACGTGTAATTCAATCTAGGGGCAGCCGAAACAAGGTTTCTCACGCATGTCTATGATCGTCATGGTATTGTAAACTCAAA
The DNA here is from genome assembly GCA_032432895.1 of Dryadula phaetusa. Taxonomy (NCBI): domain Eukaryota; kingdom Metazoa; phylum Arthropoda; class Insecta; order Lepidoptera; family Nymphalidae; genus Dryadula; species Dryadula phaetusa. The sequence goes on from JAOYRS010000042.1 coordinate 903,683, forward strand.
TTATTACTTATTCAATTTTAGTTATATATTTTTACAATACAAAATGAATGTCATAATGAAAACGACAAGAAATTATATAATCTAAAAATGCCCTTTTAATATTAATATGATAAATTTAATATAATATGATACGTAATTCTGCAGTCGTCGTGGCTCAGTGGGACATCGTATGACTGTAAACGTGACCGGTTATGGGTTCGATCCCTATTCAGGAGAGTAATTACATTTAAATCATTTTCACTTCCTTGCTTTGGTAAGACAAAGTGCGGCGTTGAGTGCCACTTCTCAACACGCAATGTCTTAAATTCGGTGGAAAGTGAAGTATGCAGTGTCTTGACACTAGTTACTTTCTGTCTACCTTGAAGCTAAAAAAACTGCAGTATCTTCAAAATTCTTTAGGTAAAGATTTTGATAAGCTTTGAAGGAAAACATTAATGACCATTTTAAAGGGGCCCTCATATCTCATATCTTAGGTCTCGATTTTCTACAAAATACTAGGCCGTGTAGCTGCATGTATGTTTTTACACTTGTACATATATTTATATTAAGATACGAAATTATACGTCACTATTTCTCTCCTTTTATTTATTCTGGACAACATAATAGAGAAGAATTATAAAGCGCAATATGTTTCACGGTATGCAAAATTGCATAGGGCTATGCGTGCACTTATTCACATCTGGGTCGGCACACGTGCCGCATAGCGGGAGCAGACGGGCAACTTAGACGCTTGTAAAAAAATATTTTTTGTTTATTATACAGCCTGGTGATATACTATTCTGACGGAACCAGAGAGACAAAGACTGATGGTCAATGCCAGTGGTTGTGGGTTTGATTTACACTCGAAGAACTAGTTATATTTAAATTCATTTCGTTTCTCCGCTTTTAAAATAAAGTACGGCGTTGAGTTCCTCCACGCGACACGCATATCTTGAATTCGTATGGAAAATTTAGAACAGAATATCTCAACATTAGGTTCTTTCTGACTACCTGCTATTCGGGATAAAGGGTGAAGCTAAAACAATATGTCACTTATGAGTATGAGTTATAAATTAAGTTTTATTTGTCGACTGTAACATATTACTGTGTGTTTATATATATATATATATATATATATATATATATATATATATATATAATATAAACACCGGGAGGCCGGTCGTGGCGCAGTAGGACAGCGTCTGACTTTAAACACGGTCGGTTGTGGGTTCGATCCCCACTCGGGGTAGTGATTATATTAAAATTATTTTCACTTCCTCGCTCTGGTAAAAGACAAAGTGCGGCGTTGAGTTCCACCACTCACCACACAATTTCTCGAATTCGGTGCAAGGCGAAGCACGGAGTGTCTTTACCCCTATAAAAAAGGCTTCAAAATATACGAAAATGTAGAAAATAGCAATTCTTATACATAGTGCTTCAAACGAGAATCCGCCCGTCTGCGTCCACATTCTGTTTACTAAAGCATACAGCGAGACAGTTGTCTTTAATTAAATTTAAAACTTTGGCGTGACGTCACGTCGCGTCTGCTCGCAATAATTCTTCCGGAACTAGTGAACCGGGAAAAAACTTTGTCTTACCAACCGTTGCTTTGGAGAATTCAGATTTTTAAATTCTATTGCATTTTAAGATGCTATTTCAAAATGTATTTAGCCAAAACAAAATTGTTTGGTTTGTGGTTTCAATATAATTGGGAAACGCATTTTGTCTGTCTGTACACACTATGGATGGTCGTCAGTTCGATTCCCAATTGGGAGTATGTTTATCATGTTTAAAATTCTCGATAGAATTGATTAAGTGAGGCGTTTATCACCGAACCTATTATAACCCTTTTTTTCAAATAAATATTTTTAAATTTCTCTTAAATAAAGTAATATATACATATATAACACCTTAAATTCGGATGTTTTTGTTTAAAATATAATATTTGAAAATTCATATAGCGCAAATTAACAAGTAGTTATGTTTAGTTTAACATTTTATATTGTGATCGTAAATAAAGAGCTTTTTAACCATAATCGGGCGTAATAGACAAAGCTACACCGTTAAAGATGTTCTAATAAAATAATTATATCAGCGTTGGGAGATGTAAGCTTCAAAAATCTTCCTCAACTTACAGCGAATTTAAACTAATTGAAAAACTTTTCTAATTATAGGCTTAGCAGATACTTGGAGTAAATCGCCTTAAGGGTAAACAACACCTCTGAAATTCGCACCCGGTGAGCGTTAAGTACTGGTGGAAGTTATAAGCGATAGCGGATTAGAGAACTTGATAAACCGATTTAAATAATTTGTTATATTCACTACGGGTGGCCGTCGTGGTACAGTGAGTGTGTTTTGATGTATTTGATGTCCACTTTGTGTAATAGAATGTTATTTAAAACGCAGCATTTTGTCTCAAATTCTGACGAATAATAGAAAATTAAGAAAATGAAAGAAGCCTATTTCAAATAGGTGGCCTCAGATTTATCTGGTTTACGAGAAAAAGGTTAAAGCTACTATAATTTTTGTAAATATTAATAGTAAGATGTGGTTACTTTAATATAACAAACAGACATTCAAATTTTATTTACTTATATAGACAATAATCATATCAAGAACTTTATATAGACCACATAATAATTTATATATATATATATATATATATATATATATATATATATATATATATATATGTATAAAAAGCAGCTTAAAATAGTATAGATCGATGTTGACTTCTTTATTATGTACTTCCGCTACAAACTTCCGCTACAGCCGATAACTCCTCCAAGTCCCGTCGTATTAGCGTTGCGTACAAATTTTAACTTGAATAAAAATCACATTACTTTGTTCTTATTTATATTGGAATATTATACGCTTTACCTTAGTGGTAACTTTTGAAAAAAAATATTTTAGAGGTAGCTGATTCGAGTTTCGAGTAAGGTTAAAAATATTAGTAGATTTGTTGGAAGAGAATGCTCATTCTTCAAATTCTTGTATATATATATATATATATATATATATATATATATTGTTTTTTTTGAAGACTGAATTTAAACCTTGACCAATCCCATTAACAGTCAGACCACAGCGCCACAATAGCAACAAAACTAGTATTTAATATAGTATTTATTCTAATATTCATAAGTATTGTATGAACTAACAATTGCCTTTACAAAAAAATCATCACTTTTTGAACGAAAAAATATGTTACACGCTTCTACTTAAGATACAATGAAATATAGTCAATAGATACATTCTTAGAACAAAAAATATTAGAAATTTAGATCGAAATATTTATAATAATTAATATGAAAATATATTTTTCATATATTATTCTAAGGAAAAAGAAGATTTTCTCAATGAAGAATCTTATTTAAAAAAAACATTTAGTACCTACCGATGGCCTGTAATAATCTGATATGCTAATTTTATAGTATACTTGAAGTGCGATTTACATACAAAGTATTTTTCGTTTAAAATATAATGGACGAGGTGCATTTGATTATAGGACAGTTAAATGTGATGTTTGAATAATATACATATTTAAGCTCCACGCTTTATCACGCATAGCACGGTAGTCAGAAACAACCTAGTGTCAAGACATTCCGTTGACTGTTCGAAATTAAGACACCGGCGAGCTTTGTCTGAACAGAGCGATGAAATGAATATTTATTATTGATAGATGCCTGCAAAAAGCGCGCTTACTCCCATCTGAAAGGCAAGCAATGCTTCTGTAGCTCTTCTGGTGTTACACAGGGTCGGGATCTTACCATCACGTGACCCGCATGCTCGTTTGCATTGCCTGTCCTATAAAAAATGAACATTTTAGACATAAATTTAGTATAAAGTAGTTATTTTGCATCGTTAGGTATTTGTTTTAAAAGGGAAAGGCAGATAAATGAGATGAGTTCATAACAATTTGATCCGTTTCTTATTATCTGCCATCTGCGTGTGTTGCAGCCATATTTAAGTAGCCACGTTTCACCTAAGCAAAGACGGTAGCCATTTTCATAATTATAAGTAATTTTTCAATTGATCAGTTTACAAAACATCTCCGACCCCCCTCATTTGTTATTCATCGAAAAACGCGACGGAGCATTCAAAAAACAGCCGACTAAGACGCTCGTTAAGTAAATTAATACGAGTATAAAACATGATTAAAAAAATTACGTCGACAACTCGAGGGGGAGAGATGAGGGAGCATCCCTTCTATGAATGAACGCTTTCTTCATTCAAATACAAAAACTAAATACACTGGGATAGCAAAAATTTCAACGATTCTTAACTCTACCACTTTGCGTTAAGAGTTTCATCATTTTGGGTATATGCTATTTGTAATAGTAATTTGTGTATGGTAAGTTTACCTTTAAGTACTATAAGTTATAACATCCCTCGCTTCTAACTTGTTCGGGGGTAAGACAATGGAAATGTTAATATTTCGGGCCCCACTCCATTTTATTTTTAACTGATATAGTTCCAACTTCAGTTTAAAAGACAATTGCTCTTATTTATTGTTATGCGCCAAGTTTTCTATGGAGAAAGTTATTTGGTAGTAACGTTCCAAGTTTTGTCGGTTTCTTTTCAGATGTTTAAAGCAAATTTAGTTTTATTTTTATTTTTTCTTTGAAATGACTCGCGTATAATTTAATTAATTTGTTCTCTCTTCGGGGCCTAAAACTGCACAAAATATGTTAAAATATTTCCTTTAGATAATATATATAATCTATGATATATGATGGCTTAAGAAAACAGAAAAGTACAAGTAAAATGTAAAGCCAAATGGTTTCACAGGGAATGATAATTTGAACTTCAAGCCCCACCTTTACCTTCACATTACGTAAAATATATTAATGTATTCAAAAAAACCCAGCGTAAAATTTCAATCAGCCTCTTATTCATATGTAAAAGTTTCTTCCCCTGAGTCTGGAATACAACCCTATTTCTATACAAATAAAATTGACTCGTTGGTGTGGTGTCGAACTCGCATGAATGCTTGTTTTGGCCTTACTTTAGATTATTCAGAGAAATACACGTGTCAAAGCGTTTCGTTCTCTCCTTTCAGCCTCAAATCATAGCATGTTCAGTGGTGGAACTCAACGCTGCACATTGTGTTACCAGAGTGAAGAATTGAAAATAATTTTAATACATATAATCACTCTCCCGACTGGGAATCGAACCTACAGCCGATCGCGTTTACAGTCAGACGCTATCCCATTGCACCACGACTAGCCTATTTCAAAAATGTTATTTAATCCTTATCCAATATAATCAGGACTCAATTAAGTATTTACATTGTGAGTTCAACTTGACCTTATAACTTCACAAGTAAAGAACACTGTACAAGATGAATTCATAAATAAACACATTTGCTGCCAAATAAACCATACCAGATGTTTCTTTGACAATGCGTTGCTAACGTTACCTTAGCAAGTTACGTCAAGTATACTGTAGACTATTATATTTTATTATTTTAATCTATTTTTATGCATTATTTTAAAAAAGGATAAAAAAAATAGAGAAGTGCATTCTTCTCTATATAAATTATAACTTCACTAGATTTCATAGTCCTCCATTTGTAAAAACGGGTACCAAAATCCTTGCTTCGCGTATTAAGATAGGTAATACGTATATATGCATGTACCCGTCATATTTTTTCATGACTATTTACAGAATCTCTTTGCTGTTTTCATGAAATATCATGAAATATTACATCCTTTTATTATCAAATTTGATATTCTTAGTATTGTAAAAGAAATAATTTATTACTTTATTTCAAACAATATAGACCAGATACGCTGAAGAAAAATTGTTTTTTCTTGAGCCTTAGCAATTACTTGACTAAATCACATTTTAGTAGATAACATTAAGGATAAATATCATATAGTATCTTATTTTCATATTAAGTCACTATGTGACGTTTATTTTAGGCAATATAAGTACACGCCCTTTGATGTTGATATTAGGATTTAGAACAAACGAATAATGTCATTTACTTTTGAGATATTATAAAGGTCTTTTGATTTTTATACATAATATATTATTAAACTAACACATGCGTTGTAGAAAACAATATAATAAATATCAGTTACATGAAATAGAAAGAAATTCAGAGGAAGTTAAGTAACGACCCAATAAGAGATGTAGCAAATAGGGGAGATTTAAAAGTTCAGAATTGATAATCCACCAAGTCGACTCTTTCTCCTATCTCTTTCCTCCATACTATGGGAGCTATGTAAGAGATACATTTATTTAAACGTTATATTAACGTAATATATAAACTTAAGTACATCAAAACCTAAAAAAACACGTGTATGAGTAAAGCATGAAAATTATAGAGCCAGGCGGAAATTAAGCCCAGCCGGTCTCTTTGATGTTGACAGAAAAAAAAATATCATCGTAATTATTTATTTCGCTGAATACATTTTTTTCCTAATGAACTAGGAAGTGGAATGAATCCAAGGTTGAAAGAGATAAAGTTGGCCGTGACATACATTTCTGGCATAATTTTTCTTTGCCACTCAAAAAACATGTATTTCTGCCTCAAATGAAGCTTTGTTTTAGAAAGCTCACTGAACCAATGAAGCAACGTAATTACAGTTTTAATTTTTTCCCCTGAAAAACGTTTTAAACCCTAGTAATGAATAGGTTGCTAGAAATATACTTTTATTTACTATATAAATAAAGCAAGTGGTTTGTAAAATTATTTAATGTCTAAGACTTTATTATTTATATAACGGAAACACAAGAACTGCGCTGAATGACTATTCAAACTTAATATTTTCAATGTATTCCTAAATATATTTTTGGAATATTATGATACTCCTTATTAATTAGATATCTGCATTTTTTTCTGTTCTTACATCTACAATTTAAATACTCCTTATCTTTTCTCTTACTTAGAACTTAATGTTAATATTTTATAAAAAAAAATAACTTAAACATTATTAGAAACAACATAAAAAGGTATAATGAAAAATAATGAGCATTATAAGTATTCATAAATTACATTTTGTAAGATATTCTAGCTGAAATTTTCTCTTGAAGAACCGTTACATGCGAACGTTTTTACAAGGTTGTACCTTGATTAATGATTTTCCACATACGTTAAAAAAACGCTACATTTTTTCACTCCGAGACCTACAAAACTTCGTGATAAATTGAACATTTTATGCCCAAGTTTGCTTAACGAGGAATATTTTAAAACGTTACTTTAATAAGCACTCTATGTAGAGTATATAAAAATTTTGTAAATTACATTCTTACAGCTTTTTAGAAATAGACTAAATGATAATATTTTAAAGTTAGTTCATTTATTTATAAATATTTTTTTATAACGCTGGATATTCAGAGAGAGCCTAGTTTCAAGATTCATTAACAATTTTCGGTCTACATTTCAGACATCGTACGTTGAGTGGAGGATTAATTTAAAAAGTAGCTTTATACTTTATGCCGAGTAGCAAGGTAGTCAGACTCAACCTAGTGGCAAGACATTCCTTAGACTATGTTTCGCTCAAAATTAATATATTGCGAAAAGTGGGTGTGTCAAAAGAAGAGGATGAGATGAAGAAAAAGATGAATAAAATAGAGATGAAATATCTTCGTCAGATATACACAGTCAGTTTAGCTGACGGTATACACAGCAAGGAGATACGCAGAATGGCAAGTGTAAGCGCGAATGTCATAGTAATAATGAAAAAGAACGTGCTCAGGTGGTTTGGACACGATTGAGAGAATGAGTGATGAGAAAATGAGAAAGAAAAAGATTTATGAAGCCAAGGTGATTGGTACGAGAAACCTCCTCGGACCTCTCAAAAACACAGTATCGAAGATACTGGAGGAAGGTCACGTAAAAAGCATGAGGATCCCCCGAAGGGCCAGTATGAAGAGGATAATGTCTATGGACGAGGCGAAAGAGGTATGCAGGGACCGTAGCGTTTGGCGCTCCGTACTCTTAGACTACCCCGCAAGTCAAAACTCTATACATTTCAAGCAATTACTAAAGAAATTTTTAAACTAATTGTTAATTAAAAAACTTTTTCATAGTAAAATATTTTGAATGGCATACATAAACATAATTTCCGTCGTCTCTACATCGAGCCATATTACTCGCGGCACGCACTATATTGCGCCTCTTGTAATGCATTAACTGCGTCGCTATGAAACTTTAATGTGGGATACAGTTTTTGCATACCAGCTCCGAATAGAATTTGTTGCTGAAATTCATTTGAATTATATATAGAAACGGTAAATAAAATGCGCATATTTTTTTTCGCATCAAGTTTATTTGAAAATTTAAAATGTTATGAGGAAAATTACTAATTTATATTTTAAGACTATATATTATAGTTGAGAATGGAGTATCTTGACTCTATGTTTGTGTAGATTTTCATACTTTATCAATTTAATGTATTTGTTTTCTTAGCTTCACGCTATTATTCATGTATATTTACATTTTAATTGCATATAAATTATTATTTACAAAAATAATATAAATAGCAGATGCGCAGCATGGTCCGTTTAAGAAAACGTTGCATTCCCCATTTCGCCGAATAACTGAGTAATCAGAAAGAGACTTGTGTTAGTTCTCCGTTCTTCGTTTAAAAACTAAAATGTATATATTTCAAATTATATAAATATATTCCTATATTCAATATACGTAAGTATGCAAACTCATATTTTTACAACGTGGTTGTTACTAATAATATCAGCTGTTCTACCACTATTTAGCGATTAGGTGATAGAGAGTAGGCAGGTATGTCTCTACATCATGAGAAGGTATACTATCTGCTATATTAGTGAAACGTAACATGTAGGTATTTCCAGAAAACCTCTATAACATAATATAAAAATATACAAAATAACATGTAATGTCATTGCTGCCCAAAGGCTTTGACATCGTCGTTTTCACTCTGAAAATAATTACTATGAAAAACTTAGAATATGGGTCGCTTCAAAGTTGAATCCAAAATGATTACCGGCTGGTTTTTTCTAAAGAGAATACTGGGTCGGTTGCCGTGTAAAAAAAAATAGGGTGACTCTTAGCAATTCGCAGGACATAAGCGATGAATAAAACGCGAGCTCTTTACGACTACTCGTACATTTAGGATTCTTTGACGGAATTTCATATGTTTTTTCTCTCAAATGGAATAACTTCTAAATACTAAAATGTGTTTTTGTTTCAGGTAATACTTTTAAAAGGGAACAGTATTTTTTTAAGTTTTGTAAGTAATTATTTTTTTAATAATAATCAAAAATAAAGAAAAAATATTAAGTACCTCCGAATCCTCAATCAACACAAAAATGTAGTATTGTTAGTCACACTGGAAGTTTACATCAGCTCGAAAGGCGGTTCTGCTGAGAAGAGCTGGTGATATAATCAATATTAAAAATTTTTTTTAAAAAAAAAAACATAAAAATTTGAACGCAACATTTTATACGTTTTTTCAATAAATGTTTTCTAATCCTAAGTGTGGAATAACACTTTAATAATAGTAAATATGAAAATAAAAATATTATCTAACATATATATTTTTTATTTTAATGTTTTTTAATACTATTATAGTTTGGGAAGCATTTTTTTTTTGAAAATCATAGCACGAATCAAACGAAGCCTACGTGGTTCTTCGTTTGATTCGTGCACCAAGTTGCAGGATTCTCTAGTTATATACATAATTATAATATGAACATAAATATTTCTAATATAGATGTTATTACTTTCACCACCTTCATATTTATGATATTTAACGGCTTCTATTCATTCTAAAGGTTGTCTGGAAGATATAGCTAGATTTTTAGCTGCACGCTTGTACCCCGTTTAGCAGAGTAGACAGGAAGTACCTAGTGTCAAGACACTTCATGCTCCGCTTTCCGTCAAAGTCGAAACATTGCGTGTTTAGTGTCTTCTTATACTTTTCTTTCACGTATTGTGTCACTATTTTTGTTCAATACAATATGAATAACAAATAAATTAATATTAAATATATAAACCCAGAATATTTTGTACATCATAAATTTTCATTAGCTCACGAGGAAACTATGTTATATTTGAAAAACACCCGCAACTTTTTTAAGTGATTTCTTATCACTCTTAAGATAAATACAAACAGATATATTTTAATTACTTATTATATATATATAAATATTATTTATTTACAAATATCATATTCTCAATCATGACCATGGGGTATGCGAAACAATGGCGGTCCCCAGGGTACCTTCCATCAAATCTACGGTTCCTATTAATTTCGGTTACCCTCTTTGATTAAAATGCCACGAAGCAAATGCCAAATGTAGACATTTTGAAGGTCATTTATGAAAAAAGTTACACACGGCTCTATGGTACTTCAAAATATTTAAATTTGTATTATGCAGAATATTAAGTCAGATACTCCTTTCTACATATCATCGTCGTCGTCGTCAGCCAATCGCAGTCCACTGCTGGACATAGGCCTCCCCAAGTTTGCGCCAAACATCCATACATACACTCTTATCTATTTATATTGTTATTATTGTTACCTATGACAAAGATTAGGCAAAGAGAATTTGGTTACATATTTCATATTTTAAAGTGTTTCTCATATACGTAGAAACGGAAACGGAAATGTATAGAGCGGTATTTGATACCGTGTTTTTCAGAAACATTCCAGTTGTTTTTGTACTACTGGGCCATGTGTATCGCTACGTAAAAATTGTTCTATATAAGCTACAACTTATTTTTGTTATAAACAATAGAATTTTGTAATTTTTAAACATTGCATTTTAGATGGCGGCGTTTAACTTCACGCCTACTCTCTCATAGAACACGGTATGTAGTAAGAAATTAATGTTAAGACATTCCTAAACTTTCACTTATTTTTGGGACTGTCTCTAGAGCCATGGAACTACCCCTAACTTTGTGTTTTAAAAGTAAACCATTACACTGAGTTCAAATGAAATATCTAACAAGCGCGTTAACAATCACGTGTTATTTTTTAGCTTCACGCTTTTATCCCGCATAGCAGGGTAGACAGAAAGTACCTAGTGTCAAGACACTCCGTACTTCGCTTTCCACCGATTCAAGACATTATATATATGAAAATAATATATATATTTCATACCCCGACTGGGGATCGAATCCACAGCCGATCGCGTTTACAGTCAGACGCTGTCCCACTACGTCACCACCGGTCTAAAATTGTTGTTATTATAAACGTCTAATAAGGCTTTTATAATAAAACCAGTAATGAAATTATATTTTGAATTTGTACAAGAAGTCTTTAAAGCACCACCAGACTGGTATCGAACCACTAAATATAAACACGCCACATATAACAAACATTGTATTATAGAGGAGTAGAAGAAAGTATACCCTCATATTTTGTATGTAAACAATCATCCCTAGTCACCCTCTGCATGAAACGTTTTCGTCTATAACTAAGTACTTTGGGGTGGTTAAGTTACAATAATATACAATTCTTATTTCTCTGTACGATCTTCAGAAAGAGAAATTATATAAAACGGAGAGTTTAGGGGCTAGGTTTTTACTGACTCCCTACTATGTCAAATAAGGCGTGATGCTTTTAAAAAAACCAATCATGGAGCATCTGAAGTAAAATCTGATTTTTAAATTTATTGATTGTAAATATTTATAGTAGGTTGAAATTATTTTATATAAATTACTTTGAATTTGTCTCTTTGGTAAGACAAAGCGCTGCGTTGAGTTACGCCAATAAACACGCAATGGTTTGATTTTGTTTTTTTTTTCATACTATATTTTTTCTACCTATCCTGCTATGCAGAATGAAGAAAATGCGTGAAGCGGTCATTTAAGCTGTATAAATAAATATTGGAAGATCTTAGGCGCTAAGTGCCGGCTTTTGTCTCCACAATAAAAGAACAACAGTCATTTGGACGAACAATGTCGGGTATTCTAGTAATGATTGACATATATAGATATATAGATATATAGATATATGGATATATAGATATATGGATATAGATATATAGATTAAGGCTTGCAGCTTCTTATTTGATATATTTGTGGAAAAAATAGGTGAAAATAGGAGAAAATAGTGTTTCTCTGCTTTCAATGTGTATAAGAGATAACGGCCACCTACGTATTGAGCTCAATCAGTAGAAACAATGTTTACATTCTTTTTCTTGATCTGACAATAAAACGCGACGTTGAGTTACGCCACGCAACCTGCATTGTCTAGACAGAATAATAATTTTCACAAAATTCGACATAAATCTCAACAGCATATTTATAAATTTATGATAAAAGAATAAACTAAATTATTATTTTACTTAGATCAAAATGTGGGCTTAGTATACATGTTATGCCACTCAACAGCTCGAAATACATGAGCGTAACTCAACGCCACGTATCTTTTCACCCGAGCGAAAAAATGAGAATGAGTTAAAGATAATATTTGTGCGTAAAGTTAGACACTGTACTTCGACTTCGCTATAATAAAATAAAATATATAAAATTTTCTATTGATAGAAAATTATAAACAATGTTTTAAGGTATAACATGAATAATATATAATGATTAAAGCGTACAAACACATGCGGCTTTTCAACGTTTTTAACACGTATATGACCTTTAGGCCTTATGAATTTATAAAAGTTTAATTCCTTCTGACACATTATGAGTGTGATAAAAATCAAAAATATATATTTTTATGCTAATTTTTATATGTAGGTACAAAGGTTAACTTTAGTTGTAGTAATGGATTGGATGTAGTATTGCTTAATGAGGAGTGGTTTGGAGTTCGAATCTCGTTGGTTGTATTTTGTAAATTATGCTTATATATATACATAGCAGGGTAGACAGAAAGTACCTAGTGTAAACACACTCCGTACATCGCTTTCCACCGAATTCGAGACATTGCGTGTTGAGTGGTGGAACCCCGCACTTTGTCTTTGTCTTACCAAAGCGTGGAAGTGACAATAATTTATATATATAATATATATATATACATATATATATATATATATATATATATATATATATATATATATATATATATATATATTATTTCTTAAGTTTCATTTAATATATTTTTCACACATTTATATATATACTATTTGGATTAATTACATATATTTTGATATTTGAAAATATATTTTTTTAAAATGACGTTTCAAACACTTTACAATACAAGTGAATGGTCGAAAATAAAACACCACGGACTTCAGCAAATTGTTAGAAATGCCGAATTTTCAAAAATGTATATTCGAATACCAAAATATGCATGATTAATCCATTTAAAATTGTTTAATTTGAAATTTATAAAGGGGTATTACATATCTTTTATCATCTAAACATCAAACTAGACTGAAAAATAGTGTCTAGGTCATTAAGAATTTCAACATTATAAGTACACCAAATAGGATATGAATCCAGTCTTTGTGTGATTTTTTTTAAAACGGCCACGATGACGTCATTAGCGTGATTCATGTCTAGACAATGTTATCTGCCAATTTCTGTTAGGTACTTCTCATTAACTTATCTAAAATATTTGAATATTTCTTTTGAAATTTTAATTCATTTAAGACCACCGTGGCGCAGAGAGACGTCAGACTGTGAACGCGATTGGTTGGGGGTTCAATTCCCATTCGGTGAATGATTGTATTTAAATTATTTTATCGCTAGTTCCCAGAACATAAAAACCCTCCAAGAAAAATAGACCTAGTCTATCATTTCAACTTTCTCATATATAAGTGTTTCTAGAATTGATCTCTTATATTAAGGAGGTATATTTAGTTGATTATTTCTGTCATTGTATTTATTTTGCAGAATTTACTGTGGGTTATAAAATTAAAATAAAAAAGTCACCAATAACTTTAAATTTAACCACTTTACATTTTTTTTAGCTTAACGCTTTTACTCCGCATAGCAGCGTAGACAGGAAGTACCTAGTGTCAAGACACTCCGCTTTCCATCGTAATTCGAGTCATTGTGGGTGAACTTAATGGTACCTTTCATCTAATCAGAGCGAGGAATTTGAAATGATTAAAATATAAGTGGAAGAAGTTTCCCAAGTGGAAATCGAACCCACAACTGATCGCATTTACAGCCAGACACTGACCCTCTGCGCCACGACTAGCTTACTATTGTTTTTTTTTATAAATACTGTATCTCAAGACTGTTTTTAACAAAAAAACATCTTTTTTGCAGCTCAAAATATAATACAGTATTAAAATTGAAGTTTGGCTCCAAGTATTCAAATAAAAAATCGACATAGGCCTTATACGTCGTTAAGTAGAGTTGGGTTGTTCATATAGGTGCCGTCAATATACTGATATTGTCATAGAATATTTAAATGGGTCGATATTTGGTATAACTTTGCAAGAATTTTGGCTATTGTACGCTTTTATGTGTTTACTTGCAAAATAAATTTCCTTATACGATGAGAGGGATTTCGTACGTGGTGATTGTTGGTTTATTTTATATATTGAGGCTGGTCTGATTGTATACGAGATCGGTTATGAATTCGATTATTATTCGAGGCAAAGATTTTACTTAAATTATTTTCGTTTTCCTCACTCTGCTAATACAATACGCGGTGTTGAGCTCCGCCGCTCAACACACAATGTCTCGAAAACGGAATATCTTGATACTATGTAGTTCTTATCTATGCTGCTTTGCGATATAATAGCGTGAAGGTAAAAAAATATAAGAAATTTATTAATAATTACATTTTTGTCTTTATTTCTGTTAACCTAAGATTTTCATATAAAGCAATTATCTCATTAAAAAAAGATAGTTAAAATAAATCTTATAAAATAATAAATTGAAAAATTTAATAATTATTATAATAAATTGAAAAATTTATTAATTTAATTTGAAAAAAGAAATAAAATTCTTGACACTTTTACACTTTTACACTTTTACACTTTTACACTTTTACACTTAAAGTATATTGGAATTCCATAGAGAATTAAAATTCATAAAATGTGAAACAAAATATACAGAACTTATACAAATAATTATATTTTTATTTATATATATTTATTTAACAAAAAAAATGTGGGTTCGATTCCCACTCGGGGGAGTGATTATATTTAAATTATTTTCACTTCCTTGCTCTGGTAAGACAAAGTGTGACACTGAGTTCCACCACTCAACACGCAATGTCTCTAATTCGGTAAAAAGCGAAGTACGGAGTGTCTTGACTCTAGGTACTTTCTGTCTTCCCTACTAAAGTACAATAATATATATATATATATATATATATATATATATATATATATATATATATTGTAGTATAGATATACCGCTCTACACAAAACCCTATCAACCCAATAACCAAGTTCCAAGAACACAAAAACAAAAAGTAAATTTCTAGCATATCATAGTAGGTGTGATCCTGCCGTCAAATATCATTTGAGTGGTGCTTAACCCTAAGTTGGCGATAAACTTAATATTTTTATGTGACAGTCAAGCAGTAAAAACAGTCTTGATTCTTTCTGTTTGATAATTTCCCAGAAAATTGCAATTCAACCTTACGTCTGCTACGATCTGCTTTAACATTTTTGTGGGATGACGCTCATAACATTGCCTTGAGTTAAACTATTTACGATATAAATATATATATATATTTAGTAATAAAATTAAAAGGTTATGATTATTGTTACCAAGAAGGTTTTTAGTTGGAATCTTGATCTACTAATATGGTTTTGGGATATTTTTAAGTGATTTTAAATAAAAGGTTATATCGAGATGTATGTATGTTATAGTTAGAATTAAATAATTTGAGTATGATCCATTTAGGCTACCGAGCACGTCTGCATAATTTCGTAAATGTTTGTCCACGAATTTCGCGAAAACCAAAAATCGAGATGATTAAAAAGTAAACCTTAATTTAGAAAATAGTGTATATTTTATTAAAATCGGTCTCAAGTTACAGAGATATATATTAACTTCTCATAAGCATGTATAGGTAAGTAATGGTATACTTGTTATGAAGAAAGAAAAATTTTATTCATATTGAAAATTGATATATTAATATATTTTTTATATATTAAATAATAAATCATTACAATAATAGAGAATACTTCTTTCACATACACTTCTCAGCCATGTTACCTTTCTCACCGGTAATAGCTTCCCGTGAGTATTTTTTTTATATTATGTACATCTATTCGTAACAATAATGAAGTAGTTAAATGTTACCATTTTTTACCAAGAAAAGTTAAATAAATATAAACCAAGTAACAAACAGTACTTTCTGCTTACATACAAAGTTCAAATAAATATGGGCTTGATGTTTTTCCCCAAAAAACCAGTATCAAGACAGTCGGCTTGTCAAGTCTAAAACATTGCATTTGAAATTCCCACAAGCGAAAATCGAACACACAAATATCGTGTTTACATTCAAACCCTTAGCCACTGTGTCACAAAGCATCATATATCTAGTTTATAGTATCACAAATTTAAATACACACATTTCTTACAATATCATCGAATTCATAACCATATCTACAAACTGCATCTTGCCCACTGAACTAGGAGTGCATAAGTTTGAAATACCCCTTCAGCTACCACCAGAGGCACGGCAATAAAAAGTCAGTTTCCCTCTCTCATATAGATGTGTATTGCAATAATTTATTCCGATTCTATACATCTTTTGTTTTGTTCCCCTCAATTTTGCCCGCACTCAGGACCGATGGCCCTTTAGAACAGTGTTATTAGTCAACTGAGCGTGCCATAGTTTGTTTTTGTTTTAGGTACTATATTGTTTATCAATTAACTTGTGAAGGGGTTTGTTTTAAATGGTATGTTTTTTTTTAATATATACTTATTATAACTAGTAGCTAAATACATGTATATGTAAAACAGTAAATATGAAGATTGTATGTTTATAACATAATATGCAGGTTTGATTCTCTTTCAAAGAAATGATCATAAATAAGTTATTATCTTTTTCCTGGTCAAAATAAGACGAAATGCGGCGTTGAGTTCCGCTACCCACGAAATACCTTGATTTCCAAATATGTCTTGATACTAGACTCTCTGAGTACTCTGCTATAGGAATGAACGTTAAACTAAAAGATCTCACATATAAAAAACATACTTTAAAGAATATCCATCCATATTCTGAGCTAAATACTGATTTAACATCAAATATCGTATCAGCTAAACAAATAATTACAGAGTAAAGTTATATGAAGAGCTTTGAAGCTGTTTTTCATATCGAAATTTTGCTACTTATTAAATGTACCCCGATAAATATATTTACTACGACTTGCCGTAAGAACGGAGGTTGAAATAAATGTTATATTTAAAATTTTACTGTTTATTTTAGAAATATGCATATTACGAATTGAGGCCGGGCATGGTGCAGTGGGACAGCGTCTCACTCAAAACGGTTGTAGTTTCGATCCCCACTCCTGGGGATTGATTATATTTAAAATTATACTCATTTCCTCCGCTCTGGTAAGACTAAGTGTGGTGTTGAGTTTCACTACTCAACACGCAATGTCTCGAATTCGGTGGAGAGCGAAGTACGGAGTGTCTTGACACTAGGTATTTTCTAGGTACTGGCTACCCTGCTATACGGGACATAAAGTATGAAACTAAAAAAGATATACCAGAACATCCTAATGGTTAATTTCCTAATTGTTGATAACAACACGAGCAAACAAAAAATGTGATATTCAGTTTATTTTTATACTAAAATCTAAAAATAGTAAAATAAATACATATTCCTTAAAGATTCTTAAAAATCAGAAATGTAAGATTTGTAGTGTGCAGTAGTGTGCTGACTTTAAAAGAAGCAGGTGTAGCGTCGAGCCTCGTACAGATAACAGATAATACGTGCAGGTGACGTAAAAGTAATATTCTTACGTCCTCTTTCAATATTTTACTGGTATTTATAACTTTAGAAGAAAAATATTGAAATATGGCAGTATTAAGAATTAAAAGAGTTGATTTTTGTGCCAATAAGATATATATATATATATATATATATATATATATATATATATATATATATATACACCAATATGAGTCAGTGATAAAAAAACTGGTTCATGCTTTTACGGCATCACATCAGACTCGGAGACAACCTGGTGTCAAGAAAGACTGAAATCGTGACATTGCGAGTTGAGTAATCAACTTAACACCACAATTTGTATTACCAGAGCAGAGAAATTTACAAACAAAATTTAAATATAATCCTTCACCCGACTTTGAATTGAACCCACAATCAATCGCATTTATAATCAGATTCATTTCCACTGCACTACATTGGCCTAGATGTTATACTAATATTGGAAATTCCTTTTAAAACCAGCAACTAGATAGTGTAATGCTAAAATGGTATAAAGAATATAGTGTTTTATCATACGTACTACCTATTTTCGTTTTAAAGGTAAAAAAAAAATGTAGGAAGATTTTAGCTAGCTGTACTAATACATCATGCATTAGCCAGCATCGCAACGCAGTCGTTTCCCATTGTGATATTGTGACCTGATTCGGTGTCTATTTATAACTCGCGACTTTTGACTCACTTTGACACAATTCTCAGCTTAGATCATTTCGTGGCAGTATTTCGTTCGTGTATGGTAAAATTTGATTGTGTTCCAATTTAGTCTATTTTTTCTTACTAAAGTCTTTGATTTTCGCGATTTTTACATAAAACAATATTTTTGATAATGGAAAATACTATACTATATCTATCTACCGCCATCTGAATAATTAATTTTTGTATCAACTGACAGACAAATACCACCAGTCTAACTGTGACCACGGACTACTATGAAGTCTTCGAAAAATGTATTTTCGAAAAATGTATTTTCGAATACCCAAATATACGCAATTAATCTGTTTAAAATAGTTTCATTTAGAATATATTTTTCCTGTTCAAAAGTAAATATTTCTTAAAGAAAATCAATATTGCACATTTTAAATTTATACATATTTTTTAATATTTTTCTGTATAACTAAACCAAAAATACATCTTTTAATTTACTTATTATTTTATTTTAATTTATTCAGTTAAATAATCAACTAACATTCAAAAATACAAAGTAATTTTTATAGTTCAGCCATTATATGTATTAGACATGAGACAGATATCTACAGCTATTAAAAAATATTATATCAATATCGTTAAATGTAAACGCTTTATCAAAAATTGTGCCACACTACCAGCATTCAATGTGTCAGGCTGATAACGAATGCGCCCTTTGAGATAAAATCACCTCGCAACAGTCCCACAGGTTTTAGTCATATGTTCAGGACATTATAGAACATTTTTCTCGATATAATTTAGTCTGTTATGTAAATAACAGACAAGAGGCCGGTCGTGGCGCAGTGGGACAGCGTCTGACTGTGAATAGGATCAGTTGTGGTTTCGATTCCTACTCGAGAGAGTGATTATATATAAATTATTTTCACTTCCTCGCTCTGGTAAGACAGAGTGCGACGTTGAGTTCCGCCACTCATAACGAAACATCTTGAATTCGGCGCAAAAAGATATCAGGTACTTTCTGTTTACCGTACTATGATGGATGAAAGCGTGAAGCTAAAAAAATAGATAGATAGAGACAACAGTGTGATACAGATACTCATATATGCTATGGTACTGTTGAATCTGATTGTAGACCTAACAGTTGTGAGTGCAATTTCTACTTCAGAGGCTTCATTTCGTTAGCCAAAGTACGACGTAACATTCTGTTACCTAACTCATGTTTTTTTAAAATAAACAAAAAATGAAGGATATAGATAATACTGGACTCTTTCAACTTAACGCCCATCGTAATACAGTTGATAAAAAAAACCATATACAGTATCAAAATATCATATTTTTCTGACCTTAAATACATAACGAATAAAAGTATATTTTTTATTTACATGTATTATTATTGTTCTCCAAAATATCTTTTCATAGCATATAATAACACCATCCAATTTTTCTTTTGTGTATGAATACCTAATATAAATAGAATGATTGATCACCTATATAGTGCGAAACTATAAGACCAATTACTTATTAATTAACCGTATCGGAAATGGCTGATGAGCCGTCTTTAATTGGGTTATAAATCATTCTTTGAGATCCAATCTGGTACTTTCATACTTGATGCTGTTTTCGGTACGTACAGAAGATAATTTACTATTTTACCCTTAGCCTTAAGTCTTATACAGAAAAATATGTATGCTTAAGATGTTATAATATTAAAAAATAATCAGAAATATAGTTTTAATATAATTTTAAATCTAATCCTGTATGAAATAAGGTTCAAAATGGAAAGTGTCCCACAGGGTCGCATATTGGAACCGCAATTGCAGAGTGTGTTACTGAAGCAACATCTTAAGATGATTTATGATATGTAGCACGGTTGACGTTTACGAGTTAACAGCTCGCTGGTGAGGCCTTTTAATCAACTATGCTAATGTTAGGCTGATCTCGGCTCCGTCCCGCTAAGTCTAATGTCAATATTAGGCCTAATTGAATCTCTGAATGTGAGTAAACTTTAATCAAGATGCCAAAGTCGCTATATTCAGAGGGTTGTGTTATCCTTCCATGTTATGCTGACCTATTTATTATTGTGCCATGACTGTAACTATTAATATACGAGTAACTTTTCCTCTTTTATTAAGGAAATACGTACATTTATCTTTTTAAGTATACCAGAATAATGAGATTGGTGGCTCCTATTTTGATTAAATATTTATGTTTGTTTACAAAGTTGGGCTGTTAAAAACAATTTTTAGGAGAGGTTAACCTAATGGCGGTCAATGGGGAAACGTGGGTTTAAAATTCAAGCATCACGATATCTCATCCGCAATATCTCACGTACGATCTGTATTACCGCTTTTAGGATCGCAGAACGGATACCCGAATATTGGAGGGTGATAACAAAAATTCTACCTGAGATATATTGTTAGTTTACTGAAGTTATCATAAAATTGTTAACTCAAGTTTTATTACAACTAACCCAAATATGTTATATTTATACTAGCAGTATAAACATGATTTAATATATTTAGTTTAATAGAATACAGTATTTTTAATTACAATTTTTTAAAAATACTTCACAAAATTATTGTTAACTAATGAAACATTTGAAAATCCAATTATAGTATAAGAATTTACTAACTTCAATCAACCCTCCTTTAATTAAATAAAAGACTTGATTACATGAAAACATATTGTCTGTATGCTCATAAAAATCAAGATAACCTTTTGACGTGCTTAGTAATTGACCTTGTCCAAGTCCTTATAACTCCCCTCAAAGGTCTAATTATTCTCAATCGAGCAAAGAACTTGGTTCGCGACCACTTACAAGTGAATTAAGAACTATTGTGAACAATACTCATCCAATTAGCGAAAGAAGTAGACTTTCCAATTATACATTTAAATTATAATTCATTAATTGGCATAACTAAGCTTCTTTTTGTGTTAAATTCGATATTATTCAATGAAAATGAGTTGATAGCTCGTACCTTTTTGTATGGACACCGAAAACCAGTTTATCATAAAATAATATATTTACCAATTTTGTATAATTTTGCATGTCAATATATATAGTGTTCAATATGACCTTTTCTTGACTATGTATGATTGTACACCATACATGTCATTTCAATCTGTACTCAGATAAATAAAATAATATTTACATTAGAAAAGTCCAAGTGTCTTGGACGGTATCCAAGAGGCGCGGGTTCGAATCCCGCTGCGTTTAAATTTTTATACGTTTTTTCAAAAATGTTTTCTAATTCTAAGTGAGGAATAACACTTTAAAAATAGTAAATAATATTTACATTTCTCCGATCTAGTAAGACCAAGCATGGTGTTATTATTAGTGTATGTAAGATTTGAACCACAAGATTCTTATACGTTATGACAGATAATATCCAACAATACAACAGCAGTCGATAAATACTACGAAATTAAATTCATCAACTACTTATTTTGATAAGTACAAAGACCGCACAGATGGTGAACGAGTATCGCAGATGCCCTGACGCCCTGTCGCAGGGTCATTCCACTCTCAATAGGGCATACTAATAGGCGTGCCCTATTAATTATGTCTGACGAGAAAATTTTAAGGCAAGAAATCCCAGCCATCAGGCCTAATGCCAAATGAAATGGGTCCACTCGCCGGACCCTTAAATTGCTGACCTTATCATAAGAGAACAGCGTTTGAACTGTACGTGTAGAAAGAAATATGAAACATTAAGTACTTTGTATTGAATAAAATTTATGTTTGTATACGTGTTGTTATAGAAGAGGATGTAGAGAAGTAAAAATGTTAAGTAACATCATATTTGAAATTTATGGGTAACATCTTAGAGCTTACGTATGTAGAGAAGGAAAATAAAAAATAACTATTAAAATGAAAATAATAATTCTTAATCTATATAGATTTAGTATATTTAAAACATGAAAAATATGATTTACTTAGAAATATTGTTTTTTTTTAATTGTATGGCTTCAGTTTATATATTAGACCGACATCACGACTACATCCAATGTAGTGAACGTCGATTCATACCTGTCATAACGTCGCTGACGGAGATTGCAGAGGCGTGTTACCAGTATTTTGTACCATTGTAAATGCCATTTGGGATTATATTCGGAAAGTGGGCTCAATCCTATTGTCTTTTATACTCTAGAACGTTTCAAATGTAATAGCTAGATAGAAGTGGTTTAGTTCTAATGTTCATAGTGTTTTTAATCATTTAACAAAGAAAATATGGGGATTTTTTTCAAAATTAATGAATTTAGCACGTTTGATAATATTCGGGTAAAGATGATGGTGTTCACCATGGTGAAAATGCCACTTATATATAACTAATTTGGAACAGATTTTGAACTTTACATGGATTTATAGACAGGCTCCCTTCCCACTTTGCTTTACGAAAATTACTGACTGTGTTACATAACCAACTTGAAACTTTAAATAGTTACATCTTTCAATTTATATAATTAATTAAACTTGAAACACTAACATCACTCTAATGAAATATAAAGAAAAATACATTTAGCAATTACATTTGCTTTTCATACAAATATTAATAAGAGACATAGCGTCTGACCTCCTTTTGCTTGAAGTCCGATAACAGAAAATTTGTGAACAAAAAAAAATATCAGACAAACTTACACAATTGCGTGTACAGGAAAATGAAACGGGATAGCTAAAATATAGAGTACTACTACATAGGCAGGACAACTGACGACCTACTTGTGGAAATTGGATGGTACAAGAAGATTTATCACATCTGAACGTTGTTATGTGACGATGCAATGGTCCAGACAGAAACTAAGATTTTATCTGCTAATGGTTCGAACTCCTTTGTACAGATTGTTCAAACTAATAACTGGATTGGAATGAAAGTTTTAAATGAATGTCTATTCAAACGATTTATATTGATAATTTGTTAATTCAATTTATAAGGTTTTTCCCTGTAAAAGAACATGGTAGAATACATTTCCCATCCTCTCCTGGGTAACGTTCCGTAAGAGGCGCATATTCAAGTAATTTGATGGTAGGAAGTTAATGCTCCGACTGGCCCGCGACCACCATCAGCACAAAATCAATCCACCAAATATCCGATGGTGTATTCTGGTTCAATATCATGTACGCCAGCCAGACGGACAAAAAATGTATCATCTTTGGAATTGTTAGTTTTTGGATAAAAGCAGGTGGGTGCTATGTCCTGATACTCAAATTGAATACAGTCTTTAGGTTATGATCGCTGTTTCAAATATCTTATTAATATTAATTTGCCTCCAGTTTAGGTCAAGCATATATCATATACAATCAGATAGCTGAGTTCCAATGATCACTGACTGTTCATCCAGTTTTATTTTTATCAAAATTGCTTAAAGTCGGTCACCGTATGATATCTTCATTGAAGACACAGTATCCAATACATGAGTAGAACAAAAACACGAAACTACCTTTCAATGTCGCGTTCGTGGCAAGTACCACTTATCTCACGACATTTGGACCCGACACGATAAATCAGGCCTAGTCAAAATCCAATCTGTCAAAGTATGCACGTGTTTACTATTAACGATTGTTATTATGTTAATTAATAATTTATATTAGCTTATTTAGTTAATAAGAATTGAATTTTCTGGCGTAAGATATAAAATGTTTAAAATTTAGCTATGTATTAATATATAGGAATATAGCTATTACTTGTGAATTAATTTATTATTTAAAATAAATTAGTAATTTATGGAGTAAAAGAATATTATTATATGTATATATTATATCCATCTGATTATCTTCTATATTATATATATAGATATTAATGTTTTTTAGAACAAAAATATACACAAAAATAAAAATAAATAAAGTCGTTACCGTCACGTCTGCTGTAAACCACAAGTGTCTAAACCACTCACATATCTGCATACACATGTTACAAAGAATCAATAAAAAATATGTAAAATTTTTAGAGTTTTGTTTAAATTGGGGTGGTCTTGTAAACACGTGTTGTTCTTGAGACTTAAATGTCTACTCAAAATGAAATGATAACCATTCTTAGATTTCAACCCTACTTTAGATCAAAGCATAAGTAGAAATTTAAAAAATATGGCAAAAGTATATACGCAAAGGTGGTATAAATTGTTTTTTTTTTGACAGAAATACTTATCTATAAAACCTGTAAAACCTTACCTATCTTACCCATATAGAAACTCACGTCATTGTCACCAAGATCACGTCAATTGATTATTATCTGCTTATGACACCATGTATACAAAAGAACCCTGAATCAGACCAAATTCAATAATTTCACTAAAACTCATCATCTTAGGTATGAAATTTCATTCGCTAGTTGTTCTAACTAAATTCACTATCAAATTAGAATACACTCAGTAAAGTTTGTTATTGAGAAGTAACGGATTAAAATGACGAAATTATGTAAGTCGAAATGTTTTCTTCAATTCGTTACATTGTTATATATTTATTTAAATATAAATTTAAGAAACTTTTATTAATATGGGTAGTAAAAAACATAAAGTTCAGGTGAACATTTTTATCATAACAAGATTAAAATTTAAAATAAGACCTTCTGTAGTTATTTACAGTTATTTGAGAAATATCATGATTTTTTTTTAATTTTTCAAATTTAATAATATTTCTAGTCTTTAGAATTAAGCCACTACCGTCCTTTTGCAAAATATATTTGATTAGATATAAATTTTCACTTTAGATATAACGTTTAATAGTTTCAAGACCCCGTAAACAGATAACTAGAAATCAATATGGCACAAGTTTGGCACCAAAATTTAACTAGGCACCCTACTGTATGGAACCCAACAGTTTATTGCATCGCAAATTAGCGACGGTCAGTATCCGCTTTAATCGGACCAAAATTTTCGATATAAATTGATTATGCACATAACAAATTTCAACCTTATGATTGAGGTATTAGAATCTAAATTCATTTGTTATTTGTCGAAGAGCATTTCTAAGATGTAGCTTAATTAATTTGAACTTAAATTCATTAGTATTAAAATTAAATTTTCAATATCAATACACACGGCGTGTCCAAAGAATAGTTCACGCTGTCCAAATTGCTCCAGGAGTGACAACGTCGGTATAACTTAGTGATTTCATAAGATTCGAAGTCCTCGCCCTGTTTGTTATTGTTAGATGCTTATTATAATATTGAAAGCCTGAAGAGCCTATCTTAGGAACGACCTTTGTTATAATATTACTAAAGATACATTTTTGGAATTTTAACGTTTTAAATAAAATTAATTGTGTATATTTTGGTATTCGAAAATATATTTTAGGAAAGCTGACACTTTACAGTATTCCCAATCAAAATATATGCTATTAATTCATTTAAAATATTTAAAACGTGGAAAAATCGCTCACAATATGCACATTTTAATGTATTTAACAAAAAAATAATAAACAAAAAATAGTAAATAACTTGTGTCTTATATTTCTCCTCAATGCTCACCATTTGATTTGATCATATGATGATTATATACAATTTAAATTAATGAAATTATTTAAATCAATAAAATATAATTAAGTAAAATTTAGACTAACATCCTTAAAATAAAAGTTTTAAGATCTATATCTAGCTGTAATTCGAAAAAGGCAGACTAAAATCAAGCTATCAAGCCATATACATTTTTAAATTGAGATTATATACGTATTAATGTAATACGTATATAATCTCAAGTGTGTGAAAATCACTTTGAAAGTTATAATACTTTTTACATTTCTCTTCGTTGAGACTATATTTTTTCTTAGAATTTCGTAGAGGATTAGCTTTGGGTTGTAAACCGAGATGATTATTTAAAAGCTTCAAACAAAAAACTGAAGCCGGCTGACACTTACGATAAAGTGGTGATTTTTCAGCTTATTATGTATTAGAATGTTTATTCAAATGTACATCCATCCGTTAGCTTAGGAAAATATTGGAACTTGATATATTATTTCAAAGTTAATGATCAATTTAGCTGATGTATTGATAAATGTGAACCATGTCGTTGACACTCACAGGGGGTTAGATCTCTATTCAATGTTAATATATTTTATATGTAGAATTATAAAAAAAATATTACTGCATTTGTCGAAACATAAAAATAGACTAATTTAACCAGACCATTCTACCGCAGTGGAATAGCGTATTAGCCTAAATGCGACTGGATGTGGGTTTGATCCCCATTCGGGGGAATTCAAGTCATGTATTTTACTTGTTGCTTCACTTTGGTAAGACAAAACGCGGCGTTGAGTTCGCAACTCAATAGGGAATTTTGCGAGTTCAGACAGAAAGCAGTTAACGGAGTGTCTTGGCATTAGCCTATCCCTGTCTACCTTGCTATGCGGGATAGTGGGTAAAGCTGCACATAAATCGCAAAAAAGCAGTATTTACAAGCTTATAAATGGCAAATATATATAAAATATCTAAGGTTTTCTTATTATTGTTATCTCAAATTTATTTTATTATATTTTATAATGAAAGATAGTGTATTAAACTGAGAACACTCTTGTTGAGGTTGAGTATAAAAAATACTGAACTGATTTTGATGAAATTATAAAATAACATAGTTTATATACTTAAGTAACACATAAGCACCATTTATAATATAAATTTTCTAACCTTGGACATAAATAAAACGTTATCAATAACCACATCATTCAATACTATAACATAATTACGACTATTAAGCCGCCAATTAATTGTAAGATATTCAAACTAGATCGGCACAACCATTTTAGTAGTTATAAATTCAAAATGCATCCAAGCGGAAAATTGTATTGGGACCTGAATTCCATTGGCCAGTGAGGGTAGTTCGGTGCCAGTTTCACATAGACTGGCTAAGATGTACCATCAGTTACGGTTGTGTTGCTGTGATAATGGAGGCTTCGAAGCCTATATATTTATATTAAGATTGTTGATTAAATTTTTGTGAATGGATATAAGAAATCATAGAAAATATCATAGATGTTTAAATTAGTAATAAAATATATGAAGATAATTATGGCGTAGTTATCATTTCAAATAGTTTTTATTTCTGTGGTTTTTTAGTTGTACAAAAAGAAACGTCGAGTATCGACGCTCGACACGCTACGTTTTAAGTAGAAAATAGTACGTTTTGAAAATAATTTTAGTATGGCAAACGCTACTTCAAAAAAATATATGAAGATATAAAAAATGTGCGTGGAATAAAATATTTTCTTAAGCCCTATAGTGTGAAATACCTTTCCTATTTGGTTTATAGAGGTCAGTTCAGGATTGTGAGGTGGATGACCGTAGGATTATGGATCATCTCATTTACTTCGACTTAGTTTTGTAATTGAAATTTAATTTTAAATTATGTGAAATAAATGAATAACATGCAATAATTATTTATATTAATAATAAAAAAATATTATTATTTTACAATACTGAAATTTTTAATAGTATCTATTTTTCGAATTTTCTGTTGCACATTTTATATTTTATGTTCCTGAATATCAGGGTAGACGATAAGTATCTAGTGCCAAGACATTCTGTGCTACGCTTTCCGCTAAATTTAAGATATTTTGTATTAATTGGCGAATTTAAACGCAGTCATTCCTCGAGAGGGAATTTTAGAATTTTCATGTTGTAAAACCTTAGTATAAATTCCTATACTTCCCCTAAGTAAGATTAGAACCCACCACCTTCATGTTCAGTCAGACATATCTCAATCATTGATATCAATCTGAATTATAAAAAAACACACACAAAATAGCAACAAGCCAATGAAATAAACACAAAATTCAAATCAACTAAAACAAACGTTTCAACTTAACAGGTAACTTTAGAACAGAATATTTAATAACCAAACATTACTTTTGTTAATACCAACCCTTTACGATTATACGAGGTTCGTAAAAACTAAGTATGTAGATAGAATACGCGGAAAGATCTAAAATCTGAATTTCTAATAACATCTCCCGAGCGAGATGAACATGTGAATATAGCTTACATACACATTAATTATCAGGGAGATAGAGTTAACCAGATGTGACTGGAAGTGTTAATTGATTCAAATATTGTATATATTAACAATATGGAATATATCCATATATTTTTAGATAACTGAAGTTTCTCTTAGCTTAAGATGATAGACAGGAAGTATCTAGTTTTAAAAACTCTGCTTACTCTACTCTCCGTCGAATTTGAGACATGGCGTGTTGAGTAACGGAACTTAACGTCGCACTTTGTCTAATTAAAGCGAGGTAGTGACATTAATTTTAAATATGAGAAATATTTAAAATTATTTTCACTTCCTCGCTCTAACTGAGAGACTCAAGCCATTATCCGTGGTGGAGGTTAAATAGGAAGGCAGATCCTTGCTAGAGCTGGCATAATGCTAGAAAGAAAAAAAAGAAAGTGATGAAGAAATATTGTACTCATTTCATATGCGGCGTTGAATTACGCCACTTAACATGCAATGTCTCGAATTCGCTGGAAAGCGGAGTACGGAATGTCTGAACACTACTTTAAAAAAATAAAGAATCCATATTTTAGTTACACTGACCATTCTTTTCTTAAATAATCAATAGGAAAAAATTCTTAAAAATTTTATCAATAAGTTAAGCCTTTTCTAGATAACCAAAACGTAACGGCTAACGTCACATACCCCTTTAGATCCCCCAAAATGTTTAATTTTACCCCGTCCTTTAGGGTGGCTGAGAACCACTTGCTTCGTAATATATGATGACTATAGTGGAAGATAATCACTTATTTAATTGCTACATTTATTCTGTTGATTAAAATACTTGTAACGTTAGCAGTTTTCTTAGTATGTGTACTAACGTTAGGTATTTAAGTAGTTTTTCTTACTATTCGAATATTTTACTTGTTTTTCTACTATAAAAAGCTTGAACTAATTTATTAAGGGTCACTGTGAAGCCGTATATATAGAGCAAAAATTATGCTGACTTCATATATATATATCTCTTTTGGGTTAAATTCTTATGTTACTATTCTTTAAGTGTTATTTTACGTTTAGGATTAGAAATATTTTTTAAAAAATTTGATCACTACGGAATTCAAACCCGTTAACAACGTAAACAAGTTGTAACAAAACGTATTTCGACGCAGCCGAAAATAGAATGCGTGGCGCATGCGGTCAGAGTGCTTGGGGAGGTTTCCAAGAGGCGTGGGTTCGAATCCCGCTGTGTTCAGATTTTATAATTATTTAAATTCTTATTTAATAGTACATAAATATTGTAAATCTACGAGGAAATATATAAAATAACCACGCTTCACGCGCCAACAGTACCTACCGTACAATGAGAAGAATGCAAGGTTAGCATCGTCAGCAATTTAAACGTTCCTACTCTTCAAGAGACGCAAAGTTTATCGTCAGTAGTAACTAGCATCCCCTGTATGTGACTACCAAATTACAAAGACCCTCCACCTCCCCCACAATTAATCGACCATCCATACATTAGTCGACGGTGTCAGAGCGTTTTGGGGCTCAAACATAAGTGGATGCCTGAACGTGGAATTTTAGATATTAAGCTTTTCACCCATTCGTAAACTCCAGTTAGTTCTAATGGGTTGGTGAAAGAAAATTTGATGCTTGTTACCTACAATTGAGCATTTAGACTCCTTTGATATTTAGTTATCTCGTTTGTGAAGTAAACAGTTGTGTAATTTATGTTTTAATATTATTTCCTTTATAACGTTAATCCTTTCTTACTGTTTTTGTTGTGTTTCCTTTGTTTGGTAACAATGTTTTGGAAAGTTCCCAATTAGATCTTTTATTTTTGTGTATTTTTAATGTGGTTATATTTATGATATTTTAAGGTAAAAATTCAAGAAATAAGTATATAAAGTATGATTATATATAATGTATTTTTTTAGGTTTCATAATTATGAATGTTCGGGGAAAAAATAGATATATATGTTTGTGTCTACAAAGGTTCTTTTTAGCGTCACGCTTTCATACCGCATTGCAGGATAGACAGAACGCGTCTAGTGTCAAGACACTTCGTACTTCGCTAAAGGTTACATAAAAGTTTATTATAGGGCTGTAAGCGTATATTTATTCATAGGTGAAAAATTATCTTCTAACGAGAAGAGGAAGATATGGTAGAAGGTCAAAAGCTTTTTCTGCAATACTTGACAAATGTATTAGGTAACTAACTGATCATTAAATATATAAAAAAGGAGCGTTTGTTTATTTTATTAAAATAATTACTTTTTACTAAAAAAAATTTACACGGCAGTGAAATATACCAAAATGTCATTTTTACAATTTTTGTCCGTCTGTCTGTCTATCTGTTTCTCCCAATTAATGTTTATAATTAATGTTTATAAGATCTAAGTGGTTCTAGAAATGTTTTACCATTTACAACTAACTTAAGATACAATATGGATAGAAAATATCAACACAATTCTATTTTGACAAAGCACACAACATAACCAGACTGTATGATTCCCATCTATGATTTCTTACGTTCCATCCCAAGCTATCACATATAATTGCGGTTTCTAAATGCGATTGTATGAATATAATATTAACATCAACACATATTCAACCGATAATTAAACAATTTGGAACTCTATATGAAAACAATAGAGTTTAATTTCCATGACCCCAAATTCCTTCAAACAGAAACATGTCCACCATAAGATTCATAAATCAAAGTCTCGCTATACCTTTTCAATTAATTCTTGCCCAGGGCCTCAGAAATATTTGCATCAGAATATATACTTTGGCCATTGTTGGTCCTTAGCTTGAAAAAGGTCCAAGTATTGTACTTTATATTGTTTGTCTTTTCGTCTAGCGAATGGTATATTTAATATCGCCATACGAGTTTGCTCATTTGAGTTTTAGAGTCTCCGAAGATTTTCCACTAATTCCTATATCGCTATTGTAAGCCGCTATTGTTTGTTGGGGCCTAACTTGGTTTGCTTTAGGTATATGGCGAAGCTAGATCATTGTTTTATATGCCTTTTCTGATTGTGCCTTTTGTTCACAGGTAATGATAATATGGTGATTTAAATTCCTGTGAAACTTGGTAATATATTCGTATTTTATTATATTGTTATTTTTTGAACTACTCGTAAATTATACATTTTGGTAATTACTGTTGTCGGTGTGTATTGATATACTAAATATTAATATATGTGTAGTGCTTTTCATAAAAGGCAACAACTTATATTTGGTTCTAAGAATGGCGACTTGAAACATTTTTTAAAAAACGTAAAAAAATTTGAAATTTTTAAAAAATGTTTTCTAATCCTAAGTGTGGAATAACACTTTAAAAATACTCAATATGAAAATAGAATAGCAATCTCAATAGTTAAATGATTATTTCTTAATAATCTTTAAGTAGTAGAAATTTGTAAAAAACTCTCTACAGAGATGCTAACAACATAAATAAGATGTAACAAAACGTATGAGAATTTCGATGCAGCTCGTAGTAGAGAATGTTTTCTAATCCTAACACTTTAAAAATAGTAAATATTTATGTTTTTGTGATTTCTTATTATTTTTTTAAATATATAAGTTCATTAACGAATATAATTATTTGAAATGTAAAATATATATCTTAATGAGTATAAATATTATTTTATTATTTAAGTGCTATTCCACATTTAGGATTAGAAAATATTTTAAAAAAAGTATAAAAGTTTGAACACAACGATATTCGGAACCCGCGCCTCTTGGATACCGTCCAAGCGCTCTGACCGCTAAGCCATACGTTCCACTACCGGCTGCATCGAACCTCTTATACGTTTTTGTTACAATTTAAATAAATTCTAACTAAAACGTAAAAATTCTTAATTTTTTATTGAAAAATGAGAATAAATATACTACTAAACCTTAGTTATTACATTATGCCAGTCAAAATATAAAACGCTAGTTATAGTTTCTGTCTTTACAAGACCCGTTAACGCTATGGTATCACGTATTATGTCATTTTCTTAGTAAACAGCCACTACGCGTACACAATAAGGTCCCATTGTTATGAATTACATCATACTCGGATGTTCATTCGATAAATCGTTCATAGAAATGTTTGGTAATAAAGTTTGTTTTGTATTGTTTTTAATCATATATTAATAATAATATTAGAATTAATATTCATATAAACGGCGGAAATCAACGCTGTGATTTATTTTACATACAATCTACATAAACAATCTTTTCTCAGAGTTAAAATCAAACCTGCAACTAATAGCGTTTACCGTCAGATGCTGTCCCACTGTGTCACGATGACCTCAAAGTAGTTATATTAT
Source organism: Dryadula phaetusa (assembly GCA_032432895.1). Taxonomy (NCBI): domain Eukaryota; kingdom Metazoa; phylum Arthropoda; class Insecta; order Lepidoptera; family Nymphalidae; genus Dryadula; species Dryadula phaetusa. Next base: position 936,369 of record JAOYRS010000042.1, read on the forward strand.
AAAAAAAATGTGGTTTTACTATACACCAGCAAACCCAGTCAATGAAGTGTCTTAACACTACCTTGTAACTGATTATTTTTTGAATGACATTTAGCCTACATTCGTCTAATTTTATATTAAAAGGAATGCTTATATTCTAGACTCTTTTTATTTACCACTTTCCTTTGATGTCAAAGTCATTCCATTCTCCACTTTCGAGATATTTTTATGCGATTGACGGAACTCAACGCTGTGTTTCGTCTTTAAATTCGGGTTATTTTTATTTTTAATTTTACATATATTTACATAAGAATCTTATCCTGACATTTGTTGCAATTGTTTATTCCAAATTTTTAACAACTTAAATTTTTACCATATATTGGTGACTTACTATCTCAATGTTAAATGTTTTATTTTTTCCTCAACAATCTAACTAAGTTCAAATTTAGTTTGTGTTTACTTGTTCATTATAATTAAACCAGTGGTTTGCGTCAATGGGAATACAAGGATACTGAAATAATATCACATTCGTGGCTCCCGTACTTCGCATGTGCTAAATATGGTGTACAGTTGGAATTGTGGGACCAAAATAAAGGCTGTGTGTTCGAATACCGTTCGAGGAAATCCATAAATAAATAAATAATCAAAATACATTTAAGTTATTAATTTGAAAATGTTCTGGCGTAAAACTGGGTAAAAAAATGATAATTTTCTCGATTTTTTTAGATTTTGTTATATATAATACACAATATATTCATTTTTAGCTTCACCCTCTTATTACACGTAGCACGGTAGATAGGTCCTAGTGTCCAAGAGACCCCGTACTCCGCTTTCCGCCAAATTCGAGACTTTACTTACAACGAGCCGGAACTCAGCGCCGCATTTTGTCTTACAAAAGCGGGGAAATTAAAATAATAATCATTCCCGCTAAGTGTGAATAATCATTCCCGCTAAGTGTGAATCGAATCCACAACCAATTCCATTTACAGTAACGATGTTGCACTGCGCCACAATAAGTCTTATTTTTTTATATACAATGGATTCATATGAAAGATAAAGACTATAACTCCTAGATTAAAGTTAGTTGAAATTAGTTTTAATATTACAAAAGTAACAATAAAGAAGCATTAGAATTATTGTATTGATAAATGAAAGTGTTAAATAACAAATAGCATAAAAAATTACATACCGTAAATTCTTTTAGCTTCACGCTTTTATCCCGCATAGCAGGGTAGACAGAAAGTACCTAGTGTCAAGACACTCCGTACTTCGCTTTCCACCGAATTTGAGACATTGCGTATTGAGTGGCGGAACTCAACGCCGCTCTTAGTATAGGGGGGAAGTGAAAAGAATTTAAATATAATCACATCCGCGAGTTGGAATCGAACCCATAACCGATTGCGTTTACAATCAGACTGTCACACCGCACCACGATGGACCTCAATGTACTTATTAATACTTATTGTTTTATAACTACTTTATGCAATTTTTATCTGTCAATCTGTTTATCTGTTGTGTTCTGGCTAATCTTTGGAATGGCTGGGCTGATTTTGACGAGGTTTATACTGGCAGATAGTTGATGTAATAAAAAGCAACTAATCCAGAGATATTAATTTTCATACATACGAAGTAGTAGAAGTAACAGGTTGATAATAAACTATTTCTTATTAAAAAATTACAAAATTAAAACCAAAGTCAACTAAAAATAGAAATTCAGTCATTCTAGGTAGAGCGAATTTTCTACAGTCCGTACAGAAAATTCTGACGGATTACTGTAAAGTGTTTGAAACGCAAAGTGTCCGAAAATGGATTAATCTCGTATATTTTGGTATTTGAAAATACTTTCGAATACCAAAATATACGCGATTAGTCCGTTTATAATTGTTTCATTTAAAAAGCATAAATACATAAATATCTCAATAGAAACAATTTCAGTATGAATCTCGACCGCACGACGCAATTTGGTATAAAATGACTATAATTATTGGTTGAGAGCTAAAAGCTGTAGACAATGCTGGAATTGTAGGCCTTAGACCGTAATGACGCGCGTTTAAAGGAATTTCCCTTACGTTATAAATAATAGTTTGGTTAGGCATATATGTTATACGTACCGTATGTGTGTAGTTAAAATCTATATTTAGAATAGTTAGGAAAATTTTATTTGCAAAGCACATTTTGTTTTGAAAATTTTATGTTTAAAATAACTTTTTTTTACTAAAATAGGATTTTATTCAACTTTTGACGGTCAATCAGGCGGTTTGTTTGTTCCGACTTATCTCTGGAACGGCAGATATGATTTTGATGTGGCTAGTACTGGCAGATAGCTAACGTAATAAGGAATAATTTAAGAAATATTTAATATTTCGATAGACATATATTCTTATATTATAATTCTATGCCTTATTGCACTTTTTGTAAAAATAAAAACAAATTTTAGTGTTTTGAGAACTAATAGCATCCGACTGTTAGCACAATTGGTTATGGGTTCAATTTCCAGTCGGGGGAATAAGGTAATTATTCTTTTTACATCATTATTATACGTTATATATATAGAAATACTTCTAGTTTCTTATTTCTCCGTAACCCGTAAAAAAGAGCGAAAAAAAACGTTTCACCTTCCTATTATCTAAACTAGAAAAACACACGCAAAATTTATATAATTTTGTATCATATAGATATGCTAAAGTAAACTCACATATTCGTACGTACACATTGGTAATAAATCACACTAGTGATGTACGCTGTTTATTTTCAATTAGTGATCGGCGCGAATAATGCCCGAACAGCTGTACAGTGGCAGATTACTGAGTTATAGTCGGATACGCGATGGTGGGAGTGTTATTAATTAAAAAAGTTGCAAATTTTGTCCGTCCGTCTGTTTGTTGTTTTGTTATTGGTTTTACAAGTAAATTTACATTTAAGTAGTATATATATATATATATATATATATATATATATATATATTTGATTTACACTTTATATGAGATCATCGTGGCACAGTGGCACAGCATTTTACTTTAATTACGATAAGTTTATGGTTCAATTCGCACTCAGGCAAATAGTTATTTTGATATTTAATTAATTATGATTTCTCCGTTTTGGTAGAAGGAAGCGTGGCGAGAGTTTTGCTACTTAACTCACTGAGTCTTGATTTCGGATGGAACGAGAAGAACGTCTTCGGTTATGGGTTTGATCCCCGCTCGGGGGAATGATTATATTTAAGTTATTTTCACGTCCTCGCTCTGATAAGGCAAAGCGCAACATTGAGTTCCGCCACTCAACATGCCATGTCTTGGATACAGTGAAAAGCGAAGTACGGAGTATCTAGACACTAGGTACTGGCTGTTTCCCTACTATGGGGGATAAAAGCGTGAAGCTAAAAAAAACTCATTTTTTTCAGATTAACATTTAAAGGTCAACCTAATTTATTAGCATGTTCTCAAACAAATATATATAATAGCTCGTACAAAACCCCATAACCGTATTATTTATCTAAATAGAGCTCTTACAATCCATTAAAGTAAGGCACTTACGCTTATCTTCAAATTTATTTAACTTACATGTGAAGCTCAGATATGGGACAAGGAAGATAATATGGGAAGAGGTTTATTTAAAATAATATGTTATAATACTAGAGGTGCCGATGTTCTTAAATAAAAGCTATTTGCTAGTGAAATTACCGTCAAAATCGGTCCAGCAGTTTCAAAAATGAGCTAGAATAAACAGACAGATAGACAAAAATTCTAATAAAAATACAGTATTGTCTACTTATATTTAAATTTGATAATTTGATAAAAAAATGTTAATTTTAATATTAAAAACAGACACTCCATTTTTTTTTATTAGTATGCCTTTATTTTTACATTTTTTTTAAATGGCAATCTAATCGATTGACATTGTTCTTTGGATTTCATAACAAATATTTTTTCATGTTTTAAAAGTTTGAAGTGGTTATTTTAAACTACCATGTTTACTAAAAACATTTTATTGTCAATGACATTATTATACAAATATTTTGAGAAAGTAATCAAGTATTTGAGTATTTTACACGTAATAGAGGCATTTTTGGATAAATTGCACGTAGTCTTAATAAACGAACACGTGCACGTACACGTGCACAAACATATCATTTTTTACAATAATGTTTTTTTTATTTTAACATTCTTATCCCGCATAGCAGGGTATACAGGAAGTACCTAGTGTCAAGACACTCCGCTTTCCGCCGAATTCGATACGTTATATGTTACGTTATACTAATGACGGTACTTAACGCCTAACCTTAACGGAGTGAGGAAGAAAAAATAATTTAAATATAATCATTGTCCTGAGCTCCAAACAAACTCAGTACCGATTGCGTTTCACTGTTCTTCTCCTCCTATCTAACTTCTCAAATAAAATTTCTACTCCTTTATCCATTTAAAATTCGTATTGTTATATATATATATATATATATATATATATATATATATATATATATATATATATATATATATATATATATATATATATATTGACTTTCCTTAATCGTGAATGCAATACAGCTACTATAGTAGTCGGTAACTCAAAGACAACTTTTGTTCACGTTACTCTGAACTAGACCACCCAAATTGTACACTCTCTGTGTAGGTGTAATTTATGGAACGAATGCAATATATTTAACATAACGTGCTTATGTAATTTTAGACGAAGAAAAAAGTAAATAGTTTTTTTTATATATTATATTATATACCTCATAATAAAAATGTAAGTAATTTTCTGTCTGTACATGGAAGATGTATGAGACATAGAACCGAAAATTGATTTTATTTTTTTTTATCTTTTTGTCTGCACGTCTGCTTGTATGTACGCTTGTGTACGCTAATCACAGAAACAGCTTAACTGATTATAATTTAATTTTTACTATTGTATTATTAATGCCTTTATTAAATATGTAGTGTTTATTTATTTAAATAATTTTATAAATAAAAAAAAATATTTCAATACTAGAGATTGATTGTTTGTAAAAATTATGGGGATTCAGAAACAGAGATGCGTATGTGCATACAGAGTGAAAAATGGTATTTTCTTAAATCAATAAACCACTACAGGCCTGCTCGTTGTTTCTGGATAATAATAAAAGACAATCTGAATTTTCCGGATTTATATATATATATATATATATATATATATATATATATATATATATATATATATATATATATGTTTTTCACGATATTATTAAAATAGATATGTGACACACACACCACCAAATGTTTGACATACACGTTTAAACAAATTGACACACATTCACGTTGCCAAGGCAACGCGTTGTTAACGCGTCAACGAGCACACTAGTTCACACAAATCCGTACAAAAAGAATCTAAGCCTTAATAAGCATTCCGTGTTTATTACATTAACATAAATATGTTATTTGTAATAATTTAATTGTAATTTGATTATGTAACTCACGTACCATATATTTTATAAGTTCGTTTAGTAAGGCTTCTTGCGTTCGCACGACACGTTTGATATCGATCGTGTGTCGATTCAAAATGTATTTAGTATGGAAAATAATATAATCTTTTTATAAGAATTTAGTCTTATTTTTATTATAATATTAAATTTATTGCCGGCCAGTCGTGGCGCAGTGGGACAGTGTCTGAATGTAAACGCGATGGGTTTTGAGTTTGATTTCCATTCGGGGGAGTCATTATAATTAAATTATCTTCATTTTATCGCTCTGGTAAGACAAAGTGCGGCGTTGAGTTCCACCGCTCAACACGCAATATCTCGAATTTGGTGAAACGAGACGTACGGAGTGCTTTGCTATAAATAAACTATAATTGTTGAGGCAATCGTGGCCCAGTAGTACCTCTAATCTTTTAATTCTCATATGTTGGAATATTTATTTTATATTAAATTATTCGATCTCTTCGTTCTGGTAAGACAGAGCGCGGCGTTAAACTCTTCCATTCATCACGGAATGAAACTGTAAAAAATGTACATAGCTGATTAATTTCTACAAAAATTGAAAGTCTTTCCTTCACGTATTCATACATAGATTCCATATAAATTCCATAGTTTTAACATGCAATTGCAATCATTTTAATATACATTATGGTTATTTAAACAATATATTCGTCATAACCCTTTGTATATTACATACAAAATATATGGCATTCTCCTCTATACCACCATAATAGACCTTAGAACCATTCACAGTTGTCATAGACTAACGTTTGTTCAGGAGACTTTTCATTATAGCTCGTATAAAATATGCAACTAAAATGAGAAAAATGTGTAACACCGTCATGTATGGCAGCGAAACAGAAAAATATACAATGATTTTAACATATATAGAAAAATCGACTTAAACTCTAAGATATAAAATTGAAAATAGCTTATCTTAATAACGGACTTAAGACATTTCACAGTAAAACAGATAACGAATCATAATCTGTGCTTGTATGAGTCATACATACTATCTTTTCACATTAGTTTTAGATATAAACAAGAGATGTTGTTCCATTTAAGGGTAAATTCGTGTTACAAATATTGTGTACTCAATTCTTTTGTTAATAATAATATCTATTTATTTTGTTTGTATGGAAAATTTTATAGAAACCTTTGGTTATTGAGGCTGCGTATTATTTTTTTCTATACTAACTGCCATACGTATAAACATTATAATTTCAAAGAAAATAAATATAACGTTTTGTAACTACCCCAAAAAGAGAACCTAGCTAGTTAAATGCTTGTCATTTTAAAAAAATTCAATCTTTTTTTTTTAGTTTCACACTTTAATCCCACATAACAGGGTAGACAAAAAGTATTTAGTGTCAAGACACTCCGTACTTCGCTTTCCACCGAATTTAAGACATTGCGTGTTGAGTTGAGCGGAACTCAACGCCGCACATTGTTTGAACAGATCGCAGAAGTGAAAATAATTTGAGTATAATCACTCCCTCTGTTCCACTGTGCCACCTTAGCCTCAGATTCTTTTGAATTTAAAATAATTCTAATATCACAAAAAAAGCACATACTGATGTATCACTCTATTCTTTCCTGTTGAGGCAAATAGTCGAGTACACATTTTTGTTCCATATAAAGTAATAAAACCTGTTTTGATGAATAGAGACCATTTCAAGTAATCCACCATTGAATAAATTACCGCGGTATGTAACTTATAGGATTTGGGTTAAGTATTCAAACACCCTAGTAAAGAATTTTTATTGACCCATTTATTACTATTACAATATTACTATTGAGGCCGCTCGTGGCGCAGTGGAATAGCGTCTGACTGTAACGCGTTCGGTTGTGGGTTTGATCCTCACTCGGGAAAGTGATTATATTTAAATTATTTTCACTTCCTCGCTCTGGTAAGACAAAGTGCGGCGTTGAGTTCCACCACTCAATTTGGTCTCGAATTCGGTGGAAAGCGAAGTACGGAGTGTCTTGACGCTAGGTACTTTCTATCTACCCTGCTATTCGGGATAAAAGCGTGAAGCTAACAAAAAAATACTACTCAGGAATTTTCTGTTATACAATTTGAGTGAACAAAGTTTCAGGTTCGATTCCTTTTCAAGTCAATATATTAATACAATCAGGTTTCGGCTTGAACTTGCAATAAATAAATAATGCAACTATACACTGCACATCTAAAATAAAAACCTGGTGAAAATCTCTCCGCTCACCAATTTCTCTTTCAATTTTGTTCTTCTAATAACAAGAGGACTTATTTTTGACTTATTTTTTTGACTTCTGGAACTTACGAAGAGAGATTTAAAAAATATTCTTAATTACAAAAAGTGACGTGTCAATAACTAAATCTAACGGGACAGATGAAATAAAATAATATAATAAAAATTTAGGAAATATGCCAATATCTTCAGAATTTTAATTATCACAGGTATGTTATTCAATATTTTTTTAGGTCAAATGATGATAAATATTCTAAGGTATAATATTAAAACTGTGGAGTGTTTAAAACTCTACATAGATATGAAATCTACTAAACATAAACATTTATAATATACAGTACGTATGTATTGATAGTTTTAGCGCACAAGCACAAAAAGCGATCAACAGATAGACGTACGGATATATCACACGGGACGAGCTCCTCCGCTCCGGGCGTTATCTCGCCTATAATCACTTTGAACAACCGAGTGGCCCGCGATTAGAATCTTAAATCCCCCGTAAATTTTATATTCCGCTGGGCCATTATAATGGAATAACCTCCGCAAGTTTGAGGGTAAAAAATGTATACGAATAATTTGATCATACACCCCCTGTTACTGTTGATTGCGAAATTTCAATCAAACAAGTAAATGGTGTACAGTGTCGTATCGACATTCGGAACAACTTTTTGGGGTTGCAGCCAGGATGCAAGTGTAAAAGGTGGACGGAATTCAACTGCATCGCCAAGTATTAAGAGTTATATTGGATCGGGGTCCGTTAATGGTGGTAAAGCACAGTTCGGTGAAGTCTATAGCACATGACACAGATTTATTTGTCCGATTTAAATGGCAATTGTACCCAGCTCGAATATATTCAACACATCGCATCGCCTGCACTAATTACGTGGGGATGAAAGGGCTTAACCCGACGAGGCGGCCATTTGCACCGAAATGCATCTTAATGTATTACAAATTTAGTCGGCCGAAATTCCTGGTGTTCTTTTTTGTTACTTATAGCTTCACGATTTTATACCACATAGCAGGGTGGAGAGAGTGGTGGAGCTCAACTTCGCATTTTGCCTTACCTTAGTGAGGAAGTGAAAATATTTTTTGAAATATAATCACTCCCTCGAATGGTAATCGAACTTACAGCCGATCGCAATTACAGTCAGATACTGTTAGACTGCGCCCCAACTGGCCTGTTGTTGCTTTAAAATATTTCATCAAAAACATGACCCCATTCATTAGTCGCCAGTTCGCAGTCCCGCTGCGAACATAAGAGTTTTAACAATAACGCAACTTTAATTTAACTTGAAATAGTGCTCCCTTATAATATCTTTATTAAAATTATCTCACTGAGGGGGTCAAAGAACACGTTACTATCTGTGTTTCAACATCACAGCTTTTGATGAGTTATTTTGTACTTTAGGTTACGATCAAATTTTCGTTAAGAAACTCAACGCTAAGGTAATATCAACCTTCTCCCGCAGTCAGAACTTTGGCAATCGCGAAATTGACATCAAAAATATATTTCATATGTTGAAAATAATATTCATCAAGTTATTGTGTATCTAAACACGCTTAGTATAAGGTTGATTATTCATTATCAGTAACATTGTCGCATACATCGTTACGCGCGATCACGGTTAGCGGCACGCGCAAACACGTGCCACTAGCTCCCCGCTGCCACGCACTCCTTGTTACAACGAGAACTGTGCCGTCCTGTAATTACACACAAATTAGACAAGATTTATTGAGGGGTGGAACACCTTGGCAACTATGGAAGGTACTAATAACGGTTGGCCAGTTCCGATATTGCGATTAATTCGCAAGGATAATTTCTTGAGAACGTTAAAGGAATAAATCAACGCGATATTAAAATCTGGAGTGGCGAGCCGCCGGTATTTCCCTCTTTGGCTCTATGAAATTCTAATTGGGAACTATTTGTTAAGATTAAGTACTTGATGTCGGTGAGCGCTCTTTTGGCATATTAGTTAGAAATAATTTTGTTAAGGCTAAATTATTTGATTGTTTCTAATATTATATGCTAAATTACATAGTTTGAAATATGAAATATATACTTTATATATATTTTTATTGCTTAGTGCTATATATATACGAGATATATTGTGAATAGAATAGAACAAATTCCTTTTTCAACTTTACGCTTTTTATCCCGCATAGCAGGGTAAATAGACCTAGTGTCAAGACACTCCGTACTCCATTTAACCTTCATTCACCCACTGTACTGATCTCTTCGTTTGATTTCCGCTTTATATGAATAATTGTAGAGCTCTATATAATAGATTCTTATGAAGATTTTATGCCGATAAAACTTATATTAGCCAATTTCGTCAAAATATTAATATATACGCACGGATGCTATTGAAATCTGAGCAGCTTGAGAGCGTATCGTTTATAACAAGTATTTTCTTAATTATATTATTTCTTAGAAAGATAATATGTTAAAATTTAACTATATATTAATTTTAACAAAAAGCTAATAAAATATTTGTTCATTTTTGTTTAGTTTTTATACCATTTTTGGTATAAGTAAAGTTTACAAACAGCGTCTGATTGTAAATGCTATTCTGGGTTCGATTCTCAATCGAGGGATATTTAAATTATTTTCACTTGCTTGCTCTGGTAAGACAAAGTGCGGCGTTGAGTTCCACCACTCAACACGCAATGCTTTGAATTCGGTGGAAGGCGAAGTACGGAGTGTCTTGACATAAGGTACTTCCTGTCTACCCTGCTATGCGGAATAAAAGCTTGAAGCAAAAATAATCCAGTAAATATTTATCAAATGTTTAATCGGACAATACTAAATACGTATTTACTACAATAAACTGTAACTTGATAGTAAAATACTATGCGTGACGTAAGAAACTAAACGATCATTGTCTTAGTCTCTATATTCGTATATAATGTAGAGTGCAGGGTACTAAAACAAACCAATAGTTAAAAATTAAATTTATAACGGTAATAAAAAATTGGGGTGGCCTGTGTCGTGTCTATGGTATATTTCTTCTATTCGAAAGGTAGTCGAAACGGCTATAAAAATTATTTTATTAAGTATTAAAGGATTTCCAATTGATCATACATTGTTATATTTTGTATATTTTAAGTTTTAAAATTTGAATTTCTATTTAGATATCATCAATTGGTGTATTACAAAGAAATATAATCTTTTTTTTCTAGAAGTAATTTTTGTTTTAACTAACATACTGTATAGATGTTAATTTCACAAAAATTGTGTTAATATTTACTATTTTAATATTTACTATTTTTAAAGTGTTATTCCACACTTAGGATTAGAAAACATTTTAGAAAAAACGTATAAAAATTTGAGCACAGCGGGAATCGAACCCGCATCCTTTCTTGGACGGTATCCAAGAGGCGCGGGTTCGAATCCCGCTGCGTTCAAATTTTTATACGTTTTTTCTAAAATGTTTTCTAAAAAAATTGTGTTTTTTCATACAATTTTATCATTTATTAGTATCTCTGGCAATTATTATCAGCCAGCTATTATAATAAAATTATCCAATTAAAATTATTAGAATTGTATCCTTTGCATATATCTTTCATCTCACACGCCTAAATACGACTTGATTGTTTCAAGATATCAAATAAAATAAATTCAACATAGGTTGATTGTTTCTACTACATAGTTGTTTGTAGCTTCACGCTCTGCTTTCTGCCGAATTCAAGACATTTTGTGTTGAGTGGTGCAACTCAACGCCGCACTTTGTCTTACCAGAGCGAGAAAATGCAAATTATTTAAATATAATCACTTCCCCGGGTGGGAATCGAACCCACAACTTCGGGCCTCATAGGTAATATGCTTCACCTATATCTGTAACAAGTAGATAGGAAAGTGATTAAATTTGCTTTATGTAGATATATATTTTCAACTGCAACCCAATATAAAGGGGAGATGTATAAAAAAAGGGAATTCCTCCTTATACCTTTTTTTAAAAAAAAGAAATTAAATAAATTTACATCGGCTTTTTTATCCCGCATATCAGGGTAGACAGAAAGTGCCTAGTGTCAACACTCCGTACACCGTTTTCCACCGAATTGGAGACATTGTTGAGTGATGGAACTCAACACCGCACTATGTCTCACCAGAGCGAGGAAGTCATAATAATTTAAATAAAATCACTCCCCCGAGTGGGGAACTCTAACCCACAACCGATCGCGTTTACAGTCAGACACTGTCCCACTGCGCCACGACCTCTTCTCTTACAACTCAGTGACTTAAGCTTTTAAACACAATAGAATACAAAAAGGTCATTGATTAACTCGAATTGTCGTTACGGATACAACTTCGCTTAACAAAAAGTGGACGTTTAGTAAATAATAACGACTTTAACTACGCCCGTTCATATTTTTATTGCGTGTTTATTGGCCATTGGAAGAGGTTTTGCGACGGGGCTGCGTTCCTTGCTGGCAGTAAAAGTGATTCATACCTTAAGGTGCACATTACATGGGATGCTGGGATCATCTCGATTTAATGAGCCCGAACAATGATGGTGTTTGACGTTTCTATTAGAGAAAATCATTTTTTTTTATTCTAAAAAGTGTGTTTTTTACACTTGTTCGTTTCACGCTTATCACTTTTATCCATGTTTTTGTAGTTGATATGATCAAATTCGTGGTAGAGAACTGCATTCTTTACTTTCCGCCAGAAATCAAGACATTGTGTGTTGAGCGGCAGAACTCAACGCCGCAATTCATGTAAGGAACGATAAATGAAAATAATTTAAATGTGTTCCTTCATTACTCTTCAAGTGGAACCTACAATCGCTCAGATGCGACCCACTGCGCCACGATGACCTCAAATCTAGTATTGTTTCACTTCCCTAGATTATATTTCAGGTAGAATATAAATAGAAACAAAAACCATTACCTACCCTGCAAAATTTCAACAAGAGAATTTACTATAATCTCAACTTTTCTCTTTTTTTTAGAGAAGATTATCATAAGTTGGAGTTGCTAACTAATTTAAGTAAGTGATATTGGATACAAAACCAAAGTATATACTTATAGAAACTTGACATCTGCATTACACAGGCGAGACATTTCTCGTTCTTATTTATAAAAATACGTAAAATTTGTCATTCGGTATCAACGTAAAATCCTTGCATATTTTGTCATACAAATATTATTCTGCTATTCAAAATGGCAAGCATAATATAGACATTTCCAACAACAGTTATTATCCAAGTCCAGACTTAAGAAAATGAAACGTCTTGAAACAATACGGATTATACCAACCGGCTCTACCTGGCTGACTCCCCCAAGGAAATAAAAAGTTATCAGCGAACTTTGTACCCTGTTATCTTCAGCAAGTAAACACTTTTTATTTTATGACCACCCTCGATTTTACTACGGCACCCTGGTTTCGGATCTAAAAGTGCTTGGATTTAGTTTTTCACTATTTTGTAGTATTTGCAAGGTTCGCTGCGAAGTAAAAACTAGATTTTATGCTGGATATATGGAATTATATATAGATTTTTTATGTTCGTTGTTTGTTCGTGCAATAATTTAAACTTCAAAATAATGTTCACAGTATAATGATTGTTAACAAAAGCACGTAATCCCATGTATTAAAAAAAATTACCAAATTTTGCTTTAATGATTGCGACTATAAGACGGCATAACCCCCAATGAAGGTAGGCCCAGCTTGGGCTTCACAACCCCATACGGCGGCATAGAGGACGACCTCCCATGCCGGTCATGCTGAAGGCAAAGGTGGCTTGCGAAACATGGGACAAGGTCGGATATTTCAGCGAAGAAGTGATGCTCGGGAAACAAGTGGCGGAAGGGCCATAAATACCTCCTTTTCTTGTCATCCACCGCAAGAGTCACCAGAGGAGTCACACTCCCTTCATTCTTCCACCGTGATCGGCAAGAAGGCAGTTCCTTTTCTTAACCGTGTAATAGCTAATAACCTTGTCTCCTGTAACCTTGTCCTTGTCTAACGAAATATTAAAATTCTCGTAAATGCCTGTCCAATTTCCCCATAATCCATTTCGACTCTATAAATAGTCTCCGTAACGGATTTCTTCACGTTAAAAAAATGCTTTAGAGCCCTAAGTTTAAAAAATACACACCCCAAATTTACAACTAATAAAACTATATTAGGTAATGCTTTGTTCTAGTTATAACCTATATATTTTTTATCTTCACCCTTTTATCTTATATAGCATGGTAGACAGAAAGTACCTGATGTCAAAACACTCCATAATTCGCTTTCCTCTAAATTCGAGACATTACATGTTGTGGAGCGGAACTAACGCCACATTTTGTCAATGTTGTTTGTAATTTGGATATAATCTCTTCCCGAGTGGGAATTGAACCAATAACCGATCATGCTTACAGTCAGACGCTGTCCCAATGTATACCAATAAAATGGTATTATATGTTTGTATCAAATAACATAAAAACCTTACGAGTTCTCACTACTTTTAGTTTTATAATAATAATATAACAAAAATATATAAATTTAAAATAAAATATATAAATTTTTCTATACATGGAAAACAAACCAAACGTCTTATTTCCACGATAAAATGCTAAGATGATTCTAAATAAAATTTTGTAGAGTTCGCTCTGAATACGCCACTCAGCGTGTCAGCGATGTTCTCTAAGCACTAAGCCTGAGGTTGACTTAATACATTTGAATATATTTCATGTACTAGAATTTAAACTATAGTAAATATACTTTTGTTTTATATTTTACTGTTTTCTAAAGTGTTATTCCACATTTAGGATTAGAAAACTATTGGAAAAAACGTTTAAAATTTTTGAACGCAACGGGATTTGAAACCGCGCCTCTCAGTACATCTGACTCTAAACGCGATCGGTTGCTGGTCCGATTCCCATTCGGGGGAAGAATTATATTTAAAATTATTTTCATTTCCTCGCTCTAGTAAGACAAAACACGGCGTTGAGTTCCATCAATCAACACGCAATGTCTCTAATTCGGCGGAAGCAGAATATGGAGTGTCTTGTCACAAGGTACTTTTTGTCTACCCTGCTATGCAGTATAATATTGTGAAGCTAAAAATAAGAAGAGAAAGGCAGTTTTCTTATTTTCCTAGAGATTTTAGCTTAGTTTGACATTTTTCCTAAGAAACCATGGCTTTATCATGGTATTTGTAATCTAAAGCAAATTTCAGCTCTCATTATAATGTCTTTTTGACCACCTATGATTATTATACAAAATCTATTTAAAATTAATATCCTTTTATATTTTTAAAAGGAAAATAGTGTTAAAACGCTTTATTTTTTTTATTATTTAAAATTTCTCGGATAGGGAAATGAACCTGCAATCATATATGCAGGGAGACACTTATCCATATCATATTTAGTTTCAGACCGGAAAAGGCTCAAACTCATTTTCTTAGTACCAGTATATGTTATAAAGTTATAATTCACTAAAACTTAGAAACTATTAAAATTTTATTTTTATTGGATCCTTTAGTCTGTATACTTTAAACGTTATTCCACTATATTTCTAATTTATTCAAAGACTTTAAAATTGAGTTTTTGTTTGAAACTTTTTAAGAGTTATCCGCTGAGGTTGCCAAGAGCTATAGCATACGTGGGTGGATGAAAATTTGTATGACTAAGAAAATTTTTTTATACACTTATAATAATGTACTCGTTTACTTAGATTCAATGGAAAATATAAATTATAAAGCAAATTTGTTATAAAGTAAAATTATTTTTAACAATAATGAACACATGAGCAGCGTTGAGTTCCGCAATTGACATCATAATTTCTAAATAATTTACTAAATATTAAATTAAGGCAGCAATAATACAATAGTGAGAAATGCACTGCGTACAGATCACGTAGACGAAGAAACAAACAGAAATATATATATATATATATATATATATATATATATATATATATATATATATATATATATATATATATACTGCTTTATATTATAATCAAGAGTGAATCAATTTGTTAAAATCATACGACTGGCATCCGTTGTAATATCAAAAGATAAGCAATTGTTTGTCAAATCCATCTGTTAATTACGTTACAATAATATTATTTCATCTAAAATATTGACGTCAAGTACTTATCGTGTGTTTAACTCTATCATGGCTTATTGGTGTAGAGCATGTATTCGTAAATGCAAGTCGTGGATACGTTTGGTCTTGAAGGTATATTCATGTTTTTTTTATGTAAACTTAGAGGTCCATGCCTTTTTTTCCTTATTATTATTTATTTTTCATAGATATAGCTATAATCAGCTTCTTAGAACTAAAAATATATATTTAAATATAGTTTAGTATAGTATAGTATAGCTTGTTTGTTATCTCGCATAGCAGATTAGGCAAAGAGAATGTCGCGGCAAGTCACTTCGCTTCTTTGCTTTCTATCTTAATTCGAGATATTGTGTTTTGTGTTGTGTAACGCGGCGTTAAGTTACCATTTTTTTTTCTTTATAAAAAATATTAATAAAATATTTTCTTATGTTTCCCGCTTTTAACCCGCAAAGACAGACAAGACACTCCGTACTCCGCTCTCCGCCGAATTTAAAAACATTGCGTATTTTGTGGCAGAATTAAACGCCGCGTTCTGTCTAACTATAGCAAGAAAATAAAATTATTATAATAATAAATTTCTCAAAGTGGGCATCGAACCCACAACTGATCGTGTTTACATTGTCCCACCAAGCCACGACCAGCCCCAAAAAACGAGTTATAAAGAGATAAAAGAGTGTTTTTGTTCTATATATTTGCTCTTTCTAACTTAAACACTAAATATATTTGAAAGAATAACGAAATGAAAAAAAACCGCCGACACATGGCATGTCAAGTCTACATCATAAGCCCCTATCTATCAACCCTTCAGTGTCTTATCGTTTATTGGTTTTTACCCTGTGATTTAGTTTTATTGATTTGAAACTATAGTTCTGTCATGTTATAAGAAAGGGCACCTTTATATGCAGTGTCTTACGGTTATTTTAAGGTATATAAGGCTATTTTAAGAACATTACGCTTATTATAAGGATATAAAGGTATAAGCTGTATAGAACAAGCTCTTCATACTAAATGACTTGAGGTGGACTAGGGAATCTTTTTTTTCTAGCTTCACGCTTTATCCCTTGCGGGATAGTCAGAGAGCACGGAGCGCCAAACGCTACAGTCCCTGCTTACAGCTTTCGCCTCATCCACTGTCATTATCCTCTCCATACATGCCTTTCGGGGGTTCCTCATGATTTTAGGTGACCTTCCTTCAGTATCTTCGATTCTGTGTTTTCGAAGGTCAACCGAGGTCTCCCCTGACCTCTCGTACCACCTTGGCTACATAAATCTTTGAATCATTATATTAGAAAATAATAAAAATAACTAGTATGATTTATTTACATACAATTAATTAACATAAGATTATTTATTACTTATTTCACTATATTTAAAATGTTATCCAAACTTAGTTGAAGATAACACTTTTAAAAGACTAACAGGATTCGAACCCACGCCTCTTAGAATCTGTTCGAGCGCTCTGATCACTTTAAATTTTAATGTTATTTTTAAAAATGTTAACCCTTATATTGACTTCAACTGGAATTAGTATAAAATAGGTATTTTGTACTAATCAATGTGAAATATGTTAAACATAGTGATTAGTTTAGTTTTTAGAAAAATCTTTTTAAAAAATAATTTTATTAAACAAGCAATAAGAAAAAGGTCAAAACCAGATATTTAAAATATATAAAAAAAGCAAACAAAACCTACTACATCTTATTTTGTGAAGTTAATAATGAATTCTCTAGAGAATGGCCGATGGTCATCCGGATCACCCTATACATCAATTGAGGTGGAATACTAAATCAATTGATTAGTGTTATGGTGATCAGTATTATACAGGGAAATGTTTAAGTAAATATGAAGAAAGTTACATATAGATTGAAATTGTTTTAATTTACCCAAAAATATTTTTAAATACACTAGATGTTCCAATTACGCGTAAACAACTCGTTGCCCCAGCAACAAGTATGTCACTTCATAGAAAAGTGTGTGTCAAATACATGGTATTTTTATTTTTACAGCTTCACACTTTATCCGGAACAGCAAGGAAGCCAAAAATAACGTAGTGTCAAGACACTCCGTTGATTGTTGTCCGATTACGAGACCTTGTTTGCTAGGCGAACCCAGCACCGCGCTTTGTCTTACCATATTGGAGAAATGAAAATATATTTTAAATATAATCATTTCCGCGTGGGATTCGAACCCACAACCAATCGAGTCTACAGCCAGACGTTGTCATGATGGCCTCATATAGGATTGTATTTGGTTATCAATTTATTAAATTAATATATATTTGTAAATGCAATAATAAAAATATTAATATTTAGTACTTCTCCCCTATACCAACATTATCTGCGCCCAATTTCATACCCAGTCCGCACAATTTAACGCAGTAGATGGTTAAAAAATGAAAAAAAAGCGTTCTTAGAACTAAATATGTAAAAAAAGAACTGATCTTATTCTAGAATGTGTTTAATTAGATTATTTAAGAGAAAAGATGAAATTCCTTATATCCCGCATAGCGGGGTAGACAGAAAGTATCTAGTGTCTAGACATTCCGTTCTTCGCTTTCCACCAAATTTTAGACTTTTTGTTGAATGAGGCGGAACTCAACACCGCGCTTTGTGTTACCAGAGCGAGGAAATGAAAATAATTTAAATATAATCATACCCCGTGTAGAATCGAACAATAAAAGTTTAACATTTCTTTATAAACGCTTTTTTTTATATTTTCTATCCAATTCTACGTAAGAAACACACATTGTTCTTAGTTGTGCATTACGTCTTATATAAAACAAACCTTAGCTTTATCTAACTCATCATAGCCACACTCAGGTAGGTCCAATCTCGTCGGGGGACATTATTTCTCCTTATCGCCACTCTACTCGCCCCTAATAAAACCCACCCCTAATGCCGAGGGTTGTACAAACTATTTCAAATTTAATATAAGCTACTTTAAATTTTAAATAGAAATAAGTCACAAGTGCAAAATCTATTTGCGAAAGATCGTAATATTTGATATTACCGAACGAGCAAAGGCATAATTATTAAAACTCGAATATCATTTCTTTAATTTTAATGTACAGAAGTAAAATTTTAAAGTAGCAAGATTTGAACCTGCTCTATTTGAAATCGTCCACCTTGCATGGATATTTTTACATTCTACTATGCAAGGATAATATCTCATTATTTTATTTAATCTAAAAAGTGTATCAAGTGATATTCCGATATAATCAAAAAGAGACGATAAAGGAGAGTCGTGTCACTAAATTTACCGTTAAAAGCCTATAAAAAATTGAAAACGGTTGAAAACAATTGAGTCGATTTTTATTTGTCAAATTTTTAATAAAAACTTAACGTTACAGCTTTCAATAATATTATTATTTTTGAGTGAAAAATATATATTTGGCAAGATATTTTGGTACGAGGGGTCAGGGGAGACCTTGGTTAACCTTTGAAAAGACAGTATCAGAGATACTGGTGGAAGGTCACGTAAAAATCATGAGGACCCCCCGAATTGCGCGTATGAAGAGGCTAATGATTGTAGATGAGGCAAAAGAGGTATGCATGGACCGTAGTGTTTGGCGCTCCGCTGACTATCCTACAAGGGATAAAGCGTTAAGTTAATTTTTTTTTTTTTTTTTTTAAAATATATTGAAAAGAAATCAACATCCTTGTAGCCCAGTTTTAGTCTCTAATCAAGAGTAATAGATTCAAACTCTATTTGAAAACAATATATTGTATTACCTTTAGTACCTCGCTCTGGTAAAATACACCGCGGCGTTAAGTACCGCCATTCAACGCACAACGTCTCAATTTCATTCGGAATATTAGGCTTTTTCTGACTAACTTTCTATGCAGAAAAAAGCTTGGAAGTGTGAAAAAATTACATACATCACCCATATATTGTAACTTTTGAAGTAACTTGCGAGCTAAGCGAAACTAAATGTACCAAACTTAATGAATAAATCAATAATTTCTGACTGAACGTGAAATGTAAAATTTTGCACCCCACTATAGATACGCTTTCGCTGACTCATAACTGGAGAATGGCTGGTTGATTTAAAGGTAACTAACTATATATGAAGAATTTAAACTGTTTTTATAAAGAAAATCTATTTTATGAAAATAGTGGGATCTATGGACAAGGCTAGGCCATCCCGCATAGCAGGGTAGACAGAATGTACTTAGTGTTAAGACACTCCGTACTCCGCTTTCCGCTGAATTCGTGACAATGTGTGTTGAGTGGCGGAACTCAATGCCGTGCTTTGTTTAAGCAGAGCGAGGATATGAAAATACTTTAAATATAATTATTCCCCGATTGGGAATTTAATCTACAATCGACTGCGTTTCTAGTTAAACGCTTCCCCACTGCGTCACGACCGACTCAAATTTATTTCTAATACTAATATAAGTAAGTGTTAAATTGTATGTAAAGACACACGCGTAGTGTCCTATCACTACACTCTTTTCCATTATAGCACAATTGCAAGACAAACCCAGCGCTAAAATCTAGTCAATATCTTGAACCAAGAATGCATTGTTTATCGCGAGTTCAAATGTTATCTGCTAAAACGGCACACGTTGATCGAACGATCGTAAAACAATAGCCCTTGTACTATTGTCTCAGTTCTACAGATTTTATAATTGTATGCCTATAATTTGCTGCCATTTTGATGTATTTGGGGGTGCGGGTTCAAATTCAGTGATAGAAATATTTTCTTTTTTAACTTTCATTCCGCGTAGCAGGGTAGACAGGAAGTGCCTAGTATCAAGGCACTCCGTACTCCGCTTTCCACCCAATTCGAGACATTGTTTATTGCGTGGCGAATTCCAACGCCGCGCTTTGTCTTACCAGAGCGAGGTAAAGAAAATAATTTATATATAATCATTCCTCCGCTTAAAAATTGAGCCCACAACCGATCGCGTTTACGCCCGATGCTGACCACGGTGCCACGACTGACCTCTAAAAATATATCGAGAAATATTTTCTAATGTATTAACATATTTGTAAGGCATTGTTGGTTCAATCCTAACTCGGGAAAATGATAATATATACATTTCTGTACTCTGATGAGAAAAAGTGTGACATTGTATTCTCATACGCAACGTCTCGAAATTAAAGTGAAGAGGGAAACGGAGTGCTTTAATAAATTCTGTTTGATTTTCCTTATATAATTATACCTTTCCTTATATAATTTAATTTTTACGAAGAGATGATGAACGTAGTTAAACATCGCTCCATGTCCTATTAATCACGTAAATAAAAATATTTTTATTGCAAAGCGAAACTAAAGACGGTAAAATAACCTGAGCATAATAAGAGAGTAAAAATATTTTAAATACATACATTCTACGAATAAATGGGTGACCATCCATCGTGTACAGGACTCGCCTCTTTGGCAAGACGACGTCAATATCTACGAATATATTATAGATATTTATTATAGATATAGGTGGTCCATCAATCTGGTTAGATTCAAATTGTCTATTATTTTTTTAACTTCATGCCTTTATTCCGCCTAGCAGGGTAGACAGAAAGTACCTAGTGTCAAGACACTCCGTTGAGTTCCACCACTCAACACATTTGGTGGAAGTTAAAGTGCAGACTGTCTTGACACTATCTACTTTCTGTCTATCCTGCTATGCGGGATAAAAAGCGTGAAGCTAAAATGAGGGTAAAAAAAAAAGACATTTTAATTATATATATAAAATGGTAACTATAATTGAAGGTTTGGCGACCGTCATCGCAATGCCAGCCATAATTTTCTTCAATCTCAGCCAGTTATGTGAATGTATAAATTTGTGAATGCAGACGGTGTCGTTCCAAGAACCCCAAGGTCCGTGCATTCAATGCAAATTGGAAATGAATCTAAAACCCACAATTTGATCAATTCTGCACGCTAAAAAAGGACCGCCAAGTTTTTATTGTTGGTAATTGTGAATAATTTGGTTTTTGTGTGACTTGTGTATGACGACGACTATATGATATTATATAAGGTGAATACTTATGTTTTGTGTTATAAAATTACGCTACAAGACATCGTGGCGCATAGAGGTGGTGTATGGTGTTTGTTAATACGAAGGCTGTGCGTTTGATTCCCTCTCGGGGTAGTGGTAGATGATATTTAAATCATTTCTATTTTCACGCTCTTGTAAGTAAACAAAACGTGACGGAAATCGAAAACTGCATGACCTGGGTTCTCTTAGATGGGTGCTAACAAAGTGTGAAGCTAATGTATAAAATATACTACTTTAAATTATTTGAATATAATTATGAAAATTAGTGAAAATTCTGGGCTTAGAAAGAACAAAAAAGCGATTTCTGAAAAGAAAAGTTTTTTTTTGCATATTTTGTGGTTTTATTTTGCTTATTAAAATGATGCAACAGCTCGAAGGCTCTAGATTATTTGACGCCATTCTCCTCAGACCATGGTCAGAGATCCTCCGTTCTCCGCTTTCTACAACACAACTGGAGAGATTGCGTATTGAGTGGCGGAACTCAACGCCGTTCTTTATATTAACATACACATAATATTAAAAAAAAGCAAACCGTCGTCTGAACATATGTCCTTGTTTCTCCGAAAACATAAAGCCTCCTTATTTAATATTCCTACCATTTACAATGGCCTTGTACCGAATAATGAACACACTATGAGATGTCGAGTTTGATTAATAACTAAATTATTTCGAACAATAATATTTTTATCTGAAATTTTCAAACTAAAGTGACTTTTATTGAAATACTTTTTAGATTTATTTTAAGTTAACATATTTTTTTGTGAATATGTAAAACTTAAAGAACATTGGACGAGATATCTGAGAATGCATTGAGATTGTATGGAACAAGTGTTGGTGTGGGCGGCGCGGCCATTGGATGATAGTTATTGTGTATACTGAAAATAAGATAATTCATGAAATTACTGTTTAAAAAAAATTGTTTTAAATGTTTTTTACTTATTTTAAATGTAACTGTTTCAAAACGAATAAATCGCGTACATTTTGGTGTTCGCGTGTTTTTAATGTAGATTTTGAAGTTTTGAAACTAGATTTTAAGGCAAAGAACTTTTAATTTTCTTAAATATTAAATATATTATAAATATTATAATATAATAAAACGATTAGCTAAAACAGCGTTGAGTTACGCCATCCATATACATAAAAATATAATATGGTTGTTTTTAAAAAACGTCGTTTTCGTATATTAACTGTAACATCACTTATCATACGCGACGCGTGGGGCGTCAGTGTCCGGTACAAAAGCACATTTAAATTGTTTTCGCTCGTTTGTGTGTTCCGACAATTGTTATAGTTATTCCCAGTAAAAGTTTTTTTCTTATTTTATATTATAATAATAAATTATTTTATACTAAACTAGTTATCGTCTGCGACTTTGTTTGCGTGCACTGTATTGTATACATTACATTATTTACTAATTTGTGAGGCAGGTCGCAGCGCAGTGGGACAGTGTCTCACTGTAAACGCGACTGGTTGTGAGTTCAAATCCCACTCTATGGAATGGATTATATTTGGATTATATTTAAATTATATTTGTGTTCTCGCTCTGGTATGACAAAGCGGCAGCCGTCACTCAACACGCAATATATTAAAATCTTAAATTAAAAAAAATAAAATGATACAAAACTCATTTTTGAAAAAAAATCATGATGATATCTCTCATATGTTTTCAGGACATTCAGGAACAGTTCCGAGCTTTTCGTTGGAAAGCTCAACTAAATTCACTACTCAGTACCGATTAACCTCTAGTCTCTTTTAGTTCTGAACACATATTGACCTAAATTGTAAAACTTGCGACTTCACACTGCCAAGTTCAAGCTTTCGACCCGGAAAACGCAGTAAAGTTACTCTGTTAGTTACATTTTGAAATTTGATACTATGAATTACCTTGATTGACGTTTTGATGATTTTTAAATGATTTAGTTAGATTAATATAATTTTAAAATATTTTTTTAGCTTTACACTTTTATCCCGCAAAGCAGTATCTAGTCTAGAATTTGTGATGTTGCATGTTGAGTAGCGGAGCTTAACACCGGGCGTTGTGTTACGAGCGCGGGGAATTGAAAATGATTTAAATATAATCATTTCTCCGAGTGGAAATCGAACCCATAACCGATTGCGTTTACAGTTAGACGATGTCTCACTGCTCCACAAACGGCCTTTAATTATATATTTTTATATTTTTGAACACTTGTCTTTCCATGTCTAAATTAAGTTAGAACTCCAATGTATAGGGAAAATATATAACAGATTATACATATATTTTTTATAATATTATTAGTTCAAATATATTATATAAATAATAAAAAAAACAAACAAATATTTTTTTTAGAAATTAATCCTCTACAGTCTAGACCTTAGGCGGGGACACTCTCATAATGAAGGTCTAACAATTGTCCGGGTTTAATGATTGCGAGGCTTCTTTCTTTCCTTTGTTTCATTAGACTTTTCTGTTAAAGTTTAAGTAAAAAGAAATTATTATAGAGATTATTGTGATGTTTTCACGGTTTATACTGATTACTGCGAATACGTGGTAAGTACCTTTTTATAGGTTATTTTTAAATGAAACTATTTTAGCGGATCAATTGTGTATATTTAGGTATTCGAAAATATATTTTTTGAGACCTGACGTTTTGAAAATTTCACAGTAGTCCGTAGAACAAGTACTGTAAAGTGTACGAAACGTCAGATTTCCAAAAATATCTTTTCGAATACCAAAATATACGCGATTAATCCGTTTATAATAGTTTTACTTAAATATAATCTCCTCTAAATAAAGTTGTGAGTTCGATCCTCACTCCCCGGAGTGAGGATCGAACTCACAACCGTTCGCGTTTTCAGTCAGACGCTGTCACACTGCGCCACGACCGGCCTCACCCTTGTTTTAGATTTACTATTTTTAGCGTGATTTACTTATATTCCTGTATATTAGTAATTATGAGGTTGTTATTCGACCTTTATAGATAGTTATATTTAAAAAATGTTGTTTGAATAATAGTATTATAAAACACCTACCCTCCTTTTTAGCTATAATCTTTCCCTCCTTTATTCCATGCCTATACAAGTCGGTAATTAAAGCCACTCTCAGGCTCTTTTACTTGTTGACGTTTGAATAGGAGGTTGTGTTCGGAGCCACCTATTTTGCTAATCTTGACGTTATTATTATAATTTCAGTATATTTCTATTATTGGCTTCACACATTTATCAACACACCCGGTACTCCGTTTTCCACTACATCTGCGACATTGCGTGTTGAGTGACGGAACTCAACGCCGCAATCGATATGTTAATGTAAGTTAATCTATTGTAAAAGGTGACTTTCTATGATTCAATTTAAACCAGATGTCCGTGATAAAACGACCAATATAAGAAGAAAATAACTTCAAATCTGTTTATACATTACTTGGTTCACTTAGTACTTACTTGGTAGTAGTTTCCGTCCAAAATCAAAATATTACGTGTTAAATGGCGGAACTCAACACCGCGCTTTCTCCTACCAGGTTGAAGACATAATAATAACTATTACAATCAATCCTCGAGAGCAGTTCGGACTTGGCATTGGATGGATTTAAATCAAAATATTATCTAAGAACAAAAAAAATTGAATCATACCAAGGTCACTTTTAGATCATTGTAACACATTCATAGATATATATACATATGTACATATATAGCAATAATGTCAACACGCCAAACAAATAAGCGCCCTTTATTAACACAGTTTATACGGTCAGGTAGCGATGAAAACCGACAGTTTGCTTAGGACGCTTATTAATAAAGCCCTTAAGGCAATTTACACTATAATAAGTATGTTACAATAACTTATTGGTACAAGACGTATTCATAGCTCAGTTTATTGTTCGTAATTTTGTTAAAATATTTGAAACGTATTAAATACTATTTTTAAAGTGCTATTCGACACTTGGGATTAGAAAATCTTTTTATATGGCACAGCTGAGCATGGCTTAGCGGTCAGAGCGCTTGCACGGATTTCACGAGGTGCGGGTTCGAATCCCGCTGCGTTCAATTTTTCTGGGTAGTAGAAATTTGTAAACATCTCTCTACAGAATTTACAATTTAAAACGTAGAAGAAATAGATTTTAACTTTTTTGCTCTGCCACAAATACTAGAAATAGGGGTAAGCGTAAAAACGGAATGTAAAAATTACAAAAAAATAATTCTTTGTACTCTTGTAATACCATGATATAATTCATTTCTAGGTTAGCAGTAATAGTAGCGCCCAGAAGTTTTTTTTGGCAACTTTGTAAAAACCGTTCTAAAAACACAAATCCTTTGCAACTGAAAAGGCACGTTAAAACGCAACTGCCTGACCCACTTGGACGTGACTCGAGTATTCACAAATTGAATAGTTAAGTTTACAATTTGAAGTATCATTCATAATGGATGAATATTTTATATACAAGTTTATATAATTTTTGTAGATATAGCCTTTTGAGGTTGACTTTTGAAAATGTATATAAAAATTTAAATAGAATTGGCAAAAGTTTGAAGCTCTAATAAATATTATGTAAAGAGCCGAAAAGGTTTTAACTGTAAATATTGGGTGGGATGTTTAAATTATTTTCATATGTTTCGCCTTGTTAAGATGAAACGCGGCGTTGAGTTCCGGTAATTAATATATTTTCAATGTCAAAAATAAGTATATTAGTAGTAGCATAGCTATTAGTAACTAGTTTTTAAAATCTTCACGTTTCTACTATATAACCTCTTGATAACGCAGTTTCAAAATTACTGCCCTGATCTAACCAAACTCACGATGGGTTCAAGTTTGATTCTCACTCGAGGCAATTAATTATAAAATTTAGTAAAACCAAGTAAAATATTTGAAACCTGGAATAAATATAAAATAAAATATATTTAAAAATAACTACTTCATATGAACATACAAACTCACTTTTCAAGCTACATTATTAAGCGGAGTGTAATAATATACGTCCTTGCCCAGCCGCCGGTCGGAAGTTCGATTTCCGGATGAGATAAATATTTGCGTCACCATATCTATGTTTGTGTAGATATCGTGAATGTGATTTCAGGGAAGATTTATCTACTTGTTATCTTTCATTTGTTAAGTTATATTAATATGTATTAAAATAAACTTTCTATTAACAAAATTCTAAAGAAAACGAAGTATAAAATTTGGCAAATTTAGCTATAAAGTGAGAAAAACACTTTAATAATAATATAGCAATAATAATAATTATTATTATTTATTTTTATATTATAAGCTTGGCTTAAGTACATATATTTTTTTAGCTTCACGCTTTTATATACGCTTAATAGGACAAGCCCAAGACACTTCGTACTTCGCTTTCCGCCAAATTCAAAACATTGCATGTTGAGCGGTGGAACTCACCGAATGTTGGTGCGTTTTATCAGGGCGAGGAAATGACAATAATTAAAATATAATCATTCCCCCGAATGGAAATCGAGTCCATAACCGATCTCGTTCAGTCAGACACTATCTCACTGCGCCACGACCGGCCTCTACATACATATATATATAATATCTTATTACGTTAATATCTGCATTAGATTAAAACTGATTCGCTGTTAGTAACGCTCGCCTCCAAAGCGTCTTACTAAAAATGGAGCATAAATCAATATAAATAAAAAAATAACAATAAAAAAATTACACTAATTAGCACAAAATTAATAAAAACACACACACAAGGATATACCCAGCGTTTGACACTTTTAAAGTGACATATTCGTTGCTATGACAACGCAAGTTTTACACTCCAATGGGTCATTAATATAAGTTAAAATATAAAAAAGGAATTACTTTTATTTCATACAATACCGCAAAGTAGCCAGATAAAGTATGACGATAATTATAACTGTCATTTTTCCATTCAGAGGAATTAGTATCTTACAAAACCTATTGTCTTATCTAAAAACCTACTAATAAAACAATTTTACAAATAAGATCTTTGTTTTTCGCGACTCTTACACATTATAATGAAACTATTTTAAACGGATTATTCCCGTATATTTTGGTAATTGAAAATACAATTTTGAATGCCGGACGTTTCGAACACTACAGTACAGTACGGTCTCTGACCACCGTTATAAACGTTATCAGTTTAAAATAGTTGTATTGAATTTATTTTTTAGCTTCACGCTTTTTTCTCACATAGCAGGGTAGAAAGTACCTAGTGTTAAGACACTCCATATTTCGCTTTCCACCGAAGTCAAGACATTACGTGGAATTCAACGCCACGCTTTATCTTTACCAGACCGAGAAAGTGAAAATAATTTGAATATCATCACTCCCCCGAGTGGGAATCGAACCCAACCTCAAATCGGTCGCGTTTACAGTCAGACGCTGTCACACTGCGTCACGATCTTATAAATTCTCACCCAAAGTGAATTCGAAGCCAAAACCATCATATTTAATCAAAAAACTAGGCTAGACTCAACTATGCAACGTCTACTTCGTTTACAAACAAAGTTCTCTTGGCGTCGATTAATTGGCAAGTAACTTTCAAACTCGTTGACTGCTTTTCTTAACTATAATGAATCAATTTGTAAAAATTTTACTAGAAATGGGCAAAAACTCGTTTCTGCTGGATAATTGGTAAACGTTTAGATTTCAAGTGGTTTTGAAAATATTTGCACAATATAAAACTAACCATTGCAATAGTCAGTGAGAATTTCCTAGTTTTTAGGCGATAGGTTAGATGCCTGTTAGGAAATATATATATACAGTACTGGTATGTTTTTGTAAGGGACCGGAAAAAAGCCAGAACGAAACAGTATAGTTAGGTTTTAGTTTGAGCTGGTAGCTCTTGACGTCCAGTTATTTTGTATGTCCATAATAATATTTTTAAATATAACTATTTGAAACGGATTAATCGCGTATATTTTGGTATTCGAAAGAAATTTGGGAAACTAACGTTTCGAACACTTTATAGTAGTTCGTGGTTCACAGTTAACCTGTGTTACTTCTGCCTGTAAACGCGATCGGTTGTGTGTTCGACTTTTACTAAGGGAAATGATTGTATTTAAATTATTTTCATTTCCTCGATCTAGTAAGGCAAAACGAGGCGTTGAGTTCCGCCACTCAACGCCTCGTTTTGCCACACAACACACAATGTCTCAATTTCGGTGGAAAGCGGAGTACGGAGAGTATTGGCACTAGGGACTTCCTGTCTACCCTGCTACGAGAGATAAAGGCGTGAAGCTAAAAAATTTTACACGTTATTCTAATATCACACGTGATAAATTCAGAGAAAACATGCTATCAAGTTGAGTCACAAAATAGAGAATTCCCCAATATTCATCCAAAACATTGCTTGTTAACTGGCGGAACTTTACAATGGCAAGAGCAGTAAAACGATAATAATACAAATAAAATATCTTCCCCGCTTGAGGATTGAACTTAAAACCAATCAATGTTACAGTCGGACGCTACTCCGCTGCACCGCGATGACTCGTTACTTTGACTAATGCAACGTAAAACATTAATAATTACAAAGATTCGATTCGAAACCTCTCGATTTTATCTCTCGATCTGAAACAGATATTATCTACATATAAACGTTAGACTTTAAAATAGCACAGATAAAATTATCGGATTGTCGATCGTCAAATTACAAAAACAATGCTCGGGTCATCCGATATCCAATATTCGGTTATCGTTATTATATACATATGAACACTGGATACGACATATATTTTTTAATATATTTTTCAAGGGTTATTTTTTTAAATATTTTCGATTCCTTCTAGAGAATGATTATATTTGAACTATATCCGTTTTTTCGCTGTTATATATGTATAAATAAAACAATTAGCGGCGTTGAGTTCCGTCATTCCTGACACAAGCTGTTTTAAAATCGAATGGAAAACAGAAATTTTAAATCGTTATACAATTTTGGTCATTAAAATTTTGGTTTCATATTTGAAATAATATATTAAGTTAGTATAAATATAGTAATTGGAGTTACCAATTCCAGAAATCGTATATCATATTCATGATATTAATAAGCATGTCATTCCAAGTTTATTAGTATGCGAGCGCAGTACAATTGATACACGGACTTCTACAAGCCGCATAAAAAGTGTATGCTTCTAAAACAAACTAATTTTTATCTTATTTATATAGAAATAAAGTTCAAATTGAAATTGTAGTGTAGTAGACATCCTTCATTAATACTTACGTATTATTTACACTGAACGATACTTTCTCTTTGATAAAGTCCGTCAGCTAAATGTTTAAAACAATAGCTAGATGATTATCTGTTTAAGCATAATACGAGAAAAATGCTATTGTTGATCAAATTGAACGGTTTTTTTTAAAAAAAGCTATTTTAATATATTTTATTACATAATATATACAAAATAATAATAAATATGTATGATATTTAAAAAAAATAACACAAATAGGAAAGTTCTAACATTACTCCTTATAACATATTTTAATGTCAAATTATGAACATCACTGCGTATGAAGAGCGTGTGATAGGAAACGTAAATCGACAGTAGTCGATTGGTCGTGTGTTTGATTCCCACTTGATGTTAGTTTATTTGAATTATTTTTATGTAAAATAGAAGTAAGTCAAAGTACAGCGTTGAGTTCCGCCATTGCGACAGAATGTATTGACACATTTTTTTTTCTTTATTTTTTATAAAACTTAAACTAACAACAAATAGTAACTTGACACACTGCTAACAGCACTACAAGTAGATCACGAATATTCAAACAACACATCGCAGTACATTATACACCTGCTATTCCCATATATCCAAAGCGCCATTCCGAAAGTCCCGACAACAGACTTCGCTAATAAAACGCGTCGTAAATTTCACATGAATACTTAAGCCTTATGTTCGTTTTAATTAACGCCCAACTCTTCCACTAATCTCCAGTTAAGTTTATCTAAAAACAATAAATTTAAGTCTAACGGGCCACATTGCTTAACCCTAAAATGCCCCACCTATTTCAGCTTACCGCTTTTCCCCTCATGAGCGCAGTGGCCCGCCCACCGCAAGCACGTTAAGATACAGAAAACAAAGACAAACTTTATAGTCTGTCATTGTTTCAGTATTTTCGTTAATTGTTTTTCCGTGTATCGTTATCGGGGTCGACCTAATCTGATGTGGCTTAATCGAATCTTCATAAGTCCTGGGGTACGCAGATGATAATAGACTCTCGAGGGTTGAAGTCTGCAACTTGTCTGCAAAGATATATTATGCGCGTAACAATTACAAATTTACTTTGCAATTTTGATTACCAAGTTAATTGATTAGATACAATTAAATTTCTAAATATCTATACAAGCACATGGAAATGGAAATGGGAATATATATGTTTTTCTGTTAAATTCTTTTCTATATACGTATTTTTCTTAATTAGAAAATAAAATAATTTAAATTAAGCATTATTCCTTTAATTATGAAGAAAATAAGATACGGAGAGTTTTGAACGGAGTGATTTAACACTAGATTGCCATCTACATTACAATACGAGGAATATAAGCCAAAATAAAGACAGTAGGCTAATATGAATGAATGTAAATAGCAACACAAGAATATTGTTATCTGAATTATGTATATTATAATATTATAATTATAATTCAAATCAAATGAGTTTAATGCACTCGAACGCGGAACATCGATAGGATGGTTGTTACATCCGTACGTCCAAGTGGACGATGCAAGAGTGACTATTCAAAACATAATTACGATAGCCTCTTGCTTTCGTTACTTGACAGCCGACGACGCGTATCGCTAGATTTATTCCCTCGCTGGCTGAACTAATGCAATTATTGCAATTTATTATGAAATTAAATAAGGTCGACGCGACGCTCGTCCTGGCTCGCTCTTGAAATTTATACCCCTTTGTGGAAACTAGTGAGGTGGCGATGCCGAAAAGACCCCAGCACCGCCCCGGTACGGTTGACTTTTGTATTTCGACCACAGTAAGAAGGTTCGATTTCCTCAGTTATAGTCTTAGTGAAACTGCACTTAAGTGGGTGCTTTGCTTATTTTTCTCCCAGCTTATGTTGTCTGTGTTTGGGATGGTATAAATTATTTGTGCCCCCAACACCTTGTCGAGGGAGGGCTCTGTTAGATAGCGTCATTTTTATAAAAATGTAATGCGGTTTTCTTGTTGTGATTGCGCTTGTTGTGACTTTTTAGCGCCCTTACTACATCAGATTTTTGTTGGAATTTTAAAATTGGATTGGTCCCGTGTCGTCGCAACTCGATTGTAAGTAGAGATGATTTACTTATCTCCTCTAATCATAATTTAAAAACGTAGTTTACATATAAATATAGAAATTACTTAAATATTAATTTTAATTAAGTTATTACGTATAATGAATGAAGAATGAGGCCGGTCGTGGCGCAGTGGCACAGTGTCTGACTGTAAACGCGATCGGGTATGGGTTCGATCCTCACTCAGGAGAGTGATTCTATTTAAATTATTTTCACTTCCTCGCTCTGGTAAAGACAAAGTGCGGCGTTAAATTCCACCACTCAACACGCAATGTCTCGAATTCGGCGGAAAGCGGAGTACGGAGTGTCTTGACGCATAGTCCTTACTGTTTACGCTGCTATGCGTGAAGCTAAAAAAAAACTAACAATCCTGATATTTTATATTATAATTGCATATATGATAGTCAATGAAATTATCACAAAACGGTATATCATTCAGTTAGACCCGTTTCAAATTTCAAATTAAGCTTTTATTCTCTGTTCAAATATCGTGAAATTTGATTTCTAGGAACAACATAATTTTCTATGGTGTCCCAACATAATTTTCGATAGGCTATACAAACTTCCCATTGGACAACAGATCCGATAATTAGGAGTAAATTAAATGATCGCTGCATCGCGAAACGGCCGCACTCTAAAGCCTGCTTTAAATTGATGGCCACGAAAATTTTGTATTTAAACTTTGGTATATGACATCGATGCGGGATTAAAAGTGATTTCAACCAAAATATACGTACCCAGAATAGTATTGTAGAATGCAAATTACTATGTGCATGGAAATTGTTAAATATTTTATAGAAAAAGTGTAAATTGTTTACTTTTTTCATAGAATAAATGAATAAAATGAAATTAATAAATATATCCTAGTACATATTAGTAATTTTTTGTAGCAGCTTCTCCTTTCATCAGTCAAGACACCCCGTTGCTTAACGCCGCGCCTTGTTCCTTACCAGAGCGGAGAAATGTAAAAATCTTTCACCGAATGGGCGTCGAACCCACAACCAATCGCGATTATAGTCATACCCTGTCCTACTGCGCCACGGTGGCCACACGCTTTTATTATTTACAATTTAAAATTCTAGTATAACACGTATAGTAACGTATAGTACTAGTAACGAAGAAGTAACAATGATTTAAATAAAATTAATCCTCCAAGTGGGAATCGAATCCACATCCGATTATGTTACAATCAGACGCTGTCCCACTGCGCCACGACCGGCCTCAAAGGTCATCAAGAGGAGGTAGTAGTGGGTTTATATTACACTTTAAAATGTTATCAATTTGACCGATACTGTTTCAAGCTTTATCCCGAATAACAGGGTAGTCAGAGACAACCTTATGTTGAAAAACTCTGTTGATTACTTTCTACCCAAAAATCGAGACATTGCATGTTGTGTGGTGAACTAAATTCGCGGTTGCTTTACTGGGGTGGTGAATTGAAAATAAATTTTATTTATAATTATTAATTATAGTCAGAATCGAACCCACAACCAATCGTGTTTACACTTGGACGGTGACCCGTCGCGCTACACTTATGAGTCAGTTTTGTAAGTCCTGTAAGCCATCCAATTTACACAATTTGAGACAACTTGGTGTGTTTTCATGATATGACGGAAAATAAAATATTCTAAAATCACTTACAATCAGCAAATGCGTGATATTGTATTCATTAATAATTTTTAATTAAAAACAGAAAAACAAATAGACAGATTTGAACAATAGTCCAGATAAATACGATATGCCTGAGAGCGGCTGATCGACGAAAAAAATCTACTTGCAGCAGTTGACAGTGCAATAGGCTACATCAAGAATAGTATGAATGAAAAAAAAGCTCATAGAATTTTAATTAAAACTATATTAAACGGATTAATATAAACTGACAGGTGGAGTCTACCTGTGACCACGGACTACTGTAAAGTGTTCGAAACGTCAGATTTCAAAAAACGTATTTTCGAATACCAAAATATACACAATTAATCCGTTTTAAACAGTTTCATTTAAAATGTGTAATAATCGCGAAAATCAAAGATCTTACACGGTTTTAAACAATGTATCAGGATCTATGTGATGTCGCAACAATACATTTTACACACGCCATGCAGACTGCAACGCTCCGCATCTCATTATCACAGTCAAAACGCCGCTATGTAAATATAAGCGTGCGTGCTTTAATTCCATTATTGACAAAGTCGGAAATGGTTTTATCAGGGCAGTTATGGGTCTTACCAGTGGTACCTAAAGTTCACATTTCTGGTGCGCACCAACGTGGTCTGTTGACCTCCTCTCGTGTTACCGATTGTGGAGCGTTTGCCAATGTTTAAGCGATTTGGTTTGACATGCAAACAGGATTATGTGTTTGTTGATTAGTGTTTGGTGCACTAGTTAGTTTTTTTGATCTGATTTAATATGTGGTCAATATTGAATTGGTTTTGATATACTAAGTTAAATAATTATTTGAGTCCGGGCGTAACGCAGTGGGACGGAATTTGACTGTAAACGCGATCGGTTGTGGAATCGATCCCCACTCGGGGGATGGTTATATTTAAATTTTATTAAAAATTATTTTCACTTCCTCGCTCTGGTAAAGACAAAGTCCGGCGTTGAGTTCCAATATTTTTACATAATGTCTCGAATTTGGTGGAAAGCGGAGTACGGAGTGTCTTAATACTAGGTACTTTCTGTCTCCTTTTCTGATAAAAGCGTGAAGCTACAAAAAATAAACAAATAATTATTATTATATCAGTTTGTATTCTGCCAACATTTTGCTATTGGACTATCTTAAATTAATATAAAGCTAGAATCGTTTGTTTTACTGATTGACTAATTATAAATCCTAAAAAGTAAAGAGATTAGTGGATGACGAGTAAAAGTTCAATGTTTTCTTAAAGAAAAATATACGTATTTATATGATAAAAATGGGCCTAATTAAACTAAATATATATAAATTACGTAGCTCCTAATAAAATAACAAATTTTCGCTAAACGACCTACCCATTTCTCTGTATTGCCTATACTAAGCTAACGGATAGGCATTTTCACAAAGTGTCTAGCGTTCGTTGAAGTACAAAATTAATGTTACTTCTTGCTTACATAAATCTTATTTCAAGGTCACTCTCGTAATATTCTAAATTACTTTGTCACTTCATTAATCCTTTGAAATGGCTTAACATTTAATATTCGTGCAATATTTATTTTGAGATAACATATTGGTATATTGTCATTATATGAATATATTTTGCTTTCAAATATATTAAAAAATATATTATTGTCCTGTAATTCAAATATTTTAAGTTTGTTTTTAAATTTGAATAAGAGGGCGCGGTATCGCAATGGAATAGCGTCTGTCTGTATGTTCGATTGTTAATGAGTTCAATTCCCACTCGAAGGAGTGATAATTTTTTTTGTGGCCCTGGTAAAACAAACTATGGAATTGAGGTTACCGTTACAATACACAATGTCCCGATTTTGGCTGGAAAGCAGTTCACAGAGTGTTTTGACACTAGGTTGTCTGTGATTACCCTGCTGAAGGTGGTGAAGCTGTAAAGCGTTACGCAAATTTTATATATAAATATAAATATATATATATATATATATATATATATATATATATATATATATATATATATATATATATATATATATATATATATATATATATATATATATATATATATATAGTTATACCGTATAATACAGTACTAGGATTTCGTTAAAAAAATAATTAATTAATTGAACAATAGAAAGACTCTTTCTTAAACTCCCTTGGAGGAAATACTGAAATTAAAAAAAAATCTGGACACGTTTAAAAACAAAAGCAACTGTTATAATTTTGACATGCGCATCGCGTCATAATTGAGTCCATTACGTTCAAAGCCTACAATTAAGGACAGTTAGCTGTTTGAAAATAGACAAAAAACTTAGTGAAGGGTGGGGCCGTTGCTTAATTGTGTTCGGATCAAGATTCGACTCGGGCTCAACGCGTGGAACGTTAAGAATATTCGAGTCAAGGCGTGAATTGAACATTAAAATGCTTATAAGTACAAGCTGCATTTAAAATTTTTTTTGTGTTTATAATTACCGCGTTGTGTTCCGCCACTCAACACGCAACGTAAATACTACGGGTGGAAAGACGAGAACGCAATATATATATATATATATATATATATATATATATATATATATATATATATATATATTAAGGGGGAGTGATTGCATTTAAATTATAAGTTGCATTATCACAGAAAAAGTGCGGCGTTGAGTTTTATCATGCAATGTCTCAAATTCGGCATGTGTGTGTCTGTATGTGTGTGTGTGTATATATATATCAGGTACATGTATTTATGTATGTATATATATATATATATATATACACACACACACACACACATATACATACATGTGCCTGACGTAACCAATTACACAACGATTCACACGTCCGTCCGTGCGGCAGTTTCCCCTAATTTGATTTGATTGTCGCCCTTTGACGTACCTATATTTAAATTATCAATCGGCTGCCTTTTAACGTGTTTAAACAAAACGTTTTGCCGCTTTTTTTACCTTTTATTGATAGGAATTGAAAACGAATGTTATCGGATCAAATGGAATTTGTAAAAGCCCTACGTTCAATAATTGTTTTTGCTAAATATTGGGCTAATTTATATTTTTTGACTGTGTTTTTGATTTAATTTGATTTAAAATTATAATTTTTAACCTATATACACTTACAGGGTATTTTTAATTAAGTTCTTTGTAACTTTAAGTGAGAGTAGAGTCTTAGGTATTTTACCTCTAAAATAAGGTAAATGAAAGGTAAACGCCCTGTAGACTACTAACAATTAATAAAAAAAATACTTTGAAAAAATATACTGCAGATGTACTTATCTCTATCTTCAAAAGTAATCAAACCCTAATGACATATGAGCTGAGTTTAAAATAACTTAACAAAAACATTAACAAATGGAACTCACACCAAATAAAACTTTAAAATTATGGTTATAAAGTGCAATTTTCATTGAAAACGAGCGGTCAGCAGAACAATATGGGAATCGCCATTAAATATTCATAAATAATTTGTCGGTAGCGCTAATGTGACGGTATTTACACGGGATAATGTGAAATCCCGATTGACATTTATGGTGGAACAAACACAATCTTCTTATGGTGATTTTAAAATCGTGTCATTTTAAATTTTAATAAGGTTACTTAAAAATTTTCTTGTATTTTCATACATTTAACAGGTTAAGTTAAGTTAATAAGGAGTTAAAGGGCTGACAATGGTTATACATATCATTGTGGTATATAGCGCGGCGTTGAGTTCCGACAATATCTTCAAAATGTATAGATTGTGGAGAAAGAAGCAGCTAGATTGTGGTGGACTTAAGTCCTCTCGGCAATGGGTAGGATCAAAAGAAAAGAAAAAGTATAGATTTCCCAATCTCCAATTTTAATATATTTTGGCACATATTTGCTATTTTTAAGTGGTATTCCACATTTAGGATTAGAAAACATTTTTGGAAAATAACTCTTAAAAATTTGTACGTAGCGGGATTCGAACCCGCGCCTCTCGGATACCGTCCAAGTGCTCTGACAGCTAAGCCATGCGCTCTACTACCAGCTGTGACAAAATTCTTATACGTTTGTTACCTCTTACTATTTTTTTATATTGCTTACTTATTTATGTTGTTAATATGTTTGCACAATAAGTAACGGAACTCAACGCATTCTATTCATTTGCATTTTATATTCTCGAGTTGGAATTGAACCCCACGAACACCGAATTCAGTCACACATTGTGTCATATTAGTTAATAAATCTCATATATGCTATAAAAAACGCGAAAAATAATAAAACAGTTTTGAAATTTCAAACGAAAGTAATTTAAAAAATGTAACTTCATCACTTACATGATTTACGTGGAGAGATTTATTTTGTTTCGAATATTCCGAGTCGAGTGTACCAGCTTCATACCCATAAATCGTGTTCAGATCGTAGTAATTTTAAGTTAAAAAACGCGAATAAAAACCAACACTCACAGTCTGTTTATTATTCAATTATGAATTCTGGAATTAGTTTTTCATATGTGTGTAAGTACCTACCTACCTATGTGTGTATTTTACATAACTTCTGTTTTTTAAATTTTGCAGTTTCACGCATTTTTCCACTTCGTTTTTTACTTACCGCTTATATTGTGAAGCTATTAGCTATAAAAATAATAAAATTTATACAAATAAATAATCCTGAGGCCGGTCGTGGTGCAGTGTGACAGCGTGTGACTGTAAATGCGATAGATTTTAGGTTCGATTCCTACTGGGGAAGTGACTATAATCAAGTCGAGACGTGTTGAGTTCCGACACTCAACACGTCTCGAATTCAGCGGAAAGCGAAGTACAGAGTGTCTTGACACTAGCTACTTTCTGTCTACCCTGGTACGCGAGTTGAAAGCGTTAATACACATCGGAAATGAATTCAGTACCTCCTAACGTAACCACTACACCAAGACACCTTAAAAACACATATAGTGTGAACATAATAAATAATAAAACTTTCAAATCTATTCTAATAAAGATAAATTTGCTTGAAAACAATAGACCATCTCAATAAATTTACTTTAATACAATTATAATACACTTAGGATTAGAAAACATTTTTAAAAAACGTATAAAAATTTTGAACGCAGCGGGATTCGAACCCGCGCCTCTTGGATACCGTTTTTATACGTTTTTTCTTTATACGTTTTTTTTTTAAATGTTTTCTAATCCTAAGTGTGGAATAACACTTTAAAAAATAGTAAATATAATACACTTAATAATCTACAAGAAGTAGAGCAAAACGTGTTTGTGCGGTATCTAATACTAAAGATTTATATTTAACAAGACAATACACGTGAGTCGCAGTATGTAGGGAAATGATATACGAGTTTGAATCGTTTTATTCATAAAATGTTTAAGATGACGCCTGGAACGTTGTAAATCATATTGATTAATGAGTTGCCTTATATAATTATATTCATATTAATTTAAATTATAATAAAAAAATAACGCAAAGTAAACGTGATGTTTGTAAGTTCGATCCATATTCACGGGAAATAATTAAAGGAATTATTTTTAAAATATTTATATTTTCACGCTTTGGTAAAACAGAATGCGGCGTTTAGCGCAACGTTACATACACAAATTGATTTAATGAGTTTCAGAGTATCTTGACAACAGGTTGTCTCTGTTCCCTCTGTTATGGTTGAGCAAGCTGCAAAAAATACACTGGCTATAACGCATTGTATGAGAAAAAGACGCACTAAATTGTTTACATAGAGTTCTAAAAAAATTAAATATTGTTTTTGTAAAATAGACCGAATTATACACTTTTCATTCGTCACCTAATATGAAAATGTCAGTACTGTCAGTCTGTGTCAAACTATGGTCAAATCTAAAAAGAATAGATGTCAGTCATAAATTCCACAGTTGCTGTTCTTTTTTACAGTACGAATAAAAATATATTATAGGTTATTTACTTGAAGTACCAACTGATGTACAAAAATATAACAAGACTCATAGCGTTAAATGTACAATATTCATACTATTGTAAAGATAAAAAATATTTCGATAACATCTCGCGCGAACCATCTTACCCTTTAGCCGACTATTACACCGAAGTAGCTATTATATATTTATAATAATAAATAAAGGATGAAAAATATAAAATATAAATATATACTTTTAGATAATGAATATAAAATATATATTTATATATTAGTGGAATTTTTTTTTAGTTATTTCATTTATTTACATTTTTGTGGAAAAATGGGGAGACAGTTTCGCTGTACGTCTCGTCTTAAACCATGTTATTAACTTGTCATTTTAAAATACATTTTTTTAGTCTTAAATAATAGCAGCGCTGTCTATTAGTTTATGTTTGTACAAACAACGGAAATACAGAAGTTTATAGAATATCGTTTAAATATATCTAATCACCTGAGTGAATCGAACCCACAATATTCTTCACCGATACATACAGTCAGAAACAGCACCAATGAGATGCTTTGAACGTATAAAGATAAGAATAAATATTGACACCGGTCGTGGCGGAGTATGACAGCATGTGACTGTAAACGCGATCAATTATGGGTTCGATTCCAACTCAGGGAATAATTATAAATTTAAATTATTTTCATTCTGCCCATTGTAAGAAAGTTTGTGTTCTGATAGACAACAGCCAATGTCTCGAATTCAGCGGAAAGCGGAGTACGGAGTGTCTTAATTTAAGAAACATTCCTGTCTTCCCGGCTATGTGGCATGAATATAAAAAATTATAATTAAAAAATTAAATAAAAAGTATTTCATTTTTTATAAAGTAAAGTAACAGTGTGAATGTAGTTACAAGAGGAACGTTACAAATCGATTCGTCTAATAGTGTCTAATTGTTTAGTTCGTATCGAGTGAATCGTGATAACCTCTTACGATCCGCTAGTGATTTTTCTCTTCCCGTCCTCAGCTCCCAGCTTCCATTTGGAGATCTTTAACGTTGAAACTTATCTAACTGGATCTGCTTGTCATTTTGTATTGTGTTTCAAGAATCAGTTTTGTACGTTGAAATATGTTTTTTTTTAACATTAAAAATATTCTATTTTTTTTTATTTTCAATATGTTTTGAAAATATGAATGGAAGTTTTTTTATAATTTTAATTAATTAAATTTGAAATTTGAAATTTTAAATAATGCGTTTATATACTAATTACGATATATTAAAAAAATCATCATAATTGGATTCGAACTTGCATCTGGGATACTGTCCAAGCGTACCTTGTAAATATACATCAAAATATTTTACTTTGGTTGCAACTTCCCTTGATAAAAGATTAATTTAAAAAAAAATAAAGATTTTTTACCTATTTCCACTTCCCAATAATTATTTTTATTAAGGAATGCTATTTATTAAGTAGTATGATATTTCATCGCGATTACTTGCGTTTCCATTTGCAATGAGACAGTTCAAAATTTTAAATGGATTCTAAATATTTTATAATATCTTATTTTAAGTGTGATATATATATATATATATATATATATATATATATATATATATATGTCAATATGAGTAAATTGTTTATTACTTCGAGTGGGAATCGAATCCATATGTTTACAGTCACACACTGCACCATAATGGCGCTCGGAGGAATGGTCATATTTAATTTTTTTTGAACATTCATCCGCTCTGGTACCTGAGATATGGGTGTTGAGCTCGCCACAACTCAGCACACAATTTCTCGATTTTGATTAGAAAGCAATCAACGGAGTGTCTTGACACTATGTTGTCTCTGATTATCCTGCTATGCGGGATAAACCGCAATAAAAACCACCAAACCAAATATAAAAAAGCTTAAACCAAACACACATTGTAGTAATTTTCTATACTTTATGGCTTTAACATGATCATAAAATTTCACTTGAAAACTATAATTGTCATAATAATAGATCTAACAAGTGTGTTAAAACAATAATCGTAAAGCCTCGCCCTTTAATTATAATTAATGTGCCATCAGAACAAGACGAAAGCAAAAGTATGTAAAATCGATTAATTAAATGTCAAAATATTAAGGGGGAGATATGTTTTGTTTATTATTTAACTTTAACTTTGTAAACGTATAGGTAGCGGGTTCGTTTCCTACTCAGAGTACTTTTCATTTCTTTGCCCTAGTAAGGCAAAGAGCTTTAAATTCGCCACTCCACGCACAATGTCTCGATTCTGGGTGGGAAGCAGTCAACGTAATGTCTTGACACTAGGTTGTCTCTGATTACTTTATTATGAGGAATAAAGCGTATAGCAGCTTTTATAATTTAAAAATCGAAGACTTTGCATAACTTCTTTCAATTGGAGAGTAGAATAGAGTGTCTTGACACTATGCTCTCTTTAGCTACTGTATTATTTAAGGGAAAAAGAATAATGCTATTTTTTATTGCAATTTGTATAATATAATATCCTTAAAAAATATCAAAATATTATATTAATTTAATCTAAATAAATATCACTTCATCTTAACAGCCGCAGCATCCCTGTAGGGTCAGTACGCCCACTTGTGTTTTTTAACATGGACCTTAATTAAAGTGTTTTCATGTGTTTACCCGTTGTAAGAGAAACGGTCACACGGTTGCTTACTCAATGTTCAAATATAGCAAGGGAAGCAGAGAGGACGTAGTAACTTATTACTACGTCCTCTCGATAACGGAGTGTCTTAACACTCCGTTATCCATTTAGGTAGATCCAAATGCAGAATTTGTATAAATAACATACTCGTCACTATACAGCGGAGCTTAACGCCGCACTGATTCTAATTAGGTAAGAGAAACAAAAATAATTTAAATTTTAAAATTGCTTAAGCCATTTGCTGTCAGTGTTCCTTCAAAACAAAAGATAGTAAGTAGGATATAAAGAAATATCTCAATCTTTCCGACGATAACCGAAGTGTGTCAAATTCTCCTTCAAACAATAAGTTCGTCCACTAGCGTTATCGAACTTGGCCGATAATTTTAACGACTTTGCAACTCTTGAGTTACTTGTAACAACTAAATTTGTTAGGGAGGAAAAATATTAGGTCTTATAAAAGGAAAACCTGTTTGTTACAACCATATATGACAGTGGTGGTCAGTTCTTTTCCCGGATAGAGTAAAAATAAGTAGTTTTACGCTCGTGTCCCTATAGCAGGGTCAGTCAGTGAATCTAGTGTCAAGATACTCCGTTTGCTGCTTTCAGCCCAGCTTCAAGACAGACATTCAACAGTGGCGGAACTAAACATCGCGCTTTATCACGCAAGAGTAGTAGTTTAATAAGATATCACCTGTCTGATGAACGATAAATCAAAAAAAAATTATCGTTACTAAAATCGCTTTTAACAGTCTAGCTAAATAATAAACAGCGTTGAGTTCCGCCACTCAAGCAGCTTATTAACTTATCACTATGAACTTTAAAATTAAAACTCCTAAAAATTATAATCGGCTAGAAAATTAAGTGTTTTAGAAATTTATTACAATATTGACTGTTTATACACTATATTAGACTTAAGTCTTACTTACTTTCTCCTTGGAACTTTCCAACTTAAACAGGATCGGTGGGAGGCGAAAACTTTTAAATTTGATTCTATTTGACTCATAATTGTGTTAATTAGTTCAGAAAATCAATATAACAATCTACATTTTGGTATATTATTATTAAAATTGTGTAATAACGTACGCATATAACATGGAAACATAATTAAACTGTATTTAATAAACGCGGCGTTGAGTTCCGCTACTCGATATGAAGTATGGAAAGTGTAATAAAAACAAAATGGTTATATTTATATATTTAGTAGCTCTGCGCAAATTAATCCGTGTGAAATTTCAAATATCGGGTTCGTAGTAAGTTCAAGTTAGTCCCAATTATATCAACTATCTGCCTGGGAAAGTCCCATCACAATTGGCCCAGCCGTTCCAAACATAAGCCAGAACAAACAGATAGTAAAAAAAAAGTTTTATTTTGGTA
The DNA here is from genome assembly GCA_032432895.1 of Dryadula phaetusa. Lineage (NCBI taxonomy): Eukaryota > Metazoa > Arthropoda > Insecta > Lepidoptera > Nymphalidae > Dryadula > Dryadula phaetusa. The sequence goes on from JAOYRS010000042.1 coordinate 979,841, forward strand.
TATGTACAGTGTATACATACATATGCATTTAGTAAAAAGTGCTCATTTTTATATTACAAACAGACACTCCAAGTTTATTTATTTGTATATAGATCATCTTTTGAGGCCATTCGTGGCGTAGTGGGACAGCGTCTGACTGTGAACGCTATAGGTTGTGGGTTCGATTCCCACTCGGGGATGTGATATTAAAATTATTCTCGCTCTAGTAAGACAAAGGGCGTCGTTGCCATTCAACACGCAATATCTGAAATTCGGCAGCGGAACGGAATACGGAGTGTCTATACTCTATACACAGTACTATAAAATAAGATAAAAATATTCTGTTTTTTTTTCTCTTTTTCTAACACCTTTCTAGTTATTTTACTATTTTTAAAGTGTTATTCCACACTTAGGATTAGAAAACATTTTTGAAAAAACGTATAAAAATTTGAACGCAGCGGGATTCGAACCCACGCCTCTTGGATACCGTCCAAGCGCTCTGAACGCATGACTTAGCGGTCAGAGCGCTTGGACGGTATCCAAGAGGCGCGGGTTCGAATCCCGCTGCGTTCAAATTTTTATACGTTTTTTCAAAAACCTTTCTAGTTGTTAACGACTTGAATTTCTCAAATAAATCTTAAATGGAATTCTTCAAAGACATCATTCATAGAAGTAACATCGTAACAATCACTTACATACATTTTACAATACATTATAATAATGTTCAATCAATTTTGAGCCTATCTCACTAACGTCTAAATTGGTTGGAATGATTTGTTAGTTATTAATATTAGTATTCGAAACCGTTATCCTTGTTCTTTGTTCTTGAATGATAAATGTATCGGTTTTTGTTTCTCCAGCTGCATTAGGAGTGAGATTTTTTCAAATGGATCTTATACGTATATAAAGTTGAAAGTATTTATTTTACCATTGTTAAAGTGTTATTCCACACTTAGGATTAGAAAACATTATTGAAAAAAATGTATAAAAATTTGAACACATGGCTTATTGGTCAGAGCACTTGGACGGTATCCAAGAGGCGCGGGTTCAAATCCCGCTGCGTTTTGAAAGTACTTTTTTTTTACTTTTCTAATAATTAAATAGATAATATTAATATTCGTAAAGTAATGGAGGGAGTCAGAAATAAGCTAGTGTCAAGAACTTCTTTTTTCAATCTTTCATCCGAGTTTAAGTTTTTATGATTTGAGCTGCGTAACTCAACATCACACTTTGTTTTCAAAGCGGCATGATAAATATACTTTGTTTAAGATAATTCTGGGTAGGTATCGAACCCATTACCAATCACGCTCACAGTTAGACGTTGTACTGCACTGGGACAGTCAGTTCTTCTACCATAAATATTAAAGAGAGAACAAACCAAACACACACATATTACAAACAACTAAATCAGAGACGAAATTGGTTTAAAATATTGGAACTAGAAAGAAAATAATGTTGTAAATTGTTAGGAATGAGGAACTCCGAGCTATTACTTCTATACGTCCCACACATTCTATGGAACAAATGCATCTCCTTAAAGTATGTATCGTATCTACTTTTTGATTAATGGTATTAGAAAATGTATTGTTACTTTATCGTAAAGATGTTGTTTTAATGCTTATTTTAAAAGGACCTAATATATGAGGTTAATACAAAAATATATGTATTTTTAAGTACACATTTGTATATGGTAATGATTTTAAACTGAGTATTACAGTTTAAAATGTAATAACAATCTTGTTCAAAGGAAAAAATATTGTAGGTAACCGATAAAGCTTACAATATCACTTGAGGTATATTATCCTAGCCATATTATTTCCATTCCTGTTTCCTATGGATTTTTGATATAAAACGTAAAATTCTTTATCTAAGCTTTGGGAAGAATTCCCAAAGAAGAATATTGAAAGTTGTTGTGTTTTAAGTTTATATATATATATATATATATATATATATATATATATATATATATATATATATAGTTAGTTATATCACATAATTACATCAGAATAAAATTATTTAACTCACTCTAAATCATAAAACCTATGTCAAATGAAACCTTTAACTAATCAATACAAAAATCATCCACTTTTCACTTTAATGCTCACAGAATTCCACAATTCATGCAAAATTTAACATTTTAATGTAAATCAAAGAGCAAAAAAACTACCATAATTTATCACAATCGCCTCTCCATTGACCGACTTCGAAACTATTTGAGTGTAGTTGAAAGCATTCCACGTAATTGCATTGGAAACTCATTAGCGGGTGCGAAATACTGATTCGTTACCAGTTTTGTTTTTGAAAAGAAAAAACGATCTTTTAAACGAGGCCAGCTATCGCTAAATGAAGCCTAATTTATTCTAACAATGAATGAATGGATTTTAAGACAATTTTTATTTGATTTTTAATATTTGTATTATAAATGTTATATTGAGAAGACTAGTATACACTCTAATACCAACTATTCGCTAAGATGTTTATAATACTAATGTATATACAGTATCAATTTTTTATTTATTTTTCTGTTTGTCAGTCTGTCTGTTTGTTCTGGCTAATCTATGGAAAATCTGGACCAAATTTGACGGGGCTTTAGACATATGGGGTAGACACAACTCATTATAAAATATAATTATTATTTCCACATAGATGATTGATCAAACTCGGGCTAACTTTAACTGTACAGCGATGAAAATATAAATCAAGGTCAAAAAATAGATATATAGAAAAAATACGTAATTCATTTATGGATAAAACCGTTTTTTTTCAATTTATTATATAATTATAATAAATTAGGAAAGACAAAAATCTAAATTTGAGGCGCAACCGGCTGTGGGTTCGATCCCTACTCGGTGGAGTGATTATATTTAAAATAATTTTCACTTCCTCACTCAGGTAAGACAAAGCGCGGCGCTGAGTTCCACCACTCAACACGCAAGTCTCTTGACACTTGACAGTGTCTTGACACTAGGTACTTTCTGTCTACCCTGCTATGCGGTATAAAAACGTGAAGCTAAATAAAGCTTAACAACACAATAAAAATAATATTTCATATACTAAATCTCATTCCCCAAATTACATTCCACCAATACAAACTATAGCAACCCAAAAAGAACAGTATAAACATAATTGTAAATCATATTGTTTTGTTTCGTTTCGTATGCGCGTACGCACCGTTTTATAACCGCTTTGTTCTAACGAGACGTGAAATAGCCATTCGATGTTAAGTGACCCGTTTCTGGGTCAAAATGTACATACAAAACAAACTTCCATAGAAATTTGACTTAATGTTCATTGAACTCTAGAAACCGATATATAATTTGTTTTGAATTCATGTCATTTGAAAATATATAGCGTTTTTAGTTTTAGTTTGTGAGTAGTTTGTTTTTTTTCTACGTAATCATCAATTAAGTACGGAGTGTCTTGAGACTAGGTATTTTCTGTCTACCTATGTGGAATAAAAGCAGTTTTAACCGTGGCGGAATCGGACAGTGCTTGGACTGGTAGTGGGTTCGATCCTGTCCTCTTTAAATTCACATATAAGTATGAAGTATGGAGTGAGAAATGTTTTAACACTATGTTCTATCTGCCATCTGCTTACCTTAATATTCAGAAATAATATAAGTTATTTTGGCAAATGAAAAGTTAAAAATGTATCAAAATTAGGATATTTGTATATTCGTGCCTATAAATAATATTTTTATATATAAGTAAGACGCCGGTGGTGGCGAAGTTGTACAGCGCGATTCCCATTCGAGGGAATGAATATTTTTAAAATTAATTTTTAATTTCCTCACTCAGGCAAGACGAAGCGCAGTGTTGAGTTCAACTCAACACGCAATATCCCAAGTGTGATTTGAATCAGCGGTTTTAAGATAACGAACCCAAGGGCTGCAGCCAATTAAGCCGGTTATATTCGAAGTGCTATCCGAGTTCATTCAGACAAACGTGCTTCGTCAGTAATTTTTATATGTCTTTCTCACTGTTGTTCACATTTTATAGCTTACTCTTGAAATAGAAACCCTTAGAAAATAAAAATAGAGTAACCGATCCGTCGCCCACGCGTCTAGTTCCAGAACCAATTATTTACTTATATAGAAGGTAACTACAAAATTTAACAAAATATTATTAACAACATCGATTTTTACTCGAGAATTTTGATAATAAATAAATATTATAATTTTCACGATTTACATTAATAAATTGTATGGAATGAGGAGAGTAGAGTGTATCTCTACTATAGTACAGAAATACTATGTATCTTCTCTGAATACGTAAAATATTTTTAAATTTATTGGCATAAAGATATTATATTATCATTGGATCCGGACACACGGGCAAATTTTCAAACAAACAAGAAATGAGATAAACAACAAATTAACAAAAAATGAGTCAAAACAGTTGTGATTTTTTTGCTTCATCAGTTGATTGATCGATTGATAGATAAATAAAAAAGGAGTTAGTAAAAGCGTTTTAAAAATAATAAACATACATGTGACTATGCGCCTACGCATGTCGGTACGTCGGTACAACGAAGTTTATCAAATTATCACGTACACTATAATTTTCTTTTTTACGAACAAAGAATGATTTAGCTTTACAATGTAAGTAGATTGTTACGAGTTGGTCCCCGATTTTTTTTAATATGGGGATAATAATATGGGGATTATCCAGTTTATAGTTCTTAATTGAATAAAAAAATTAAAATTGTATAATTATATAATTAATTACCTTATATAGATAGTAGTAATAAAGGTTTAGAAAGTTTAAAAAGTTGGTAGTAGTTAATAAAGGTTTTAATAATATATATATATATATATATATATATATATATATATATATATATATATATACACATAGATAAAGATTCATCACACTGGTCTATTATTAATCTGGTCATAATGTTAATAAATATTAATAATCCAATCAACACTAAAAATGAGCCATGACTTTTCACAGATCATTTTAAACTGAATGTTAAAAAACAAAGCAGTATATTATATTTTATCTGTCATTTATCATCAAAACTTTATTAAATTTGTCCAGTGACACTGTTAGATCATTCGACGCGAACGATGAATGTCCCATACATTATCTAGTCCTATAATAAATTCCTAGGTTGAAACCATAGTGATTTTTTACTTACCAGTGACACAATTCTCCACTTTCCAACAATTTTTTCAAGATGAAAGTGGCTTACTGACGTTACTGACTTTTCCATGAAGTGAATTTAGTTTCAAGCTTTTATCCCGCATAGTAGAGTAGATAGGTAGTACATAGAGTCAAGACACTCCGTACTCCGCTTCAATATACAATGACTTCAATATAGTATATTTTAATAACAAATAATAATTTTATGAAAATAATTTTCAGAAAAACTTATAATGACTTCAATATAAAATATTTTAATAACACATATCCATTTAGAGCTGTATCAAAAATTGTCAGTCAAAAAGTAAGTTAAAGTAAGTCTGGAAGATTTTCTTAAGTATCTATTTTAAAGGTACGTGTAAGATATGATATTACGAAGTCAGTTCATTGACAGTCTATCATTTTGAAAAGATATGTAAATACCAAAATTTAATCTATATTTTATTAGAAACTCCTTACAAAGTTTAACCATTCTCAACGTCTGCTTAGTTAAAAGTATTGAACTATTCAAATTTCATATTTGGGAAAATATATATTAAAAAATCTCAATTACTTCACTTTATGAATTGAGCGTTTATTAGTTTTAATATTTGTAGAAAACGTATTAAAAGTTAACGTGGCAGGATTGACCTTGCACCTCTTGGAATCTGTTTTAGCGCTCTGACAAATTGACCACTAAGCCATGCGTTCTTATCCAGCTACGTTAAAATACTAATGTTTTTTTAGCTTCACACTTTTACCCCGCCTGGCTGGATGTACCTTATGTCAAGACACTCCGCACTCCGCTTTCCGCTAAATTGGAGACATTGTGTTTTGAGTGTCAGAACTCAACGCCACTGCTAAGACAAACTTACCAGTTCATTCCCCCGTGTAAGAATCGAACCTACAATCGCATTTACAGTCAGACGCTGTGCCACTGCGCTATGACCGGTCGATATATACGCTGCTTACAACTTATTTATGTTATTAGCCAGTTTGAATCCCGTTGCATTCAATTTTTTATATGTTTTCTAAATTTTATGAGAATCAGTTGAAATAGACAGGAAATGCTTCTAAATGTTATTATAAACATTAGATTCGGTAATGCAATAACTACTAATTTAAAACTGCTGATACCTCTGTTGACGCGTTGCCTTAGCAACGTGTATTTTACTTTACACAAAATTATATGTGAAATATAAAGCAGTGAGCTTAATATATATATATATATATATATATATATATATATAATATACTTATTTAATATATATTTGATACATTTTAATATTGTTATACACTTTCCTAGAAAGAGCTCCAGAGTTTCCATTTCAAACATCACTATAAAATATTATGTTAGTTTTAACAAACTAAGCAAATATCTATTTTTATTATAATAATTCAGAATAAATAAATTTCTCATTAAAAAAAAATCAAGGTGAAAGGTTATCATAATACAAATTAACGTCAAACAAAAGCTGATATTTCGCAATGCGATTGTAAAGCAATAAACAAAACTGTAAGATACAATCGCGCTTCGGGCTGGGCGGTGCCTTTGATCGTTAAGAAATACTCATTGGATGATTTTATACCGAATTATAATTGTAATGTTTAAAATATAATATTATTGTATAGATATTTTTAATAGAAAAGCTTGAAACTATCTTGGATCTAATTTTTTAGTAGCGTGTAATATCTGATTTTTTTTGACGGAAACCGGGCGGCGGAAAGTATCTAAGTACTTCCGAACGGTTTCCGCTAAATTCAAAATATTGCGTGTTGAGTGATGGAGGTGAACGACGCTCTTTGTCTTACCAGAACGAGGTAATGAGAATAACTTAAATATAATCATTTTCTCGAATAGTAGTCGAACCTACGATAGATCACAATCAGAAGCTGGCTGTCCCACTGCGCTACGACCGGCATCCTGACGCTTATATTGAATGGATTATTTAAAAATATGTGATCCGCCATTTTGTTGAGGCGGCCATTTTGAATATCTATATATTACTATACTGATTATATCTAATTGCATTTGTTCTCAGAATTTAAGATGAAATATTTTTAGTCAATTTGGTACTGGGATGTGGATTAAATTACCAAAATTTGCTTGCAGTTTATAACACATAATAAAATATTATAAATAATATATAGTAAAAAAGAAGCGCCCATTTTTGACTGTGACGTCAAAGATATGGCAAACTCAAGCATATTTTACTTTCATTTTTTCATAATATTAATCCAAATATAAGAAAGTTTATTTAAAAATTCAAATATACGAACTAAACTTTTTTCTTTTAGTTTCCCAACACCAATGATAATCGTAACGGTGTGATGGAAGGCCGACAAAAATATATTTTTCATAGTATAAAAGACTCAAGATGCACAGGTTATTATTAAAAACATTAATTAGGATCCATGTCAATTTTTGCAAAAAAATTAATCAAATAGTTTTTTTATAGCTTCACGCTTTTCATGCCGCATAGCAAGGTAGACAGGAAATACTTAGGTGCAAGACCCTCCAGACTTCGCTTTCCACTGAATTCAAGACATTGCGTGTTGAGTGGTGGAACTCAATGCCGCACTTTGTCTTACCAGAGCGAGGAAGTGAAAATAATTTTAAATATAATCCCTCCTTTGAGTAGGGATCGAATCCACAACCGGTAGTGATTACAGTCAGACGCTGTCACACTGCGCCACAACCAGCCTCTAAACTAAACAATTTCCATAGACACGATCAAAATTCTTTGAAGTCAAACATATCCCAGTACGATACAAGATTCAAATATTGAATTTGAAATATTACACTATTAAATAAGTTCATATATATTTAACGCTATGACCGCCACAGATAAATAAATTTACATCTTAATCATTCCATTCCAAAAGTTGAACATGTGTGGACGATTATTGTACATAATTACTTCTGTCTCTCCATACAACGTATTAAATTGACTAAAATAACTACTAAAAGATGGGCGTCGCTACAGGTGATTGAGAGAGTAAAAACGTCTCGATTTTTAACAACACTGTGGCATGTTCAGTATTATTTAACTTAACAATGGTAGTGGGTTCGATACATTGGGATGCGCTTTAGCTAATGCTTGTTTTGAAATGTATTCCTTGTTTTGAACTGTTTAGAGGAAGTGCGGCGTTAAGTTCCGCCACTTGTCAATGCGTTTTACGGAGAATGGATTTTATCAGATTGGATCTTGATACACATTATGTCAATCGGTTCGTATTCAGATAGTTTTATCTGTTTTGGCATATTTTGATGTTAATGATAGACTCAAAACAGATAATAACATTATTACGTATTCATACGTAATTAGAGGCTCCGTTGACGCGTAAATATGCGTTGTCTTGGCAACGTGTTCCTATGTAATTTGACATAGACGTATGTACATATATGACAAATATATTAAGGTGTGTGTTACTTTTATTTTTACAATTTCACGCTTTATCCCTCATAACACCTAGTGTCAAGACACTCTGTTGACTGTTTTCCATTCGAAATCGAGACACTGTGTGCGAAATAAACATAAATTAACCTTACTTATTTAAGATTATCATTGCCCCGAGTGGAAATCGAACCCACAACTAACTGCTTTTACAGTCTGCTACTTGCATTATATTAATAAACTTATTTCATTATTATAAATATATTAACATTCTTCACTTCTTCTCCATATAAACTATAACTGTGCCAAATTACATACCCCTCCAGATGCGTTGTCTTTGAAAAACGATACAAAAAAACAATTTTAATTAGACACAAACATGTTATAAAGAAATAATCTCCTTCAAGCAACAAAAGGAAGTAGAACACAATTAAGTATTATAGTTTTGTATGAAATAATGGAATAACAAATGAACACTGTGATAGATTGCGGTACGCTTCATCTGTTATTATGACACAACTTATTAGATCAGGTGCTGTGGAGGGTAATAATCTTTTTAGTAGCAAGGCAGGCAGAACACGAAGTATATTTCTCGTAACTTAACGCCGCGAAATAGAGAAGAAAAATATAAGCCTCTTTTCTGTATGAGAAAATTATTTTTTCTTATGTTCAATGAATATTATTAATTAATATTTGTTTGAATTTCAGGTAACTCATCTTGAAAATCGCCATGGTACTGCTGTTTGTAAGTAAGATTATGTATTCATATAAAATTATGCAATATCTACTAACATAACTGATAGAAAATATTAAAAACATATATTTTATAGTTAAGGTTTAATAGTGATTTTCTACAGATACAAAACCCGATGAGGGAATTTAATTTTTATATTCATATTTTTTTTTAATTTTACTACACAATGTAACATGTATGCATGTCTTTATATGCATACATCTCGCATATACCTAAATATTTTTTTTAACTTCACACTTTAGCAGTGAAGAGACACAGTGTGAAGACACTTCGTATTTCGATTTCAACCGAATTCGAGACATTAAGTGTTCAGTGGTGGAACTCAACACCGCATTTTGTCTTACCAGAGCGAAAAACAGGAAATAATTTAAATATAATCACTTTCCCAAGTGGGAATCGAACCCACAACCGATCGCGTTTACAGTCAGACGCTGTGCCACTGCGTCACGACCGGCCTCCATACGTACATATTCGTTATAAGTTTACAAAAAAAAAATTACATTGAAAATTTTTCAGTCGACCGACGAAATAATCAGCAAACGTCAGTCGCGTGTCGAAACATAATAAAATAAAAATGTAAGAATATTTATTTCTTCATACAAGTGTTAGAGTTTTCTTATTTTTCAAAACGACATTTGCATGTGACGTTCGCTCGAGACGACGTCGGCCGGGCAAATGAGACGTGGAGACGTACACAAAAAAATAATATGAATTTTCATTTCTCAGACGCAATTTACGTTGTACAGTTGTGCAAAGTGTATGGTTTTTGATTCGATTCTCACTTGAAGCAATTTTTATATTTAAAATCTTTCCATGTAGCTGGCTGCATTTGTAATTAAGAGGCGTTTGATTGGAATGTTTATATTTAAAATTACTTCCAACCTTTCCTTCTGGTAAGATAATATAAGGCGTCCGTCAATATATTGGAATATTGAATTTTACCTCTTGGTTAAATATACAAAACAGTGTTTTTTCACTAATTTTGCTAATATAGGGAAATTTAATATGATATATCTAAGGATTATTATATAAAAAAGTATGAAGGTAAAAATGAAAGCGTGCAATGACTGAGTGTTAAATTTTTTCTAGTTGTAATTTATTTGGGAAAGAAGTACGTAAAACTAATCATTTTTCTTTTATTATAACTGTAATTAATTAAGAAAATAAACCGAGACCGGCCGTGGCGCAATAGGACAGCGTCTGACTGTAAACGCGATCGGTTGTGGGTTCGATCCCCACTCGAAGGAGTGCCAATATTTAAAGTATTGTCACTTGCTTGCTCTGATAAAACAGAGCGGCGTTGATTTCCGCTACTCAACACGCAATGTCTCAAATTCAGTGGAAATCGAAGTATGCAGTAACTTGACATAAGGTACTTTCTGTCTACCCTGCTATGCGGGATGAAAGCGGGATAATAAAATAGTTAAAAAAAATGCCTAACACAATTATGTTTTTTATATACTTTTATATATAATAACATACACATAAAACACTAAACTTAATATACGCCTCATTAGCTTCAACCAAACGAAATCTATTATCGATTTTTCTAATAAGATTACCTACATACATATATATATATATATATTGAACGATTGTCATCTGACGGATCCCGAGGGCTTTACCCTTCATTGCCCAAAATTAAGTTATTGTCGAGTTTAGTTCGAGACTAATACGGGGTTGTGTCTATTCATGTGTTACGCTCGGAGCAAAGGAAGCTTGCTGTCTTGTCATGCGATATACTATAAATTTGATTTTGCATATGTAGAACGTACCTCTTATGTAGAACGTACCTCTTATGTATAACGTACCTCTTATGTATAACGTATTCGTGTTTGTATAGCCTCGGTCTGAACTAAATATTTATTAAAATATTCAATTATATGGCAGGTATTTAAGGGAATACAATTTAAAATTCTTCCCATTTCCGCTCTCTACTCTCGCTCGCTCTACTGCGTTGAACATTCCACACTTTATTTTCCGCCGAATTCGAGATATTGGGACGTACCATTTTGATTTACCAGAGCGAGGAAGTGAAAATAATTTAAATATAATCACTTCCCCGAGTGGTAATCGAACACACAACCGGTCATGTTACAGTCAGACGTAGTCAAAGTAGTTGCATTTTATTTGGGAAAGAAGTACGTACAGCTAATCATTTTTCTTTTATTATTATTGTAATTGATTAAGAAAATAAACTGAGGCCGGTTGTGTCGTTGACTTCCACCACTCAACACGCAATGTTTCGAATTCGGTGAAAAGTGAAGTACGGAGTGTCTTGACACTAAGTACTTCCTGTAAAAAAAAATTAAAAGTAAAGCGTTCTTTTCTAAATATTATTAAGAAATATTAAAAAAAAACATCTAAAACCATTCCACTAGATGAGTTAACAAATCGTTATCTAAACATCGTATAGCCTCAAAGACGTATTCAATACGGCGATATGCATAAGAATACCATATGCTTCTTAACTTTGACATTATGATAAATTGATTTTTACCATTTTTATTGGTAAAATGCCAATAATATGATGCTATTGTTAGTCAGGAATTGTATAATTAGATGAGAGTTCTGGGTTCGATTTATATTAGTGATAATATTTTACTGAGCGTTTGCATTCATGTTTTTTCTTAATATCAGACTAGTTAGAGAGCTACTAGAGCGTATGCGCAGAAGACATGGAAATAATTAATGATTTAAATCTATTATAAATTAAAATGTATCTTCTCCTACTTAAGAGCTAAGAGCTGAGTACAACGCTAGGTTTCCCTTACTTAATTTACTTGAAAAACTATGGTATATCTATTTTTTTATCTTCACGCTTTTATCCCGCATAACATGGTAGATGGGAAGTACCTAGTGTCAAGACACTCTGTACTCAGCTTTCCACTGAACTCGACACATTGCGTATTGAGTGGCGTAACGCAATTCCAAGCTTTGTATTACCAGAGCAATGAAACGAAAACAACTAATTATAATCATTCCCCCAAATGGGAATCAAACCCACAACCGATTGCGTATACAGTCAGACGCTCTCTCACTACGCCACAACTGGCCATCTAGAGAGTCTTAGTGTAGTTAAAATAAAATAACGCTTATTTATTTATAAGGCGAAAGCAAATCAACGCAAATCTCCACAAAAGTTGGTCGATAGAATATATTTGTAACGAGAGTAAGTTTACTTGCAGTCAGTTCTCTGGAAACTTTGTGCAAGGTTGTGCAAATTATTATGGGAAGTGGAATATAATATATAAAGGTGAGGTTTGTCTGTCTGTCTTTATTATGAATATCTGTATATATTTTTGTCTTTATGCTAGAAAACGCGGCGTTGAGCTTCGTCAACAAATACTCAGTGTCTTGATTAGGCGTAAAATTGAACGTATCGAAGCCGGAATATATAAATATGTATATATATATATTATAATACTACTTTGAATACTTTAATAATAATACTTTGTGTATATAATATTTGTCAAAGTTGAGAATCGAACCCGCAACCATCTTACTTCAATCAACATTTATATGAATAATGAGAACTTTAAAGTAAAATATTAAATATGAACTAATACTTTCCTAGATGAAGATCATAAAATGATGATTTTCCATATAAAATAGAGGATAACGCACAAGTTATTGCGGCTTAACTCCCTACTGAGTGAGCTCGTATATTTAATTGTATTATGGTCGTTAGGTTTTTTTTAAATAACTTTTTTATATTTATTATCTGTATCTTTATACAGAGGAGAAAGACAGAGAGAAAAAGAGAGAGTGACTCGGAGTGACATTTTAATTGATAAAGACAAACTTATGAACTTGTTTTATATATGGTGTTTTCGAATATCATTCCATTTTTGCAGTTAATTTTAAAATGTTATAAATATTTAATATTTTAGTTACAATTATTGGATTAGTATATTTCACGCTGTTAGCTTCTCGTTTTTATTCCGCATATCAAAGAAGACCGAAAACATCGTAGTGGCGAGACACTCCGTACTCCGCTTTCCTCCGTATTCGAGATATTGTGGGTTGAGTGGCGGAACTCAACGCCACGCTTTTGGAATAATGTGACTTAATCTGACTTAATAATAGGGTTATTTCCACGAAGTTTTTACTAGTTTCACACGTATCTATCATTAATTCATTTCTTATCGTTGGATTTGCTTTTTGAGTTGCTTCAAGATTCTTCCAGTAAAAGCGCCTAACAGAACCTAACACGACCAAAATCCATCATTCGCTGTTTCTCCTATTTTGAGACACTTGTTGACAGAAAACGCAACTCAATTCCGCAATTGATCTTACCGGAGCGAGAAATTAAATATTTATTTAATATATTAAATTAGTGGCCGATCGTGGCGCTGTGGGACAGCGTTTGTCTGTAAACACGATCGGTTATAAGTTCGATTCGCACTAGGGGGAGTGATTATGTTTAAATTATTTCCTCGCTTCCTCGCTCTGTTAAGACAAAGTGTGGCGTTGAGTTCCACCATTCGACACGCAATGTCTAGAATTCGGTGGAAAGCGAAATATGAAGTGTCTTGGCACTAGGTATTTTTTGTTTACCCTACTATGCGGGATAAGAGCGTAAAGCTAAAAAAATAATAGTAACAATATATTTATACCTTCAAATGGTTCAAAATTGAACTCAAAACCATCCAGTTCATAGTTAGACGCCGTCCTATTAAGGTCTGTTACGTTACCAAATCTGATATATGACAGAATAAATATAAATAAAATATTTAATTTAAAAGTCAATATATAATGTAAATTTTAATATATAAAAAATATATTGATTTAAAAGAGTTCAAGATGCAAAGTTAATAGCAACATTGTGTAAAATATCTTTGAAGATAACACACTAAGTGTGTCATTAGTTCAGTACGAATCGGTACGAAAGCTTTTCAGTACGAAATTTATTTTATCTTAACATACTTATTAGAAGGATATATGTAGAATAAAACGCTTATTAGAAGTTACTAGTTGTGGGTTCAATTTGCACTGGAGGTGTTTATATTTAAAATTATTTGTGGCGCAGTTGCCCATTCGTTGGAATTATTGTGTTTAAATTAACTTTGATTTCGCTCTAGTTAGATAGAACGCGGCGTTGAGATCCGCCATACATGCATAAGAAATTTCTTCAACAAAATTTCTTACAGAAAAAGGATAATCGAATGTTTTGACAATTAGTTTCTTTCTAAGCTATGCGTGAAGCTACTTTTAGATTAAGGTAAGCTTTTTCCAAATGGTACTACTATAGCCCTATGCTATCAAAACACGTAAATTACTTAACAGGTGAAAAATATTTTTGTTTTATTATTCCAAATCAAATATGAATAGAGGCCACGGTGGCTCAGTGGGATACAGTCTAACTGTAAACGCTGTTGGGTTACCGGTTCAAAGCGCAGCGTTGAGTTCGCCAGTCACCACACAATATCTCGATTTTCGACACAAGAGAGTCAACCGATTGTCTTGACACTATATTCTCTCTGACTATCCAGCTATACAGGATAAAGCGTTTAAAAATTTTACTTGAAATGGGAATCGAACCTACAACCCTTCATGGCACACGGTTTATACCATTTCTACATGAATATTCTGAGCTGAACGAAGATGACCCCTTTAAACATTACGTTGTCCCTACTGTTTATTTATTAGATTATACTCCTTTATAATGTGCCTAACACTCCCAAGTTGAAATCCTTAATGGCGTTCGTGGGACGTTTTGAATAGGGTTAAATAAACATATTATTGCTGGTTTTATTTTGAAAAAATAACTAAATCATATATGATATACTTATATTTTTATATTTTATGTTATTCCATACTTAGGATTACTAAAACATATTTAAAAAACATATAATTTTTTTCGGTTTCCAAGAGGCGCGGGTTCGAATCCCGCTGCGTTCAATTTTTTATATGTTTTTTTTTTTAAATATTATCATATACATATGTCAAATTTATAGTGTTAATATTGAAATTTTATTACAAAAACACGGGAATAATTAGAGTTAGGGTTTTTTGAGCAGGTATTTGAACCTGTGATCAGGAAGTAAAATAATCGATATTTTCTAAGTTAGTTAGTTAAATCATTATTTATAACATATAATAATTTAAAACATTATAAAAAATCTAATTCACTGCAAAATGCATCAACTAACCCTATGCTTTGTAATAATTAGAGAAACGTTTCTTCTATTGAAATAAATGATTGGCTTAATTTCATATTAATTAAAATCACATGTGTTTTAGTTATATAGTACGACAGTCAATGATTATTTAATAACGTAACTTAACGCCGAGAACAGCGTACTTTGACATTGGTGGTTCTCTCTGGCTATTATATGAAAGAAAAAGCGTGAAGCTGCTTCATATTATTATTCTAATAGGATTCGAACCCACGATCCTGAAGTCAACATGGTAATCGTACATCATAAATCAATATCCAAGGTCTTTCAACGATGAGTCAACGTAGCGTTAGTTAAAACTTAACTTTGTAAAATCCCGTGACGACTGACATACCGATAACGGCGAGCTAGTTTTTAAGAAACGCATTAGCTTTTTTGTCTCTGTGCATTCGTGAACCATAACTGAGTTATTTTTGTCATATATATATATATATATATATATATATATATATAAATATATAGATTTCCCTATATATAGATTTCCCTAACTTTTATAGTTTCCCAGTTGAAATAATATTATTTACTTGGCTTCATGCATTTTTCCCACACAAAATCAAAACATTGCATATTAAGTAGCGATACTAAACCTCACGTTTTGTTCTAAAAGAGAGAGTAAATTACAAAAAACTTAAATAATTCCTGTTCTAAATAGCGGGATTGAACCTAAAACCAATACGTTAACACTGCACCACGGTGGCGTTTAAAGTATGAAAAATAATGTAATTATGATAAAGAAGTATTAAATAATTACAACCATAAAATAACATTCTCTTTTTGGAAATCGAACCCAAGACCTTCACTCTAATTAATACTACACAGCTTAAGCTGAAAGTATAATACATCACAAACACATATAACCTTTATTTTCACTATAAAAACGTAAATAAACATAGATCGTTCCATCAATATCAAATAAAACTAAAAACAATATACTTGGTGGATGAACCGGAAATCGAACCGCTACGTACCTCTATTATATAAAACATTTCCTAGAAAAACCTATAAAAAATTGAACACAATGGGATTCGATACTTGGGAAATGTCTAAATTGAATGGAGGCCGGTCGTGGCGCAGTGATTATATATCTATTACTTTCACTTCCTCGCTCTTATAATACAAAGTGCGGCGTTGAGTTCCACTACTCAACACATAATGTCTCGACTTCGGTAGAGAGCGAAATACGAAGTGTCAAGACACACTAGAGGCACTTTCTGTCTACCCTGTTAGGCGGGATAAAAAATGTGAAGCTAAAAAAAATCTATAAACCTTAACGTTCCAACCAATTAGGCTTTTAATGAAATACGTTTATATAATTACGTCGAAATTCTCAAATTCTCAAATAAAATTAGTTAAAATATTTTGTAAAACTACCTTTTTTACCCCCAACATGCGTGAATAATATTTTAAAATACAAATATATATTTACAAGTAGTTATTTCTTATCAAATCAAGAAATAAACAATATGATAAAAAGGCAACCAAAAATAATATTTCAAACAGCTTTTAGTTCGTCGAAACCCACTAAACCATAATTATATTCACCACCAAACGATCATTAAACCATAAAAAAAATTTTACACATAGCTTAATTTAAGCTTGAAAAGCTCAAGTAATAACAAACAAAATATGACGTACTCCATACAAAGTGCATTGCAGAAACATTACAAGTAAACACTGTTTTAGAATCGCCCGGGGCATATCGACGAGCTTTTAAAAAGCTAACCCGTTTGCGTGAAAGAGAC
Organism: Dryadula phaetusa; assembly: GCA_032432895.1. Classification (NCBI taxonomy): domain Eukaryota; kingdom Metazoa; phylum Arthropoda; class Insecta; order Lepidoptera; family Nymphalidae; genus Dryadula; species Dryadula phaetusa. The sequence continues at coordinate 997,023 of JAOYRS010000042.1, forward strand.
GGCAACAGCCAACACGTGGGTAGCGGATTCCGAACGCACGCATACCCCCCACCATTGCGGCCGAGCGCGCAGTCAGTCGCGCGCCGACCGGCATCGAGTCAACACGTATCGGGAGCACGTCGTATTAAAGAACAGTGTAGTGTCATAGTGAAGTGACGAAAATTGTGTTAGTGCACTATGTTGTGTACGTAATGAATGGCCTGGACCGTTGCTTCTTCGATCAACGTGAGTTATCGTTACGTCTTTTTTCTGTCTAGGCCCATTTTGGTGGTAGGTTATTGATATATAATGCAATCAGTGTGAGATTTAATTTTCAACTTAGTATGAGAAGTGCGTTTTTTTTGTTAGGTTTATAGCGTTTATAAGGAAGCTCTGTTTGAAAGTAACGAGCAATTATAACATATGTATCTCTTTAAGATAACGCGTTCCGCCTAAAGAGTAAATACAGTTGCACTTAGATAAGTAAAATGATCATAGGCCTGGGAATGTGTGAGGTTTTTTTTATAGCTTTTTAACTGACTTAAAAGCTTTTTTTGTATGGATTTTGATAATTTTTGGCTTGAATTAAAAATAAAAAAATATATAGATATGTTTTCAAAAAAATGCCTATTTACTAAGCAAGTGTTTAAAAAAATATATTTGAAAATGATAGTTGAAATTTAATAATAGTTTAATAATACTTTGGGATTCATTCATTTCTACACCAAGTTATATTATAACCAACTTGGCGTTTTTAAACGTCTGGTGTTACAAGAATAAAATTGAAATGAAAATATTTGCTAATTTAAATATAATTATATATTTTTTTATTAAAGAAATCTTATATTTATTCATGAGGAAAAAAAATATTTTCAATAAATACTTTTTAATTGAAAAAAAAAACCATAAAACGTTTACAATTTATAAAGAATTTAAAAATTTCTGAGTTATCGTGACGTTATCGTTTCTATAATTTAACATGATATCTTTACATTGCTTAAATTATTTTGATAAAGTTTTGACGTGGTGTTAGTTACGGAATTGTGTTCAGTTTTGTAAGTCATGTAAGTTAAGTAAGTCAAGTTCGTGTAATGTTTCAAGCTTCGTTTGCTTTTTTATTTAGTCACATATTAACTTGTTGATAATTTACGCTCTTTGGCAAAATCGTATAGTTATTTTGAGACGATTTGTATTCAATTTTTGAAAATTTAATTTTCAAGTATATTCGTGTTTATAGTGTAATAGATATTTCTGAATTAATATAGGTTTTTTTTAGCTTTATGCTTTTTATTCCGCATAGCAGGGTAGACAGAAAGTACCTAGTGTCAAGACACTGCGTACTTCGGCGTATAAAGATTTAAATAACTTTAAAATTTAGCTCAATGAAATGTCTATATTTATAATAAGTAATAAAATATTTTATAAAGATCAAGTAAGTTAATATAAAGTATGCAAAAGCAAACAAAAATTGTTAGCAAAGTTTTCTCTGACTATTCTACAAAGAAAATTAAAAAAAAACATTAATAAACTTAACATTTCCATTTTCCTGCTCTGGCAAGACGAATCGCAGCGTTTAGGTACGTCAACTTATTCGAATGGAAAGTTGAATATGGAGTGTTTTGACACTAAGTGCTGTCACTGACCAGAATATTAGGAGGGAAAAGCCTCTAGCTTCGAAAAATAAGTAATATTCGTATTAAACTCTAATTTCACTACATTCGAGAAATGTCGTGGGTGTTAATACGGTTAATTAAATAGCGTAAAAGGCAGTTTTAGTCATAATTTAAATATATTACTTGACTTAACTCATATATTTATTGTAATAATAATTAATATATTACAAAATGTATATTTTGTGTGAAAAAACAGTACTTTCACGTTTTATCCCGCGTAGCAGGGTATCCAGAGACAACCTAGTGTCAAGACACTCCGTTGACCGAGTGAGCGCATAAATGGAAATAAACTCTTATTGTAACAATTTCTCCGCTTGGGAGTCGAACCCGTAACCAATCGCGTTTACAGTCATATGTCCTACGCTACAAGCCCTATGAAACTATAACTGTAATATCCTTTTACTAACTTAAGTAATTCTAAAATCAACATTAAATGTATCATTAATGTTAAAGTTATATTAATAAATAGTACATTGTGGCCGGTCTCGGCGCAGTGTGACAACGCCTGACTGTAAATGTGATCGGTGGTGGGTTCGATTCCCTCTCGGGAGAGTGATTATATTGAAATAACTTTCACTTGCTCCGTTAAGACAAACTGCGGCGTTGAGTTCCACCATTTAACATGCAATGTCTCGAATTCGGTGGAAAGCGAACTACGGAGTGTCTTGACACTAAGTACTTCACGATCAATTATTTTTGTAAAATAATGAAAAGTCCCTTTGGCTATTGTAATATATTTTAAACATCAAACTTATTTTTTTATCCCGCGTAGCAGGGTAGATAGAAAGTACCTAGTGTCAAGACACTCCATACTTCGCTTTTCACCGAATTTGAGACTTTGCGTGTTGTGTGGTGGAACTCAACGCCGCACTTATATACACATATAATAGTAAAACAAAAACACTAAGAACCAAACTTGATAACCTCGTCTACTTAAATTTCAACACGCGTAGTAAATATAAACATACATATAAGAATAGGCTATGATATATTAAATGTATATAGAATATATTATGAAAGACTCAATTATAATTGACTTTCTATTTTGCAATATTTCTATTACACAAAATTCGTTTATAGAATACATATAAAAATATTATATAAATCTATTAAATAAATCAATATTCGATAAATCAAAATCTTTTTTTTATATGTAAAAATTTATATTAAAAATAGTACATTGTGCGTGGTCTCTGCGCAGTGTGACAGCGTTTGACTGTAAACGCGATCGGTTGTGGGTTTAATTCCCACTCGGGGGAGTTTATATTTAAATAATTTTCACTTCTTCGCTCTGGTAAAACAAAGTGCCACGTTGAATTCTGCCACTCAACACGCAATGTCTCGAATTCGGCGGGAAGCGAAGTATGCGGGATTGAAGCGTGAATCTAAAAAAATATATAAAAATAATATAATTATGAAATTCTCAACTGTTTGCATTGCCTTTGGTAACTGAACTTATCCTGTTAGACTGACAAAACTGACGTTTTTATGTTAGTCAATGTATAAAGATGTAGCTTATGAAAAGGATATTCTATTCTATACTTACTAATATACTTGTTTATAGTATTTTCTCTTAAAAAAATATTTTTATAAATAACTTGACTTAGAGGAAGTTTATAAAAAAATCCTTTTAAAATCTGCTAACAACATAAATACATATCAAAAGAAACAGATTAGAATTCTGCTTCTAATATTTTTTTATCTAAAGAATATTTTAACTCCTTATATAAATAACATGCAAGCCAAGTAAGCCAAGTTTCATTAAACATGACCCACAAATAATAATTAACTATATTAATGGAACCTCAATAATTCCTAAAACGATCATATTAATATAACAAATAGATAAATTAGAAAACAATGCCACCATTACGTCACTCAAAGCCAAGTAAGTATTGTGCGTTAATTGTTTTTTTTCCTTATTGACTAATTGTTTATATTTTTAGTAAATATCCGCAATTTATTATATATTATATATTTCTTAAAAGACGAATCATTGATTGAAGCTGGTCGTGGACAGCATCTGACTGTAAACGCGATCGGCTGTGGGTTCGATCCCCCTCGGAAAAATGATTATAACCAAATCTAGTATAATAAAGGGGTAGCGTCGAGTCTCGTCTTTTAACATGCAATGTCATGAATTCGGCGGAAAACGGAATTCGGAGTGTCTAGACACTAGGTACTTCCTGTCTACCTTGCTACGTGTACAAAAGTATGAAGCTAAAAAAAAGAAAATAAAGGTTATTAGTAGAAAAAGAATTCAATGTTTTAATTAATTTTTCATAGAGAAAATAGTGAAATATTTCTCCGTTCTTTGCTAAGCTTATATTGCATTGATAAAAGCGCTGAGGTAAAAATAAAACTATTTATTACATCGTTTTACGTGACTCTTTTCGTATTTCATTTTGGTCCTCACTCGATGGAGTGATTATTCAAAATATTCTCATTGATAAGACAGCTTGTGGCGTTTAATTCCGCCATTCAACACACAATGTTCAGATGTTTTTTTAACACTAGATTTATATGTCAGTGTTTATTTAAACCACGTATCTGTTTTTTTTAAATATCTAAAAAGGCTTGATTATATTCGAACCCACACCTGACTCAGTTGCCAATGTTTCCTAAGTGTCGTTCATATTTAAAATGCATTTAAATCTGATGATATTTGTTTATCGCTTTCGCAATCGCTTTAAACCGGTCCTATACAAATAAGTGATATTTCATACAAATAACATGAAGCAAAAACATTTGGCAGTAGAGATCGATATTGTTCGACACTGCGTTGTATTTCGCTAATTCGTTAGATATCTAGTTACGTGACACTAGTGACGTGACGTGGTGTGACGTGACGTGACGTGACGTGACATGACGTGACATGACATTGTTTTTGCTTAAGTTACGTACTTAGAGATTATTGCAACTCATTAAGTATATTTTCCAACCTCACGCTTTATCGCTCTTAGCGAGGTTATCAGAGACAAGTGTCAAACCAGTCAACGTAGTGTGCGTTGACTGATTTTCCCCCGAAATCGAGACATTTCGTGTTTAGTGGCGAACTCAACGCCGCACTTTGTCTTACCAAAGCGGGGAAATGAAAATTTCTGTTTATATATAATTTCTCCGAGTGGGAATCGAACCCACAACCGATCGTGTTTACAGTTAGATACTGTTCCACTGCGCCACGATGGCCAATATTAAAAATAAGAGATGAGAAGATATAGAACTAATTACTAGAGTATAGGAATAGAGTATACTTATATGGAATAATATCTAATAGTTTAGATTTTACTAAATTATTATTTTTAATTAAAATGTCTTTTTGAAATATTTCTTATTTTTCCTATATTTTTCTATGTACCGTTTTACATTTGTTGATATTTAAATAAGTAAACAAACCTAACGATTACAAATAAAACTATTTTAAAAACGCCTTTATCGCTTATATATTGGTATTGGAAATACGATGCTATTCGAGAAACCGAACTTGGAAAACTATTTTTTTTCTAAATACTTAATAACGTTTGGTACAAGAAGAATTCGAATCCACATTCATCGTTTCAGGCTAGTCACTACTGTGCTATAACCGCTTAGAATATTAATAATAATCAAATCTTATAAATCATTTTATATATCCAAGCCACCTAAAGCAAAGTAGAGGTACGAAGCCAGACCATTCATTTTTTGAGTTAAACATGAATATATAATATTTGACAAACAAACAAACTGTCTCACAATATTAGAATAGTGTAGACCACCCATGTTAGAAATCTATAACGCATGCCACTACGGGTCTACCATTAAGCCAGGTTCCGCCCTTTCTTGTTCATCTCGTATAATTTACATATTTTTGTCCCTTTTAGTCGCATGATGTCGTCGTGTGGTAAATAAAGGAATTGTTTATTTAGAAATATCTATAATTTCTTTATAATTATCATCAAAATGGGAGCAGTATTGTCTTTGTATTTGTTTTTTTTTCGTGTTAAGTTCCAAGACGTCCATTTTTTTTATACGTTTCTCATTATTTTTAACGATTTCAAAAAATATTTCTTAAAAATGGCAAATTTAATTTTGCAATAACGTGAAATATTTGGAACGCAGTATTACGCTTTTATCCCGCATAGCAGGATAGACATCAAGTACGTAGTGCCAAGACACTTTATAATCCACTTTCCGACAAATTTAAGACATTGCGTGTTGTGTGGCGGAACTCAACTCACTGCGATAAAACCGGCCTTGTTGAATATTTAAATATCTGTTTAAATTTAAAGTAATTTGAAAAAATATTATAGTATATCCATAAGTTCGGTGTTTCTGGATTTCTATGAGAAAGCGTTTATATGTTCCTTGCAGAATGCGTTCGTTTTGGAAACAAACAAGATTAAGTGCTTTTAATTCATTTTCAGCATTTTTTTAAAATATGTATCGAAGTTTATATTTAGGGCCGGTCGTGACGCAGTGCAGTTGTGGGTTCAAAATTAGTTTCCTACTTCTGGTAAGACAAAGAGCGGCGTCGAGTTACGCCACTCAACACGCAATGTCTCCATTTCTTCGGAAACCGGATTACGGAGTGTCTTGATACTGACCTGCTTTGTCAAAAAAGGCGTGAAGCTAAAAAAATAGTTTATCGTATATTGCTAGCTTGTATACAAAAGTGTGTTTCTATATTCTGAAAAGAAATCACCAGTATTGAAAAATTTAGAAATACGATCCACACGTGGATTTACTTCTAACAAGTGTTTGTGGGGTGGCGCGGTTTACTTACTACCAATCGACCTGCACTGAATTTTAAGTACAGCTTTAACTTTCCGGTTAATTTAACTGAGAACGATACATGTATTTAAAATGTAACTACGCCTTATCACATAACAGGGCACAGAGAACCTTGTCTTAAGATACCATGCTCATTGTGTGTTCAATAGCGGAACTCAACGCCGTTCTTTGTTTTACCACTGTAAGGAAATTGAATTAATTTTAAAGTTGATTTTTCAGGTAAATATTGTAACTATCCATTCTCCACTTACTGCTTAATTCTAAAAAAATAACATAATGAATTGCGTAACTCAGCGCCACATTTTGTCTACTTCCCTCCGAATCTTATCATCGTTGAAAACTATCATTACACGCGGCTTTAGCTTTACGCTTAATTTAACACCGAACGACACATGCATCTAAATGTCAAAAACTCCGACATTCCCCAGAGCACAATGTCAAAAAACAAAATAATTATACGCCATTAGAAGACGCATATAGGTAGGAATGTAGTTTCATTTATTGTTTCGAACCCGTAATTTCGTTGGAACAATGGCCAACAGTGTAAGTAGTCGTTTCTATTCAGATGTTATACAAATAATTATACCCTGTACAAGTTAGCTTGATCTTTTTGACAGATGTAAATTTTTTTGATCGATACAACTTTGCCATGACGTAAATATTATTTTCTTAATTTAATGATATTAAAAATTGTAAAAATATAAAAAAACCATACATATAACACAAAAATCGCTAAAGATTCAAAATTTATCCGGAAATTTTAAAGGTTTATTGCTTAAGAGCTCGTCCGTCAAAAAGATCAAGATAACTTGTACAGGGTATAATTATATGAATAACATCTAAATCGCATTGACCGATGATTTCATGTTTACTTAAGCGTTTCGATTATATAAAATTAGTATGTAACTCATATTATAGTATCGTTTTTTTTTTTATTTTTGTATTTTTGTTTTTATTGAAATAAAATATTGTGATTTTTGCTCTTCCTTCATTAATTTCATATTGAAAACAGTATGAAATTAATGAACGAATAATGAACAAAATTTGAGCTCATAATTTTAATGGTAAAAAAAAAAATAGTAAAAAACCGATGTACATTTTCAAAAGTGACTTTAAATCGATTCCATAACCGTCACGTTCCATGTCACACTCTGTCACATTGCGACAAAAAACAATGTTCAATAAAAATATTACTGTTCGTACAATGTCTAGATTTCGAACAGAAAGCATACAGCGGAGTGTCTTGACACTAAACCTAGTGTCAAGAGGTAAAACTGTATCTGATTACGTGGGACTGCAATGTGGAATACAGTATAAAGCTTTAAAAATTATTACTGTTAATATAATAATTTTGGTAACTCACGCTGTTATCCCGTATAGCAGGGTAGACAGGAAGTACTTAGTGTCAAGACACTCCGTACTCCGTTTTACACAGAATTAGAAACATTGCTTGTTGAACGGAACTAAACGCTGCGCTTTGTTTTACCAGAGCTAACTCAGTTAGCCGTATATTAAGTTCCTATTTTCAAATTAAATTTACATTGTTGTTGGCATTAATATTTTATTAAATTTATCTCGATTTGGCACTATTTTTGTATTTAAATCATTATTTCAAATAGTCCACCTGTTTGTGGCGACGATACATTGAAGTGGCGGTCTAGCTGATAGCATTTTGTATTGTAATGTAGGTCATATGTAGGGAAATTCAATTTAAACTATATTGTTTTCTTTTATATATCCAATTGTCCGTTTGTAACATCACACGCTTTTGCTTGCTTAACAGGATAGTCTTATAAACAGACATTGACTTTTGAGACGTTAAGTGTTAACTGTCTGAATTTAACACTGCTCTTTGTCTTCATTTTTTTAGTTATAAAAGCTTGTAAAATAGTTTCAAGCCCGTCCTAGTAGAAAGACATAGCACGGCGTTGTATTGTGCCTCTTTAAGTAGTGTCTCCACGAGTGACTGATTGGACAGCGTCTGAACACTAAGTTCTCGCTAACTATAAAAGATTTATAACTCCAATAAAAACTGGCAGAGTTAAAAATTAAATGAAACTATTTCAAACGAATTTTTGCTTTAACAAATATATTTAAGAGCATCTGAAGTTTAAACCTGTACAGTACAGTACAGTACAGTACAGTACAGTACAGTACAGTACAGTACAGTCTAGTTGTGTATTATCAAATACACGATTGATCCGTTTAAAATGTGTAAAGATCACGAAAATCAAAGATCTTAAAAATAACCACACAATAACTAGTTATTATTAGTATTAGTTTAAATATAACCACTTTTATTCAAACTTGTACTAATTACGTATTGCTATTAATATTCACCACTGAGCCACAAGTCCACTTAGCACTCAAAAGCTAAATGCTTTAATACAATACACCAAATTGTCGATATAAAACTTGATATGACATAAAACTCAATCGTCTATTTGACGATCTTTGTAATCGTAAAGCCGATACAAATTGGTTTTTAAGGACGCCCATTCGGGGATTACTTCGTGCAACTGGCGGCAATTTTTGCTAATATTTTTTACTTTTATATTATAAATGTGTCTGGTGGTGAACGCGGTGGTAGTGGGTTCGATTCGGTAAAGGAAATATTTATAGTGAAGGCAAATTAGACCTGTTTAAGCGGTTTCCAAACTTTTCAGCTTATAAGAGATATAATGAGAAGAAAACTAACGCAAGATTATTTAAATAGAATACTAAAGCCTGAATATATATATATATATATATATATATATATATATATATATATATATATTTGTTATTTTATCCCACACAGTAGGAATATATGGGAATAGGAAGTACTTAGTGTCAAGACATTCTGACTTTCCGCCCAATTCAAAAGATTGCGTATTAAATGGCGAAACTCAACGCCTCACTTTATTGTACCAGAGCAAAATAAATTATTAGTAAATAAATAAATTGTAGTATTCATTTCCCGGAGCGAAAATTCAACTCAGAATCGCTCGCGTTCACAGTCAGGCGCTGTTCCATAGAACCATCACCAACCTATATTGTGGTATATGGATTATAAAAATATATAAACAAACAAACAGTATTTGAACCCACTACGTTTCAGACTGATAGACAAACAAAACATTTGGGTAGATCATTACTATAATGACTATATATCATTGCCGGTCGTGGCGCAGTGGGACAGCGTCTGACTGTAAACGCGATCGGTTGTGAGTTCGATCATCACTCGGGGGAGTGATTCTATTTAAATTTGTTTCACTTCCTCGTTTTGGTAAAAGTCAAAGTGCGGCGTTGAGTTCCACCACTCAACACGCAATATCTCGAATTCGGTGGAAAACGAAGCACGGAGTGTTTTGACACTAAGTACTTTGTGTCTACCCTGCTATACGGGATAAAAGCGTGAAGTTAAAAAAAATTACTGTAATGAATATTACGATAAATTATATAATGAATTAGCCCCTCTAAATATTATATGTAAAACCATATCTGTTTGATGTTAATAAACTAATGTTAATCACTGTATAAAAGCTTCATAACAAAGCCTATAACGGATTTATAAAAGACTAATTTGATGGCATAAGCGCCAATATCACGTAATTACTGAATACGCGATAATTTGGCAACAATAGTGGGCACGTGCTGGGGAATTCGCTTTAATATTAATGTATTGGAAATCATTTTTTTTTGACAACTGGATTTGAACCTGGACCTTCTCAGTTATTGAGCTGGTGATATAATTTCTGTTATTTATTTCATTCTAAAATGTACAAGCAAATATTTACTTTTCTAAGAAAATTGATTGATTAATTATATTATTTAAAATTCATATGGTACTTTATACATATATTCCCACTTGGAAGAATGATTATATTTTAATTATTTTCACTTTCTCGCTCTGATAAGATAAAAGTGTGATGTTAAGTTTCACCACTCAACACGCAATGTCTCGAATTCGGTGGAAAGCGAAGTACACTCCGTATTTCGCTTTCCACCGAATTCAAGACACTAGGTACTTTATGTCTACCCTGCTATGCGGGATAAAAGCGAGAAGTTAAACACACAGTAGTATAATAATAGGCTTTCTACACTCATTATCCATGTAAAGTTATTCTTTAACTTTGCTAAATTTAAAAACTCTAAACTTTCTTAAAAAAATTTGTACGCCACTAGATTTGAACCTATTATCGATTCAGTCTAATCCTTTAAATAAATACAAAGAAGTGAGACTATACAAGAAGAAGACGCTCAACTAAAGCTATTAGTTATTTAATACAAATTTCTCCAGAAATTACACTTTTAGATTTAAAAATAGCATTTATCGTAATTTTGTGACAGTATTGTTTTATTTCTTTAATTCATATATATTTCTGAGTTCCTTGCAGGGTAAAAAATCGCAATAATTATAAATAGGATCCTAAATATTAATAAGTCATAGGCCATAAGTCCGTGGCTGGAAACTCTAAAAAAAAATATTTTTCATAAAAATGTATAAAACAAAATTAATCTTAACATGTATCCTGAAAAAAAAACCATCAAACTTTGCCTCTAAAGTATCACAAAGTAGCTTTTTGAACACATTTTCGTATAACAACGGTATATGGTAAATATGCCACCTCTCATTGTGGGCCACATCTGCGCCAATGAATAAATGAATTCCATATAAGATGTCGGCACTATTTTTCAATTTTCTACTACAACACACACGGAATGGATAATTGTGATTATTTTGTATATATATACGGACTTTTCATATTTGAGCTTAAAGCAGAAGAAAAATAATGTCAAATCATTCTGTTCTCCGCTTTCTGTTAGATTTTGTATGACAGTTAAAATAACTGTACTAGCTTGATTTGCAATTACAAAGATATCAATGTAAAAACAACACAAAATTAGATCGCCACTTGATGTACGATTTGCTTGTATCTATTTATGTAATATCTTTATAGCATCACCTTGCGAAGACAAGAAATATATTTAGAAAACACATTTTTTTTTATTTTTGATATTGATTTGCAATGCAAAGGTGAACGGTACGAAAGGTCAGGGGAATCCTCGGTTGACCATCGAAAATACAATATCAATGATTCTGGAGGAAGGTCACGTAAAAAGCATGAAGACCCTACGGAGTGCATGCATAAAGAGGTTTATGACTGATTGAGGCGAAAGAAGTACGCAGGGACCGTAGCGCTTGGCGCTCCCTTCCGACTTCCCCGCAAGGGATAAATGCGAAGCTAAAAAAAGTTTTTTAATATAGACATTCCCTAGAGAAATTCAAACTATGAAATATACTAACAGCGCCACAATGACGTCTCTATGCATTATCATAGTATCGGAAGGCTTATCAATATAAGCTTACATTATTGATTGATGATCATAATTTGGGATTTTAGTAAAAAAACGAGATTAGAAAACGATATATAGATATCGTAACCTGAAGTAAAAAGCTCCAATGAAAACTGATTATTTTAATCCCCTTACAAATTTGGTCTGACCTACCGCATTAATAAGTCATAATTTTGTCCACAAATATTTTAATAGCAACATTTGCATATTAATCTCGTGTATGGCATTTAAAACTTATCATTAATTATAATAATAATATACAATATTTCCATTATATACCTTCTACGTTATAGAAAAGAATAATAGGATGTCGTACAGAAATAATTATTCTAAAGTATACGTTAAAGTATATTCTAAAGTATTCTAAAGTATATGGGTTTCGCTAGTCCGCTCATAATCGGTACCATGAGGTACTGATTATTCAAAAACAAACTTTAAAAGTTTTTAACAGTATTAAGCTTCTTTTTTCATAGCTCTGAGTATCTAGAGAGAATCTAAAGAGACAGTAAAGACACTCCGATTGGCTTTTTCCACTTGCAATTTCAATGCAACGCCTGAATTATAATCATTTCCCCAATTGGCGATAGAACTTACAACCTGTCTTCATGATCAGATGATGAAAATGATGATCTCTTTTAATTTCATACATTTATTATTATTGTATTACTATTATTTTATTAAAATCTTTTAATGTATCTAAAGTGCTTACTTAAATATCAATGTATATCTAAGCATCTATATTCCATTACGCAATGTCTTCAACTTAAGCACGGTCCCTTTGACGATTATTCTCGGATCGGACATAAGTATCCGTCGCTCACAATTACAAATGAGTGAGACGCAATGTACGAACAAAAGGGACGGCACGCTGCGCTTGCGCATCAGTTGCTCGTAGCGCCATCTTTTATTGAAGGATGGAAATTTGACTATGTTATTATTTGGTTATCCGTTTATTACTTTCATTATTTTTGCTTATACTAAATTTCAAATAAATATATGAAAAATAAAATCAAATTAAAAACACATGGTTTAATTTTGTTGTGTTACACACCTTACTCAAGCAACTTTATTAATATCTATTATATCTAAATACAAAACTAACACCTTTTCTTACTTATCTTTTCTATGTACAATAAAATTTTTGTTGTAACAGATAAATATTTATCAGTTATCTTAAAAATGCGCCCACGTCGTAAATTTGAGACCATATATATCTTGAGATTGAGTGATAAATTGTGGTCCGTAGATATCAATTTTGTGGACAGAAACCCCTGATTGATGTGCTATTTGGTCCCAAATCTTTATCTTTATCCAAGCTTTTGATAAAAGGGGTGATAAGCAAATAACGGCTCAATTTTTAACTGATCTACCCACGCTGGGTACTTAAAATACCATTTGTATTAGTTAAAACAATTTAAAATTGCCCTTTTTAACATAAATATTGGATTAAAACTGTTTATATGTTGTTTTTAGTTGATTACATTTAGATTGGCTGATTTTTTAATATGGCAAAGTCAAAAATATATGTATTTTGGTTTCGAATACACTGTGAAAGCACAAGTCCAGGTCAGAGGCAAAATAGTCTCTTTTAAGATATATAAGAAACAGGAAGGTCAATAATTTTATTAAAATTAATAGATACCTAATGTTTCTTCGTAAATTATTTTGATATCTATAATCACCTTACGACGAAAGCTGCATTCATCGAGTACTAAAGCGACATACTAAACCAAAAATAATACTTAAAACAAAACAAAAAAAAAATATAAAAAATACAAATAACTACTGCATTGCAAATAATCAGATCAATCAGAAGTATATAATAAGCAATGGCAATGCTAAATGCCAAATCGACATTGACTTTAGAATTTTTTTGACTTTGAAGGTATGATTATGCCAGAAACGTACAGTCGTTTGAATGTACGTTTGGTCGGAGAATGAGAAAAAAAATCTCACGCCATCAATTTCCCGGAGAACATTTCATCTGAGATTAATTCCGACGAAAAAATAAAATATATTCGAGATTGTTTACATACGCTTTTACGAATAAATAGGCACTTACATATATCACAATCTCCTTTTTGATTACTTCATGTAAACAGAACGTGGAAAATATGAAAATTTTGTACTGATATTAAAAAGTTGTCTTTTTACCTAATAACGTTTGAATGTTTGATGTTTTAGGATTTGTATGTGTTTTAGAATAATCTTATATTAAGATTTTGCTTTGGGATTATTAACTAAAATATAAATTAAGAGGTGTTTTGTAAACCAGCGTCAATTTTCGTACTTTGATGGCTAGACTAAGAACAATTAATCAATAGATAATAGTTAAATTATTACTTCGAAGAATTGAAACGCTCAACCACTGCCAATATACAGATACATTAAGACTAGCCATGTTATACCAAATGTCTTTTAAAAATAAACTTAACATTTTGCCTTAAACTTTAAAATTCTTTACAAAATTCTAAAATCCACCCTATCTTTAACATGGATACCCAAACGCATAGTTCCGAAACGAAATCCGAGTAACATGACGTCAAGCACAGCTGTGTGTTAACACGGCCAGGTCCTAGACCCCTCTAATACAATACACACACCCCTTCTTCATACAAATCCTGAAGGCAGTTCAGGGGTAAGGGAGGTCATGCATAATGGACAGATGCTTCTCTTAATCTGTACTCAGTGACACTATAGATTAGCTGAAGCGACGCCTGTCCTGTTATTGTCAATCAATGCAGACTACTGGGATGTTAAGATATTCTATTTGTATGTTAAACAAAATAACGTATTAAGCTGAAGATGATATGATGATAATAATACTGTATTGAAAATACTAAAATATATAATTCATATATACAATATACATATATGTACCTAATACATTTCTTAGATGCATTCTATACAAGATTTATTGGAAATGATATAGAAAAAAGGTCCAAAAACATACAAACATTTGAAATTAAGTTTTATTGTTACTAGAAGCTATAATGATGAAGACGATTTGATATTAATTTACAGAGAAATATTTAAATTTATAATTTAAATGTAAAATTTAACTAATTTTTAAATGGTATAGATATTTCTAAATGGTTTATAATCGCTTTTATCCCACAAAGCAAGAAGGACAGAAAGTACCCAGTAACAATACTCACTGTACTCCGCTTTCCACTGCGAGAAAATGAAAAATAATTTAAATATATTCATTCCCCAAGTGGGAATCTAACCAACAACCGATCGTATTTACAAGCCAAATGCTGTAATTGCGCCGCCACCGGCCCCAACAAAAATAAGCAAACGCAGTTCATAATGTTCTGTTTTCACTTTCAATGGAAGAAGGTCATACTAATATAGAACATAAAGTAACATTAATAACAAACCGCATTTCCCTGACAATGCTTTTCCCTCCAAGAATAATTTATTAGTCGTTTCAATACAACGCCTTATTAGTCAAAGGATTATGTAAAGTGGCGTCTTAACGCATCAGTTCCAAAAATGGCCCCGAATCTGTTGACAGTTATAAATGTAACAAATTCTCTTCGTTCTCTACTTCATTATTATTCGTATTTAGTACACCAATGAATGGAAAATGGATTGAGGTTTTGTTGGGAAAAAGTTGTTTGAATTTTAAAGTGGTTATCTGATTTTTGTTTTTACGCTTAAATATTATATGAGTTAACAGGGAACTGATGTTAGGTACTGTGTGGCGATTGTTTTAAGTAACATATTTGTTTTGTAATTATTGTGTATTAAAAAAGGATTACTCGAAAAAAATTATAAACGACTTTATAACTACTCTGTAGTAGTTGTTAAAAAGACCTATCTAAATACGCAATGGTTAGGAATTTGATTCCTATTCTGTCATTTTAAAATGCAATATGGAATAATTATAGGGTTATAATGAACACAAATGACTCGCATTGGCCAAAAAAGACACAAATTTTACCAAAAAAAATTATTATTTCCATCGTCACATTCCTTTCATAAAATACTTCTAAACGCGATCTATTGTTGGTTCAGGCGTTGATAAAGAATAATGGCTGTAAACTTAAAAGAGTCACGAACGAAATGTAAACTTGCTCTAGGAAGTTTTGTTTCCCGAACACTTGATGGGACATGTGTTCAATTTTTTGCTCCCAAGTGGATGAACGACTTCCTTTCATAATTATTGTTTGACATTCGTTAGTATTATCTATTAGGTCGACATCCATATTTAAGTATTTAGTTATGCTTATATGGAAAATGTTGGAATATGTGCATTACCACCATAAATATGCAACTTGAACCTCACGCTTTTTCCCGCATTGCGGGATTCACCGCCGCCATTTGTCTTAGCAGAATGAAAAAGATATAATAATTTAAATTTAACTATTTCTTCTAGTTGGGATCGAATCCACAACTATACAGCTTTTTTAGTTAAGCTATCGAATATACCATTGCGCTATAATGGCTTCATTTATTAGATATTATTAACATTTTGCTAACATAAGTGGCTAATCTGTTTACAAATCTCTTTCGCTTATAAAATTATAAAGCTCCATTCGTGAAGTTGGACGAGTAATTTGTCAATGAATACGCACACGTTTCCAACTTTGCGTTTTGAGGACAAGACAGCCAACGCTTGATAAGCCATTAGGGTTTATCAACATAATTTACTTTATACCCATACTAATGTTTTGGCAATGTTGATATTGTGATTTTAATTTACATAAAAGGGTAAGATTAAGTAGATTTAGAATTCTGTTTTTTTTTCTATTAACGCAAAGAGATTAATACTATTCAATTTATGCCTTCACATATGAAAACATACTTGAAAAAACCTATATAAATTTGAACCCGCGCCTCATGGATACCGTCCAAGCGCTCGGACCGCTAAGCCTTGCGTTCTACTACCAGCTGCGTCGAAATTCTTATATGTTTGTTACAATTTATATATCTTGTTAGCATCTCTGTAGAGAGATTTTTACAAATTTCTACGACTTAAAGATTGTTAAGATATAATTGTTTAACAGGAGAAATTTTTATTTATTACACTTAGAATTAGAAAACATTTTTGAAAAAACGTATAAAAATTTATACGCAGCGGAATTCGAACCCGCGACTCTTGAATACTGTCCAAACGCTCCGACCCATACGACTTGATCATTATAGTATAGCCTATTTAAGGATATGAAAAATCATCAAAAACTACTTTTTTAAAAACTAATATATCCACTTAATAGAAGATCTTATAGTATTAAAGCTAGAGGGCATAATCATACACGTGTATTGTATAAGTTCCAATCAAAAACAACTTGCGCTAAATTCGATTGTAACATGTGTTCTTAAAAAGGGGTCACCATTTAGTTAAATGTCGGTTTGAATAATGTTTCTGCGGGCAAAAAACAAGCAGCCGGCAGCGGTTTGTCAAAACGGTTGACATATCGTCCGAGCTGCCCGTGTTAGTGTCCCAGATATTTTCCAAAAAATGTACCGCACGAAAAATTTTTAACCAGAAAACTGAGATAGCGTCTGGAGTGGAATTGCCTTAAGCAAAACGTTTGGTTTTATTCGATTGTGTTTTCTGTTAATATGAATAATTTGATGTGCGGTGAATTTAGATTTACATTTTCATATATTCGATTTACACTTTGCATAAAAGTGTATGTACAACACTTGGAAGTGTGTATGTTTTTTGTTCTTGACATTTAAAATTAATGTCGTCTTTAGTGTGTTTGTCACTATCGACATAAGAAGCATCACGCCTTATCCCGCTTGCAAGTTCCTGAAACCTGTTTCCTGAAATAGAGACATTTTGTGGTGAGTGGGGAACTCAGCGCAACGCAACGCTTTTATTGTTTATTACTGATTATTTGAATTATTTCCGTAGAAATAGATCCAAAAATCTTCTTTACTTATTATCACTAACTGTATATAGAAAAAAAGGCTTGTTTTATAATTAATTTCACTCTGCTAACTAAACAATATTAAATATAACAAAAACAAAAAGTGATTTTTGTTTATCATAACGTAAAAATTTTAAACAGGTGACTGAGATAACGTCTAAAATGTAATTGCCTTTAGCGGTGGGCTTAGCGTCGTTAAAACGTTTCGCCGATTGCGAGTTTATCATTATATTAGCACAGTAAACTTACATTTTACTTGTGTCTTTATAAGAAATTGATTGTTATGGATTCAAATCCTGGGCTAGTATTTAGAATCAAGTGTATAAAAAATAAAAAATATTCTATTAAATGGCGAAGCTCAACGCCGCACGTTATTCTTGGTAGCGTTTATTTGCATAATATCAATGATTTTCGCGATCTTAACACGTTTTAGACCAAACTATTTTAAACAGAATATTCGCGTATATTTTGGTATTCAGGTAGACTATCTATGACCATAGATTACTGTAAAGTGTTCGTAACGTCAGAAATCAAAATATACACAATTAATCCGTTTAAATTTTTTTTTAGCTTCATGCTTTTATCCCGCATAGCAGGGTAGATAGAAAGTACCTAGTGTCAAGACACTCCGTACTTCGTTTTCCACCGAATTCGAGATATTGCGTGTTGAGTGGTGGAACTCAACACCGCACTCTGACTTTTACCAAAACGAGGAAGTGAAACAAATTTAAATATAATCACTCCCCCGAGTGATGATCGAACTCACAACCGATTGCGTTTACAGTCAGACGCTGTCCCACTGCGCCACGACCGGCGCTTCTTATATTTAAAACGTTTATTTACATTTTAGATCAATTTCTGATGAGCTCTTCCATCCTCAAATTCTTTAAAAACTATCAAAACAAATTGTGTTTGGAAATGTTTATTCCTATTTTAACATATTAGATGTATCTCTAATAAACATGACGACACTTTGTCACACGACCTCCCTTTGAGGCTGCTACTTAAAAGCACACTCACAAAGACGGAGCTAGAGCTAAGCTTGCGGCTGCTTGTTGTGGGTTTTATATTCATTACATTAGTACTTTCCAAATATACTGAAAACGTTTCAATTAATAATTAATTTAAATTTATTTTTTTCGATATAGTTAAAATTTTTAAACGGACTAATCGCATATATTTTGGTATTGGAAAAAAAAATTTTTTGAAACATAACGTTTCTACTATAGTAATCCATAATGATAGATAGACTCAAACTACTACCACGGACTACTGTGTTGTGTTCGAAACGTCAGATTTCCAAAAATGTATTTATGAATACTAAAATAAACGCAATTAATCCGTTTTAAACAATTTCATTTAAAAAATTGTAAAAATCGTGAAATCTAAAGATCTTATTATAGTTAAAATTACTGTTATTGCACGTCATTGCGTAAAAAAAGGCAGATACTCTTCTACATTATTCGAAATTGAAGGTGTAGATAAGAAATAAATAAAAATCATACGTTACTCACTAAGTAACAGATGACGCATAGCCAAAAATAAATTCTTGTAGAATACTGGGAACGATTAAATTTCCTAAAATAGTGGGGGGTGGGAGGTGGTGGATGAATAGAAATTTTACGTTTTACAATCCAAAATACGAACGATAAAAATGTTAATATTATACTCCAAAATAAGTTTGAGGGCGATCTCTTGTTATTTTTTTTAGCTTCATGCTTTTATCCCGCATAGCAGGGAAGATAAAGTATATAGTGTCTCAAGACACTCCGTACTTCGCTTTCCACTAAATTCGAGACATTGCGTCTTGAGCGGTGGAATTCATCGCCGCACTTTGTCCCACAACTGATCGAGTTTACATTCAGACTCTAGTTATTTATAAAACAAATAATATAGATTAGCATACAGTTTATATTCATTGCTTCATACTTTTTCCAGCATCAAAGGGCATAGTCGGAGACAACCTAGCGTCAAGACATTCCGTTGACTTTTCGCCGCCTGAAATCCAGACATAGCGTGTAGATTGCTGAATTCAACACTGTTCAATGCATTATCAGAGAGTAGAAACGATTCTGTCGTTATAATAACTAATATTAATTAATATTTCGGCATGATCACATAACAGAAAGTGGATCAATCTAGATAGAATAAATTAAGACAATTGTATATATTGAGTTTAATGAAATTCGGCCATCGCTAACTAAATTGCTACTAAGTTCAAAGTGTGCGCCGTAAATGATTTGATTTGTTGCTCTAATAGTTTATATTTAGGAAAATTAATATTTTCATAAATTCTAGTAGCTCATTTGCCTAACACACTATGGGTTGTGGGTTTTAATTCTGTTTCGGGGAATGTTTATACTTAAATAATTTTCATTTATTCTCTCTAGGAATTAGTGCATCTTAAATGATCACTGCTATAAGCTGCAATATTTATAAGGCCATGCGTTATGTAAATAATGGGGCAAAGAAAATTTGTAAAATAACAAACACTACTGCACTTAGTATTCTATATTTTGAATATAATTATAATAAGAATTTCTTTCATACAAACCTTGACCTGATCATTAAGAACCCTACAAAAATCAGCCAAATCGGTCAAGTCGATCTCAAATTACTATCTTTTGTATTTGCCCTCATATAATTATTAATTATGAATACTTATACATACATGTTATAAAGACATACAACTTCTTCCATTGTCATATCTGAAATTCTGAAGAAATTATTTCATTGTTAACCTAAAGTACTTTTTTATGAAATTGAGACGTTGCGTTTACTAGCGGAACTCAACGCCGCACTTTTGTCATACCAGAACGGTTAAAATAAACTAAACAAATCTATTTACGCCGAGGAAAAATCCCCCACAACTAATCGTGTTTACACTCTCTCCAACTGCACCATGACTTATTCTATATAAATAAAGTCCTTTTAAAATTTTCCTAGATGTCGATCGTGGTGCAGTGGAGACTGCGTCTATATGTTAACGCGATCGGTTATGGGTTCGATCCGCACTCGGGGAATGATTATATTTAAATTATTATTTTTACTTCTTCGCTCTGAAAAGAGAAATTGCGGCGTTGAGTTCCACCACTGAACACAATGTCTCGAATTCGGTGGAAAGCGAAGTGCGGAGTATCTTGACATTAGGTACTTTCTGTCTACCCTGCTACGCGGGATAAAGCGTGAAGCTAAAAAAAATGCCTAATAGCGGATATAAAAGTCGCGAAATTCAAGCAGAGTCGCGGCCTCAAGCAAGCGGATCATAATTCCACAATAAGTACACGAAATCTGAAGAGAAAATATTTTTGTTTTGAATAGTCAATTAGCAAAATAATTGTTTGAATTGTTTCCATACTTGCTGGGTTGTTTGCTCACATTGTTCCAAGTTGTGTTTTAATTTGAATATTTGCTAATCTGCTTACTTATTACTAAGCAAATTGTGCTTTGTTTATCAGAATAACTTAAGTTCCAATGTTTTAATAAATGTATTTTTTTTTGATTTTCAATTCATCATTTTATCTTTATTTCCTACTGAATTGAATATATAAAAAAACAGCTTCATGACCGCTTCTAAATGCTGATTAGATAACGAAACTTAACGCCACACTTGTAAATATTAATTTTTATATTATAATCTATAAATACTTTAATAATGACAGTTAAAAATTCTCATTCGCTATATATCCTTTCGTATTGGTATTCGATCCCATAACCTCTAGTGAATTAATAATAACCACTAAACCAACCGGTTGAGGCCGGTTGTGGCGCAGTCCGACAGCGTCTGACTGTAAACACGATCGCGATATTTAAATTATTTTCACTTCCCCGCTTTGGTAAGACAAAAAGGCGACGTTGAGTTCCGCCACTCAATACACAATAATTCTAATTCGGCGAAAAATGAAGTACGGAGTGGTTAGACACTAAGTACTTTCTGTCTACCCTGTTATGCGGGATAAAAGCGTGCAATCAACGGGTCAATTTCAAACCAAACATAAAACGGCTATTCTACCAAGCTTTTGTCAAATATATAATATTTATGTATGCACAGATCGCGATCGTATCGTAGCCGGAGAGTTGAGTGGGCAGTGCTGCCTAGAGTTTACATTACGGGTTTTGGTACAATTTGAATGGCATAGCGTTTTTTTTAATTATTTTTTTTACAAATAGAAAAAAATAGAGTGCAATAGAAGTGAATAATATTGAAAATATATACATTTTAATTCTATAATTATTTTGTATACAGAATTAATTGTAAATGATTATTTTAAGTGTGTTTGAATCTTGCTATAACAATCAAAACCATTTCCATCAAGAAAATATGTTTATTTCTATTGAGTGCTTTTACAAAGATTCGAATCCGTTACTGTCTTGTTCTAAATATCACCTATTCTATCTAAATGACAACCAAACTATGAGACATTAATTTAACTGACATTAAACATGGCCGACATTTTAATTATTCCACTTCAAATGAATACTAACAGATATTCTTCTTAAAAGCCGCTGGATCTCTTTATTACTATGCAATCTATCGAAATCGTTCTATTTTTTGTCTTTTTTTTTACACTTGCGAAGTATGAAATGAAATATTTTTGTATTAAAAAAGTGGCACTTTTATCTAATTCAAAAAAATAAATAACGCCGTACGTTTCTAACTTGGAGAAGTGTAAAAGCTTACTACACTAAAGTACACAACTTACCCTCCCGTGTACCGTGAATTTACGATGCATGCACTAAGGGAATTTTGTTATGGTATTCCTTAACCAAGTTCAGATTCTGTTCGTTTTTATCGTTGTTTTATTATTACTATAGAAACTCACAGTCTAACTTTAAACTGTTGTGGCGCAGTGCTAAACACCGCAATTCAATAGGTGTGGGTTCGAATGTTTGGTTTTGATTATTTTAACAGATTTTAAATGAAATTATTTTAAACAGATTAATCAGGTATATATTTGCATGAAAAACATGATGTTCCCAATGTTTTACAGTGTTTTTCAGACATTATACAGCGTTGAGTTACGCTACACTAATTCCAGTCATGGTTTAGTGGCTTATACATGATTATTAGGTATAAATCGTGTATGCCAGTGTGTATGTAAGGGTAATGGAAGGTCCAAGTTTATGTAAATATATACGAAACCACAATAGCAACATCTTAAAACCGCACAGTCTTCCATGGAAAATATCTGTGCGGTTTGCATTGTATAGATTTAAAATTGTATCATAGTTAAATATAAATTTTATTATTGTTTAATATATATCGATATTATATATGTATATATTAAGGCTGGTTGTGGCAGAGTGTTAGTGTTTGACGGACTGAGGTTCGATTCCTACTTGGAAGTGATTATATTTAAATTAATTTCAAATTATTTCCCCACTCTGGTAAGACAAAGTACAACCCTGAGTTCTGGTACTCAACACGCAATCTTTCGAATTCGGCAGTAAGCGAAGTACGGAGTGTCTTGACACTTGGTACTTTTTGTCCATTTTACTATAGGAGATCTATCTATCTATCTATCAGTAATTTTGAGAGAATATTCTGTTTTTTTTTAGTATAAGAATACCTCAAGGATATTTTTATGAACGTATAAAATTAAAAAAAGAATGCAAAACAACCTATTATCAAGACACTTTGAGGACAGCTTTCCAACTGAAATTGAAACATTGCGTGTTGAACGGAAATCTCAACTTTAAATTATTTTTTTTAAATATAATTATTCCCCCAATTGGGAATAGAATCCACAACTAATGGCATTTATAGTCAGACGCCATCCTTATGTACCACCATGGTTACATATAAACTATGCACACAAAATGACTATCAGTAAGCAAACTCAATCATACTTGAAAAACCGCAAACACATTGGCACAAAAGCTAAAATATTATTCAATTTATAAATCTAAAGTAGAAAATTGGAATATATTATAAAAATACAATGAGCAATACAATAATATTATCTAAATCGTATATAATATGAGCGGTACAAGGAATTTATTTACATTTTACTTTATATGAACCCGAAAACTATATAGATTTTCACCACAAAGGACACTGTCAGTAATGATGTAAAAGAAAAAATCCTTTCACCTCGGCCGAAACGCGAAATAATTTTGGTGAATTCAAAAAAGCTTAACAATAGTGCGCCCACGAAATTCTAATGATGTCGACTCCAAATACTGTGTAAGGGAATTTTTAATTTCGATCGCTTTTGTATTACATTTTTAACGCAAATTATAACTATATATATCAAGGTTCTAGTAGAAAAGATGGTTAAAATAGCTCTGAAAGTTATAATCGAGTTATTACTATATTTATTATGTAGATTAAGGTTGTAGGTTCGATTCGCAATTAGTTCTACTTTCAGTTATAGCCTCGCGTTAGAGACAAAACGCGGCGTTGAGATCCGTCAATTTGAGTTAAAAATTCAGTTACTATCTCTATTAAAAAAATCTTTCTATCTTTTTAAAAGAAATATTCCTACAATATATTTCATCGCGTACACTGCCGTCCCAATACCGTATTATCTATATAAATGTATATTAAACTGAAAAATAATAAAATATTCATATACTAATATTCTATTTACACAAAACTTGAACTGACTATATCGTTTTATTACAATATGAAAAGTCACCCACTGCGCCATTTTGATCCCTGAATTTCAGGGTGGTATTTTTACCGTGACCTATATTTGGCTCCATGGCATATCCTTCTATACGATCGATCTGAAGTTAGATTCTAAAAACAATATTAATTACAACGTAGAGTATCTATATTCTTACCTAGAATACTGTATTTATGCCCAGATCATATTGCAAAGTGTTTTGTTTGAACTACAAAAGGGTTTCAGTTTGAATGTTATATATTTGAGGGTTTCTGGTGACGTTTCAGAGAGACAGGAAGTACCTAGTGTCAAGACACGATATTGCTTATTAAGTGGCGGAACTCAGCGCCGCGCTTTGTCTTACTAAAGAGAACATTTCCTTTCAGAGAGTCAGCTGTTCCGCTTCGACACGATCTGTCTCTAAAATATTTTATGTTAATAAATCAGTTTATTATTGTGTATGTCTTAATTTGGTTGAATATTTTTTTAACAATATGCAAAAAATTAGATGAAGTATCAAATTATTTACAAAGATAACTTATTTGAAAGGATAATTTATTGGTATATAATAAATTTGTTTTGAAGCATACTTCATACAGTATAAAACCATACGAAGGTGAGAAATATTTCAAAGTACGTTTACTAAATTCTTGCATAAATAGATTAAGTTAACTAACTCATACTTTTTTATCATATAATATATTTCTAAATTAAATATTCTTTAAGACGGTACGGTGTTTGTTAAAAATAAATAAATATATGTATATCACCATTATTCTCATGCATTATTATTCCTAACTCACAGTTACAGGTTCAAAAAGCGGAGTATTTTGACATTACATTCTCTCTAATAACCTCTTAAGCGGTACAAATATGATGAAAATCAAACATTAAAAAATATAATATATATATATATCATTAAATATTCCGCCGTATCCCATTTACGGGGGTAAATCTAGTTTATAGCAAGCATTGATGTACGCAGATAAAACTCCCCGTTCAATCCAAAACAGAGATGCGAGGAGTAAAGAGCAAATTTTATTTCCCCTATAAGTTTTATATTTTATAGGTCAATCGTGTACTTGGCAGACGAAAAGGCATATAAGGAGTGCCAATTTCTGTCATAGACATGTTTCCAGATAACGCTTGATTTAAAATATACTTGTATAGTCGTGCGTATGGATATATATATATATATATATATATATATATATATATATATATATATATAAATTCGAATAATATATAAATATGTATAGTTTCTACTAATAGGTAGATGCCACCTCAGTCTGTCTCTGACCACAGACACCACTGTAAAGTGTTCGAAACTTTGGGTTTTCAAGTTGTTTTTTTGAAAACCAAAATATATTAGATTAATCCGTTAAATATCATTATTTCGTTAACAGAATTCAAAACCATTATCTGTTTATTGACGGAACACAACACCGGACTTTGTCTAACCTGAGCGAAAAAGTAAATAATTAAAATTTATGTATTAATTATTTATTTTCTCTACCCTCATTCCTAAAAGTGAGGATGGACCCACGTCCTATAGAGTTCCCTCAGATTCTATTCTACTGACACTACAGACCAGATTTATTTTTATCTTCACGCTTTTACCCCGCATAGCAGGATAGACAGGAAGTATCTAGTGTCATGACACTTCGTACTCCGTATTACGCCGAATTGGAGACATTGTATGTTGTGTGGTGGAGCACAACGCCGCGCTTCATTCCCTCAACCATTCCCCTAAGTGGAAAAGTATCAGTCAGCCAGTATTTTCATACATAAAAAATTATAAGATCTATGTATGATTTTTGCGATTTTTACACATTTCAAATTAAACTATTTTAAATGGAATAATCACGATTACATTTAGAATAGTTTCATTTAAAACAAAATATAACAATCTCATACCAATTTTCAAATCTACATCTAATATAACATTAATAATAACATTATGTAGACAGAACTCGACTTCTATCACGTAATTCCCCACAATTGGATGCGAAAGCGGAAACATTGGTTTATCTTGTCGTTATCATGACCTAATTATTAAAAGCAACTTTATCATATTATCTCTACAGTCCTTTTGTATCTATACGATGGTTTTCGATTCGATTCTCGGTTTAGGGAGTTTTTATAGAATTGATATTTTCAATGACTTAGTCTGGTTTCGAATTTGTACCTTATTGTATGTTTTACAGCCATCATTTGGGTTTAAGACGTGTTTATAATTGATGTTTATAGTCATAGTGTTTATTTTCTAAGCAACGTTTCTTTCACTTCCGGTTTACGAAAATGTGAGTAAAATTCCCGAGAGTGGAAGGAGTGTTGATTTTGTTAATTTCATGTTTTCATATAAACATGCCAAATTATATACATTTTGTTAGCATTATTACGTAAAGGGATTGAATTTTTTTATAAATTACTTTTTTGAACATTTCATAGATATTTCATCTGTATCACATGTAGAGATAGCATCTGACTGTTAACACGATTGGTTGTAGATTCGATTCCAACTTGGAAGAATGATAATGCTGAATTTATGCTCATTTACTCGCTCTGGTAAGAAACAAGGTGGCGTTAAGTTTCGCTACTCAACACGCAATGTCGTTACGTTACGTGGAAAGCGTAGTAGAGCGGGTTTTGACTCTAGCTACTTCCTGTCTAACCTGAAAAAATAAATGTTATAGTAAGAATAAACTACAAGGCCACTGACTTTATTAAGAGAAAATAATGATAAAATATAAGTAAATATATAATAAACCTAATGTTTAAGTAAAAATTATCATGATTTTCGACGTAACGAAAGTTGGGCGTCAGCTGGCGTGCAAACCTTAACTAGGTCAACACAATTCTCGTCATACAAATGAACGATAGACAGATAGATATCTTCAAATCCTTACTCGCTTTCCACTATTACCGTTAAGAAAATAAGTCAAAAACTCGTATATCTAATTTAAAATTACATACATTAAAAAAAATATTAAAGATATCCAGCCAGTCAATTATAAAAGATTTTCGTACTAAATTACTTATTTCATCGCGTGCCACGTTACAATTCTCGATTACTTCTGACCAGAATTCGACGGCTACCCCAAAACCGTGACTTTTGCTCCCGGAACTGCTAAGGGGTGGGGGGTAAGGGGTGGTATTGATCGGGCCACTTCGTCCAACCTCGGCCAAGTTCGGCCGACTTCGGCGTTACTTAAGGGCCGCTTGGTCACCAGTTGGCAAGTTTACATCAACTTGAATAAGTTTAATTGGGACAAGGTTATCAGTGTAACTAACGTCTTATTAGCGCTTAATTAATGTATGAGAAGGTAGATTATTATTGTTTTCTTTATAATTATTGTAATTTTTCATATAAAATTTGAGGGTATGCAAAAGTTTCTTTTGAGATAGGAAACAGTATGTTACCTACATACTGTTGCTTATTTGGTTGCAAGCAAAGATAGCGTATTTGAATTGCACTGCTCCGATATTCAGAGTTATTTAAGAAGGAGCTGATAATAATATATTAGTATATTATACAATTTCTTTATAACACTCCATCGTGGCGCAGAGGTACAGTGTGTGATTGTAAACTCGATTGATCGTGGGTTCAATTCCTATTTTAAAGAATGTTTTTTTTTTTGAAAATTTGTTTTCATTTCTCCATTGTGATAAGAAAAATTAGTCCACAATGCAATGTCTTGATTTCGGGCGGAAAGCGGTCAACGGAATGTCTTGACACTGGGTTGTCTCTGACAACCGTGATATGCGGGATAAAGCGTGAAGCTATTGGATCTGTTTTTTTAAGAAACTAAATTTTCCTATAAATGAGTCGTATCACTGTAAAGTAATCGTAAACTGACATTTCACGATAATTTTGAATAAAAATCTTTATGTTTTGAGAATTTCTTCAAAGATTTTTTAAGCCCGTCGTGGTACAGTGGGCCAACGTCTGTCCGACTATAAAAACGACGATTGCGGATTCGATTCCTATCTGGGCGAAAGGTTTTTACTGAATTAGTTTGATTGACATTGGTTTCTTTCTCACTAACCTACTTTATGCTGGGAAAAATAAATATGCGTATAAAAAATCTTAAAGGCTTCAAACATTATTAATATATCCAAGTAAAATACTATAAAAGTACAGTTTAAAACGTGAAAAATCACTACAACCTTTTCATAACAAAATATACATACATAAAAAAATGTAAATAATAAAAAAAAAACATAAGTATACTTTAAAAAAAATAATTGCGAACAAAACGTTGAAAACAGCACGTTTCATCTTATCTGTCAAGGGACTGAACGTAATTTTGTACTGAATGACGTAGAATTGTGTTGATAAGCCCGAATATAAGAATATACGGAGATTGAGATTTCAACTCGTACATATATATATATATATATATATATATATATATATATATATATATATATGATGATTTTGGTACACAATGTTCTTTTATACAAAGCAAGAACATTGATAGTGTTAAATACGCAATTAGTTGTGGATTCGATTTCCTCTCGGGGGAATGATTAAGTTTATTATTATTAAGTAGGAGTGTCTTAACACTTTTTTTTTTCTTTATCTTTTTCTTTATCTTTTTTTTTCTTTTTTTTTCTTTATTGTTAAATTTCTGTTATTGTGGTGTACAATAAATTGGGGGGCTTATTATTATTATTATTATTATTATTATTATTATTATTATTATTATTATTATTATTATTATTTATTATTATATTTTTATTATTATTATTATTATTATTATTATTATTATTATTATTATTATTATTATTATTATTATTATTTATTATTATATTTTTCCTCGCTCTGGTAAAACGATGGGTGGCGTTGAGTTCCGTCATTGAACATGCAATGTCTCGAATTCGGTGTAAAGCGGAGTACGGAGTGTCTTGACGCTAGGTACTTCCTGTCTACTCTGCTATGCAAGATAAAAGCGTGAAGCAAAAAGAATGCGAATGGATGTATGTTACTGTATTATAACAAATACAAGTAAATTTATGTAAATAATATTGTCTTACTCACAGATTCACAACCTAAATAGCTAAGCTTAGAAAATAGAAGAATGTAGAACCTAAATTCCTATAGGAACGGAAAAATCTAGATTTCAGGAAAGGAAATAATATGGCAAAGTCCAGTTCAAAGTCTACTCAAATTCAACACGAATCACGCATAGTAAGGCCATCAAAAAGAACCTAGCGTCAAGATACTTCGTTCTCAATTCAGCACTCTGGCAAGACATAACACGGCGTTAAGTTCCACCATTCAACATTTATATAGCCGTGTTATATATTGAATATTATATAGAGAATCGAATCACTGTACGTACTAAATGTAAACACATCAAACGCTCGATGTTTTGACTCTGGACAAAAACAATAATTTTGTTTTTGTTTAACATACGTATTAATTAATGGCATAATTTAGTAATTTGTTTGTTTTGTACGAATTTAGCTAATAGTATTTAACGAGAACTGATATTTAATATTAATAATTAACTATATATCATATATATAGGTATGTATGTATGTATGCATATTGTACCAACAGTGGCTGCCTAAATACAAGTTTGATTTATTTAAATTCTTTCATTATCTATACTAGATTTGTGGACTCGAATTTTAATAAGAGAGTTTCTACCTAGTTTCGCAGTGGCGGAACACAACGCCGCGTTGTATTTTAGTACATCAGGTTAGTAAAAATGATATGCGCATTTAACAAGACTGGGGTTCGAAATCATAATCTGTTCCCTGCGCCATGACGGCCTTAAAGTACTTAGACTGTAAGCAAGAATGGTTGTGGGTTCAATGTCCACTCCTCTTAATATAAAACGAGGCATTGAAATCTACCACTCAATAAGAAATATCTTGTTTTCTAACGGAAAGTAGAAAATACGTTGAAAAAAATAATATTATATTATTAGCTTCACGCTTTTATCTCGCATAGCAAGGGTAGACAGAAAGTACTTAGTGTTAAGACACTCCTACTTCGCGTTCTGCCGAATTCGAGACACTGCGTTTTGAGTGGCGGAACTGAACGCCGCACTTTGTGTTGCTAGTGCGATGACGTGAAATTAATTAAATATAATCACTCCCCCGACTGGGAATCGAACCCACAACCGTTCGCATATACAGTAAGACATTGTCACACTGTGCCACGACCGGCCTCAATAATATTAATGAATATTATTAATAAAAATAACTGACAAATAGATAGAAAACAGTGAAAATTGTTTTGTTTTCTTTACAAAGGTCGAATACGCCCGCAAAGTAGAACGTTCCCCCGAAACGCATCAGGGCATATTCCGGTGGCCGGATCTGGGTCAGAATACGTATTCGGTTTAATTGAAAAAGTTAAATCGCCAATTTTCACGGGAAATCGTTTTTTTTTTTCATGTACCACGCGTCTCGGTGTTGCCTCCTCTGGGTTTTATTGGGCCCTTGTGCGAATTGCTCTTAAAGTTTTTCTTACGTTTACTACAAGTGGAGTTTAGAAATCTTTTATTTTAGTATTTAAACAATTGTTGTATTTAATATGTAGAGCAAGGAAGGTATATTTTTGGAAATTCGAATTTACAGTAGTCCATGGTCACGATTCTACCTGTGACCACGGACTACTGTAAAGTGTTCGAAACGTCAGATTACCAAAAATGAATTTTTCAAATACCGAAATATACGCATTAATCCGTTCTAAATGTGTAAAAAGAAAGTTAAAATACATTATCAATCAAAAATAATAATAATCAAAGCTATTATTAGCATTATAATTCAATTGAAAATCGATTCACATAAAAAGTTCAGTTTTGTCCAGTCTTACATTAAGCTTCAACCACCTCAGAATGCAGATTATTTTACCAACTCAAAGGTTGATCATGTCTTTACAGCTTCACGCCGTTTCCCCATACAGGTTACTCTAGTGTCGGGATGCTTAGTTGACTGATTTCCGCCTAAAATCGAAACATTACGTCCTTCCGTTAGTTCCGTTTGACTCTCAAGTTGCTAAATAAAAACATAATTGTGCAGCGTTTGCAGAGTATAGTAAGCTAAACGGGTGATCATCAACAGCGTTCAATTCCGCATACTGACTGTAGAATATTTTTGGATGGAACAACACTACCGTGAATAGGATTCGAACTCAACTACTTCCCCAACAATGACGTCACACCTACCAAGCCATGTCATGTATAAACAAACTATAAATTAGTTCCCGAAGAGTCATAGCTGATAGATGTGACGGGAACAGTAAACACGGCAATAAAAACCCAATAGTCACCAAGAAATGAGCGGTTTATTTATTTTTATTGACTTTGCCACGTCCGAGATGAAAACAAACAATGAAACTCTTTGCAGCTAATTATATCTTAACATTATGAAAGGGGTGGCAATTTTTAAAGCAAGTAGATCTGTGTGTTTTTTTTATTTATTCTCTCGTCTTTAATTTGTTGGTATCTGATTTTAATTGTAATTGTGACGATTGTGAGTTCGATTTCCATTTGGGGATTTTTTTTTGTATTTGACATAAAGCGGCGTTGAGTTGCACCGTTGAAGCTATATATTGATTTTGAGCGAAGTGTCTCCAAACTAGTATCTGTCTATCGCAATATATCTGTGAGGAACATGTTAGAAACGTAAAAAAATCTCGAATAGCGGAGTAGTCAAACATACCTAGTGTCAAGACACTACGTTAACTGTTTTCCGCCTGATATTTTGTACAGTAGCAAGCTAGATGCTATGATTTATCATACCAGAGCAGAAAAATGGAAATAAATTTTAAAAATAACCGTTTTCTCGAGTGGGAATCGAACCCACAATAAATCGCGTTTACAGTCAGGCGCAGTCCCCAATAGACAAAAGCTTCGCTTAACAAAATACTTTTCAATTATGTCTACAAGGATTATACTTATAGTAATGATATTGTGAGTACTAATGGGATCAAATAATCGTCTTGTGGTTTAATGGATAGTAAATCCAACTAAGCCGGAAGTTGCGGGTTCTGTATCGATCCAAGGCAATTTTTAAACCAAGCAGTTACGAGAGGGGTAAATTAAAATAATATATTACTTATGTATAAGTTTTTAAATTCTAAATTTGTTATTCTCTATGCCTTAATAACGTTAATATATAATATATGTTATTTATACCTATCTTTTTATTGTTATAAATATAATTTATTTACTTTGGGTATATTTTTGTTTATTTTTAGAATGCTCTATAAAGAATTTTTATAATAAATTGTATGTAAAAATATCTAAGCTCAGAATCAAACTCACAACCATAAAAATAAAAAAAAAAACAAAGCAAACTAATCTTATTAGAAAGTATACTAATTTTTATCATTTATGAGTATAGACTAGAGTAAATTGTAAACCCATACTTTACGACGTCGTAAAACAATCATGGGGCCATATCGCCCTCGTTAATGTAACCGAACGTAATCTATAAAAATATACTTTTGGGCAAACTATACCGTTATGGAACTAGGGTTTAATTTTTAGTATATATATTGAAAAAAACCGCGGTAACTGAGTGTCTTGACAGGTTGTCTCTAAGTACCTTACTATGGTGGGATAAAACTTGTTTTCTATGCCTTTTCATACAATAGTGTGGGTATATTTTAATTTAGGTAAGCGCATCGTTAGATATACCTGAAAAATCATAATCAGAAAAATCATCTGAAAAGCATCAAGTTAGTTCTCATATACCAACCCTAGTGTAGCGGCTGACTACCGAGTTAGACAGGATTTAGTTCTTCCTTCTTGAATTTCTTCCCGAGATCCAGTTTATGGGTAAGATAAACGAATAATTTAGCCTAAATACTATCAAATTATTCGGATAAATAAACAATTTAATATAAATGTGTATTCAATGTGACATATTTCATTTCAATTTATTGAATTAATAATACATTAATATTGATCAGCGTAAATTCCTCCTTATTGTAAATTATTCAAATTATTTTTGCTTACTTTCATGAGCTGCTTTTATGAACACTTCTCAAGTATGAAAAGTGCTAAGAAATATCTTTAGTATAAATTTTTTAATATGTAAAATGCTCACGCTTATCTTGTAAGTTCTTTATTTTCTGTTTGAAATCGAGGTGTTGTACATTGAATGCGGAACTCAACGCCGTGATTTGTTTTATAATTGTATTTTAGAATTATTTATCTAAGTCGAAATTTAACCCGTTACCAACGGCGTTTTATTTAGATTTTTTTTCCACTGCGTTTCTATAGCCTTTACTTAAGAACGCGATCGGCTGTGGGTTCGATTCGATCTATAGAATATATTTAAGTTATTTTCACTTCCTCGCTCTGCTAAGAGAAAGTGCGGCGTTGAGTTCCACCTCTCAACACACAATATCTTGAATTTGGTGGAAAGTGAGGTACGTAGTGTCTTGACACTAGGTACTTTTAGTCTACCCTGCTATCCGGGATAAAAGCGTATATATATATATATATATATATATATATATATATATATATATATATATATTAATTAAGTAAATTTTAGTAAGATATATCGCTTTACACCAAAATAAATACATATTTAACACAATTATACCTTAAGAATTATACGAACGAGAATTCCGCCGTTCATAATGCTTCAAAGACATTCATTCCCCACTTTCCTCTCTAACATAATATTTAAATTTACTGTTTCATAAAAGCAAGGAGCAGTTTGTAAAGGCCGGAGCGTCTCTAAAAGAATTTTCCAATAATCGATGCGTTATTGAGCAAGCAACTCGATTTAGGATAAAAGATTTCAATGGATTAAACTTATGTTCCGTGTATTAATATAAAAATTTTTACTTTCTTTGGAATTTGTCGTACTTAATATGTTGTCAAGAGATTTCTTATTAGTAGGACGTTTTTATTAAAAATGAATAGTTATATAGCTTTGATTTTAAAAAACACATATAAGCTTGTATCTGTGTTTAAAAAAGTATATATAAATAGATATTTCTTTCTAAAGTCCATCATGTTATAAATGAAACTATTTTAAACGGATTAATCGCGTTTATTTTGGTATTCGAAAATACATTTTTGGAAACCTGACGTTTCGAACACTTTACAGTAGTCCGTAATTGTACGCGAGGCAATTGAGAAACAGATGGCGGTAGATTGATATAAATAATTTTTGTATCAACTGACAAACGAATACCAAATCAGTCTACATGTAACCACGGACTTGTTGTAAAATAATTTCATTTAGAATGTGTGAAGCTCGCGAAATTCAAAGATCTTATTAACCATATTAATATTAAAATTGGCTTGTTTTATCAATAACTTATGTTTATAAGCAAAACGCGGCGTTTATTTCCGAATTTAGTGTCTTAACGATACATTCTTTTGGCTGTAAGGCACACGTAAAGCTAGAAAAAAAAAATTTAATTCTAATCTACAAAAAAAAATTAATTAAAATCCAATCAAAACGTGAAAAAGCCTTAATTTCAAGCGTCAAACAAAACATTTCACCCCATACATTATTACCTAAAACATTTGCAATGATTTCCACCAGAAAGAGATATCAATTCTCGACTCGCTGACCGCAAGCGTTCATTTATCAGCGTTGTGCACTGTTTAAATAAAACATCTTGCTCTCCCACTGTATTTGTTGGTAATATCAAGTGAGACGTTGGAATATTATAAATTGAATTATATGGTTTGTTTGGAAGTTGTGAGCTTTTATTTGAAAATTGTGCTATTTACACTTAATGTAACTATTGCAAATATTCATGATATTTTTTCTTATTATTTGTTATTGTATTTATTCTCTTTTTATATCTCCGCTATATCAATACTAAGTGCGGCGTTGAGTTACGCCTTGACACACTATGTTTCGATTTTGGGAAAAAACTGATTATTAGAGAGTTTAATTTGAAATACCTACCCTGCTATGGAGAAAATAGCGTAGAGATTTCTGTCTAAAAAGATATACGTGTTAATGTTTTATACATTACCATGCGTTGAGATGTATTGAATACTATTGACAATTTAGAGTTATTGTTTATTATCTGCGTATATCTTAATTAGATGACAGAATCAACCGTTTTTTTAATATTAAATTTAACGCACTATACCTTTCTGGGTCTTGGTATGTACCTTTTTTTCGTTATTGTTATTTATTTCTCATTTGCATATAATTACAATTAGCTACTTAGAACTAATATATATATATGGAAATTTAAGTTAATTTTTAACATAATTCAATTATAATTATATAAACAAATTTTATAAGAATGATAATTTAATCTGGCCCCAGAAGCAACTGTTAGGTAAAACGCTTTTTCTCGAATACAATGAAAGTAGAGTTGACTCTACCTAGTATCAAGACACTATATTTGAACAACGAAATTCACCAATTAAACTACAATATCGAAAAAATATCACACTAGACCGTAGCCGTTCTTTACAACAAATGTCTGTCGTATATGTACCAAGACAGTGCGATTTATATTGTCCCGACAGTCTTTATCTATTAGTGCTTTCTTCAGGCGAAAACTATTTGTTATTACCCCCAGTTCCTTCCTTTAGTGGAAATTAGCGGGGCGTGAACCCTTCAGTTATTTTTGTTGGCTTCTTAAAGTATGGTATACTTTGATTTTGTTGATGTTTTTATACTGCATTCTTTATTCCGAGCTGTTAAATATAGTAAATTTATTGTTTAATATATTTTGATATAGAAATACAATTATAAAATGCCATTATGGTGTATATATACGTTATTGTTTTTCATGTATTAGTTGCACGTAAAGGTCATAGATACAAATTCTAATAATCATTAAAAAAATAACATATTTCTGGTACGATTTAGAATGAAATCGTTAGTTAATATGTAAAAGGCTTGTCACTGTGTGCATTAGGTCTAAACGCCCTTATTATTGTTTTAAAATACTAGGTTTGCAGATTTTTCCAAACAAGAAACTTTGTCTTTGGGCACTTCTTGGACACTTTGTTTTTTTATATTGTACTTAAATTAGAGACATTGGATGTTGTGCGGCGCTCAACGCTATTTTTTGTTTTACCCAACCATAGAAGTAAAACTAATTTAAATATTATTATTTCCCAGAGAAAAATTTAAACCCAGAGCCTTCTTATTACAAATAGACTGGGTCTGTACCTTTTTTCCTTATCGTTACTTACCTCTCATTTGCATATAATTATAATCGGCTACTTAGAACTAGGATCTATATTTATAATTAGGCGAGTTAAAATAAAATATGTTAATTCTACGAGATATATTTAAATACATTTGTTTTAGTTTCACGCTTATTACCTCGCATAGCAGGGTAGACAGAAAGTACCTAGTACCAAGACACTCCGTACTTCGGTTTCCATCGAATTAGAGACATTGTGTGTTGTGTGGTGAAACTCAACGTTGCACTTTGTCTTACCAGAGCGAGGAACTGAAAATAATTTTAAATATTATCACTCTTTCGAGTGGGAATCGAACCGACAACCGGCCGCGTTTATAGTCCGATGCTGTCATAAATAATATTATTTAGGTTTATAGATATATATGAGAAAAAAGATGCTTCCTTAAGCAGAAGAAAGCTTAAAATGCAGTACAAATGAAGTCACCGGGGAACTCTACCAAAATGTATGTAAATTCAGACGCTTAGGAACATGAGAGGTTACGCCAAAACTTATTCCAAGGTAAGATAGGTACTTAAAGGAGTGCAAGTTGAGCTTAATAATTTTAGCTTAAAAGCTCGTTTCACTATCGTTTTCGCTCGAGAGGCTTAGCAACTTCTCCACCGGGTTTTTAAGCAAATTTTTGGCATCAGTTCGGATTTTAGATACAGTTTAAATTAAATTGTGGATTCTCGGTACTTTAAGGGTCGTTGATAACAGGTTCAACGTGTTTAAGGAAGATTTGTATTTAGTTTAGCAACTTTTAGTTTGAATATGTTTGTATATAAATGCATTTTCTAAGAGAAATGTAATACATATAAATGTAAATATATAACAAAACAGATATCATGTTTAAGGAAGATTTGTATTTAGTTTAGCAACTTTTAGTTTGAATATGTTTGTATATAAATGCATTTTCTAAGAGAAATGTAATACATATAAATGTAAATATATAACAAAACAGATATCATGTTTTTATCTCTAAATGACCACAAAAGCCTTTTAAGTTATCACGTACTAATTTTTTTTTGGATAAAACCAACAAAGATGTTTCGTCACGGTTACATACCATTCTACCTGGACACAAGATAAGCAGAGATAACAATTACGATACTTTTATAGACAGACCTTTAGATATTAAAATGATTATATTATTATTATTTTTTTAGCTTCACGCTTTATCCCGCTTAGCAGGGTAGACCGAAAGTACCTAGTGTCAAGACACTCCGTACCTCGCTTTCCACCAAAGTCGAGACATTGCGTGTTGAGTGGTGGAACTCAACGCCGCACTTTGTCTTTATCAGAGCGAGGAAGTGAAAATAATTTTTAAATATAATCACTCCCACGAGTGGGGATCGAACCCACAACCGGTCGCGTTTACAGTCAGACGCTGCTTATATTATAAATATTAATAATCATATTGATTAGTGAAATTATCTTCTTTGTAAGGTTTTCCCTGTGCGCTACATTTTGGGGGTATTCAAGCGTCGAGTGTACATACATTCATTCATCTTCAAAGCCACAAGCAACGCGTTCAGATCTCCTGAACAGTACTGTTGTAGATATATTTCTGCTCCCTTGTTTCTTTTATCAATATAATTACTAAGTTCTATTCTCAAATATATGTACAGTTATATAGACATACTGTACTTTATGTTAATATTAATTATTTATAATGTTAAGGATAAAATAATTTGATTTAAAACTGAAAGTCAAAGTAAGAACTGTCAAGTATTTTAAATTTAGCATAAGAGGATTGTATAGTAAATAACAAATCATATAGGTTTTTCTGCCACAGGCAAAGTATTGTAAAATCAAAAATATATTTTCAAATACCAAAATACATAAGAATTAAACCAGTTTCATATATAATATCTGAAAATCCCATAATTCAAAGATCCTATTAAACACTATTTACAACTAAACAAATAAAGCAATGTAATAAATAACAAAGAAACGTATCTCAGTTGAATATCTGATTACTCATCAAGACAACATTTAGATGGTAAATCGCCATTTCCTATTCCCAACGTAGCCTGCCTCCTGTACCAGACAAAGGGACCCCATGATTTAATAGGCTATACCAGCTATTGATGACGACTTCTGGGGTCAGTAAAAGAAGTGCAGTAAAAATAGTTAATGACTGGGGTGAAGTAAAAAGAAATCGGAAATATATTGCGAAAGCATTAGGGCATGTGAATACTCCGAATAGCTGAATGGCTATAGAAATATTACCATTAGACACGGTTTTAGATGAGTTTGATAGATCTGTCTAATGTCTGATGGTAAGAGGGTAGACATTTTAATGAGTTATTTATATATACTAGATTTTCCGTTGATTCGTTGAAGACGCGTTGCCTTATCAACGTGTATGTGGCTTTATTATAAACGTGTATGTCAAACATATAGTCACACACTACCATTTGTTATATTTACTTTTTAAATGAAACTATTTTAAACGGACTAATCGCGTATATTTTAGTATTCGAAAATACATTTTTGGAAACCTGACGTTTCAAACATTTTAAAGTAGTCCCACACAGGTAGACTGAGGTGGCATTCATCTGTCAGTTTGCACCCTCGGTCAACCTGTGACCACAGGCTACTGTAAAGTGTTTAAAACGTCAGGTTTCCAAAACTGAATTTTCGAATACCAAAATATACGCAATTAATCCGTTTAAAATAATTTCTTTTAAAATGTCTAAAAATCACGAAAATAAAGATCCATTTTTATTTATTTTATTAATTTAATATATAACAATATTATTTTAAAAAAATATTAGCATTTGGCACTCTTGTATATAAACAATAATTGTGCCAAATGCTTATATTACTCAGTTCGTGTTATTTTTGTAAAAAGAGGTACAACGTTTTTGCTTCATACATATAGATATATAAACGGCTAGTAATATAAACAGAAAAAAAAATGATTTAACCCTCTGTTTTAACCTGAACTATTATCCAAGAATTTCCGAAACACAAGCAATTAGCTTAGCTCGAGCCATGAAATTAAAAATGAAAGTATTTCACAACGCTAAATCACTGCTCGGTCATATGGGACGTATCTCCATAAACATGTAAACGAAAACGGATATATCGCATAAGTGTCGCCACTTCGCGCCGGAACATCGCGCACTAAATCACAGGTCGACTGCCCATGTTTAATTCAGGAGGTCGAAACTACAGCACACCCATAATTCCAAACACCAAAGAAGATAGTGTATAACCTACGCTGACCGGCCCGACCAATTTTACGGTCTACTGGCATCGAGCGGCCGATTCAATTTTGGTAAAATTTTATTCGTCCGTATTCGAGCGTGCAAGTGAAATTCTATCGATGGTCGAGTATACGATTCCCTTGCGATTTTCACAAGGTTTCGCCTCTGATGCTTACGGAGTGCGGCTAAGGTGCAAAATCAAGAATTGGAACCTTTATTACCTGCAGGGAGTTTGAATAAATCATCTTTCCTTTACTAACATACATATGTGTATAATAGAATACATAAAATTTTGAAATATGCTCCATATGGAATGTTATTGTTATCTATTATATATTTTTTATCTGATAAGATAAAAAATGAATACCTTTTTCTGAATCTTTTATCTGATGAGCCAGTTTCTTCAGTAAATCTAAATAATATAACTTCATTAATCATGTCCCTATTATACCCAAGTTGATTTAAACTGAATAATGCAAAGAAAATCAATTTATTTGCATTAATTTTACAAAAAAACGTCCCCATTTTCAATTAAATCCATTCAATATTACGTTTCACTCAGTAATGTGACACTTACGACACTACCATCAATTCTCATAAGCCAGAGCACAATTGTTCTTTCATTAAATATCAAAATAAATGGTATTTAGAGAACCGTCAACATCAAATATTGGCTCCAATGCTTGTCAAATTGAAAGGACTTTTTGAATTTAATTTTTAATATTTTGTAAATTCTGTTATATATTTATATATAAAGAGAGTAAGCATTTAGGTCCCCTATTCGAGTCATTAATCAAATGTCATGGGGCGGTGAGCGATTGAGGCCGATGCGTTGTCTGTACACTTTTCTATACAGTTCTAGGGTGAATCTGTCGATACTGTTGATAGGTGTATATTTCATGTTGCCCCTTTATTGTATGAATGATTGCGTTTTATTTAATTATAATACGAATGGCGCATTCGAATTTTATTATGTTATTTGAAAGTCTGATCGTGTTAGTCATTTATTAAAATCTACTATTTTAAATATCTCTTAAAACTAACGATATTTGCAGAAAATACTTGATATATTGCTTATAATACTTATTTCCAATTAAAATTTTACAAAATTACTACCTAAATTCAGTAAATAGTTAATTATGTTTAAGAATAGGAAAATAATTTAATGTTTATTTTCCAAGCCAATATCGCTTTATGTGCGAATATGACTATAGTGTGGTACAAGTGGAGTACTGAGTGTGTTGACACTAGGTACTTTCGGTCTACCCTGCTATTTTATACCGTATAAAAGCGTGAAGCTAAAAAAATACACCTACCTCCGGACCACCATGCCAACCAACAAAATATGAAATATGGAATAAAAATAATATCTTAAAATCCAAAACAAGATAAATCTAGCATTTTCCAAACAAAACCCATATCAATTAACAGTACAAATTGAATCAAGAACCAATCAAAATTAAAACTAATGTATACGGAAAGTCGCAAACTACGTACAAAACGGGTGGTAGTCAGCAAGGCGATTTGTTAAGCAAATTAATGCTTCCCAACACGCAACATGCTAGCCGTGTCCCACCGATACCCTTAAATAAAGATGATGTAATACACGAACAGTTTGTCACAGTAAAAACTGATGAATCAAAGAGTAAATTGAAGAACTGCTAACTGTACTAAATAGAATTACTTTTCTAATATAATTTCATAGTTAAACTATAAATATTTCAAAAATATACTGTAATATTTATTTTTTGATATGTCCTTTAAAAACAGTTTTACGTAGTAGACAAACAAGTACATATTTTTTTTTAAATTTAAAGCACTAAGCTTAGAGCGTGAAGTAGAAGCCGTTCTTTGGTTTTGTAGTAGAAAAACTCACTTAAAAAATACATTAAAATTAACTTTTTCTTTGCATTTCGTTAAAATTTCATCGACATCGAAAGTCAATTATAAAAAACAATAATATAAATCCCTATAAAAAACTAGAACAGAATGTTCGATCCCTATATTTGTATACAAATACAAATATATTGAGTGTTAGTCATATCTACGAGTTGATTTCTCTAAACACTGTTCTGTCATATTCAGTCATTACGAAGTTTATACAAACTGAATTTAAATCATACAATCACTATTTGTATGCAAAGCATCATCTTTATTGGCATATATAGTCATCTATCGGCATCTAAGTTTTCCTTTTACGAACTTAGTGCGTATATTTATAATGGATTTTAATTGATTTCAAGTGACAATCGTATAGCAATGTACTTTGTTATATTGGCAGGATGTGGTCAGTTCGACTCCGAGAAAGGAAAAAGGTTATAAATAGCTATTTCTTTTATATTCAAGCTTTTATCGTATAGCAAGGTAGGCAGAATGTATCTAGTGTCAAGTACACTCCGTATTTCGCTTTCCGCCGAATCAAGATAATGCGTGTTAAGTGGCGGAACGCCGCACTTTGTTTTACCAGAGCAAGGAAGTGAAAATAATTTAAATATAACCACTCCCCCGAGTGGGAATTGAAACCATAACCGCCCGCGTTTACAGTCCCGGTATATACTTATATTTAGTTAAGTAGTTTTATAAATTAGACGTATATTGAATATATTTTTAAAATTAATGACAATGTTATTTGTATGGACGCACGAGTCTTGGATCGTGACTTTTGTTTGGACAGCGTTAGGCATTAAGGCGTAAAGTATGAATGTATATATATATATATATATATATATATATATATATATATATATATATGAATATATTTAGTTAATCTAATAAATATTTATTTATGTACAATTAAGATTTATTTTCAATTATGTTTTAGTATATTTACATCATTCTTGTGGAGACAATATTTAAAAAATATTTTCATTCCCTCGCTCTGGTAATTAAGCGTGGCGTTAATTCCCACCACTTACCGCGCAATGTTCCGAATTCAGCGGAAAGTGGAGTACGGAGTGTCTTGACACAAGGTACTTACTGTCTACCCTGCTATACGAAAAAAGAATCTTGTATATAGAGAAGTCTTGTATTACGTCAAGTACATTTTGAAAATATTTTTCAAATCAGTTATCACAAAAAAAATGTAGAACAAAAATATTAAGAAAAAAATATATATTGATATTACAAGCTAATACGCTGTTAGAATACTAATATATAAATTCGCTTTTAGAATAAAGTTGAACTCGAGCGAAGTTCATCCTAACATTCTAATTATTTAATATTGTCAGCTTTGTGCCTTTTCCTGCACATAGAGATGGTACGATCAGAGAGAACCTAGTGTCAGGACACTATGTTGACCGTTTTCCGATCGACGAAATCTAGACATTGCGTGTTGAGTGTCAAATTCAACGCCACGCTTTATCTTACCAAAGACAGCAATGCTCAAATCATCTATCAAGGCCATTGTGGCACAATCGAATAGCGTCTGACTGCAAACGCGACTCGTTGTGAGTTCGATACCCACTCAGGGGAACGATTATATTTAAAATTATATTATTGAGTTTGTTACTCAATATGCCATATCTTGATTTTAGGCGGAAACAGTCAAGGCAGTGTCTTGACACTAGTTTGTCTCTAACTCCGCTCCACAAACAATTACCATGTGTATAATTGAAAAAAAATTGAAAATCATATTCGAACCAGCATTAACGTCTTTAACAATGAAACCAGCCAAATTGGCATCAGGTAACACAACTCCAATTTACAATTCACACGCCGAATCCGTGATTGGACACAACTCAAAAACAAAAGGCCAAAAGTTGATTCGCTTCAATGCTCGTTATCTACCATTTGCAGATGTTTTAATTGGTTTATAAATAACTGGCTTGCCCTTACCCTTCGCCCGCACACGAATTATGACCTTAGGCCCCCTTCGGGTATATTAAAATAAGGAAATCTTTGAACAATGCGCAGTTCTAGCGGGAAGTGCGTAATTAAATTTTCATACTTTGTTCCGTCGAAAATTTTGTTTATTTGTTCTTATTTAATACAAAATACTTAAGCCTGTTAATCATTTTGGCAACATTGTAACTTGGGTGGGTGGAATTTGGAAATTTCACGCTTTATATAGTAACCATTTCGGTCTAGTGTGTGGTATTACTGATTCGTAACTAGTATACTCCCTGAATAAATAAATTATACATATTTGAAGAATATAATTTGACAAAGTGCAGCGTTAAGTTCCGCCATTCAATACGCAATGTCTTTCAAAAAGCGTGAAACTATTCTTTTTTTTAATTACTTTATGTCAATGCAACTTTCGTCAGATTACTTTATGCTCGATTTTCTGAATATATTAAAATTTATATATTTTGTCCGTCGACCAAATTTTTTAAAAGTGAACAATAACCATCTAATATCATATTAACAGTCAGATATTGTCCCACCGAGCTACTATGTTCTATTTTTTTAATACAAAAATAAATGCATTACGATCTTTACCTTTCCTTTCCTTTGTACCTTTTTCTCCTTTAATTGTTATTTATTATTCAGTTACATATAATTATAATCAGCTACTTAGGACTAAATGTTTAAATTTAAATTAAAACGAATTTTCGACAAAATAAATCTTAATTGTACATAAATAACTATTTATTAGATTAACTAAATATATATTTAGTCATATATATATATATATATATATATATATATATATATATATATATATATATATATATATATATATATAGACGCTATTCGATTGTGCCACAATGGCCTTGA
Organism: Dryadula phaetusa; assembly: GCA_032432895.1. Lineage (NCBI taxonomy): Eukaryota > Metazoa > Arthropoda > Insecta > Lepidoptera > Nymphalidae > Dryadula > Dryadula phaetusa. Next base: position 1,041,373 of record JAOYRS010000042.1, read on the forward strand.
TAGATGATTTGAACATTTTGCTGTCTTTGGTAAGATAAAGCGTGGCGTTGAATTTGACACTCAACACGCAATGTCTAGATTTCTTCGATCGGAAAACGGTCAACATAGTGTCCTGACACTAGGTTCTCTCTGATCGTACCATCTCTATATGCAGGAAAAGGCACAAAGCTGACAATATTAAATAATTAGAATGTTAGGATGAACTTCGCTCGAGTTCAACTTTATTCTAAAAGCGAATTTATATATTAGTATTCTAATAGCGTATTAGCTTGTAATATCAATATATTTTTTTTCTTAATAATTTTTTCTACATTTTTTTTTTGTGATAACTGTTTTGCAAAAAACTTTTAAAATATATTTAATTTAATACAAGACTTCTCTATATACAAGATTATTTTACGCATAGCAGGGTAGACAGTAAGTACCTTGTGTCAAGACACTCCGTACTCCACTTTCCGCTGAATTCGGAACATTGCGCGGTAAGTGGTGGGAATTAACGCCACGCTTAATTACCAGAGCGAGGGAATGAAAATAATTTTTAAATATTACCTCCACAAGAATTATGTAAATATACTAAAACATAATTGACAATTTCAAACTATTTATAAACTACTAAATTATAAATATAAAAATAAATAGACCTCCGTCCTCCGTCATTGGCGCAGCCGGTACGTCGTGCCAAATGATCGCTCATTTAATGGATTTAACTAGCGCATGCACACATTGACTCTGCAATCTAGTACCGTTTACTTGAATGGATATGTTTGAAATAAGTGAATTTCTATCCGGCGTACAATTTGTTAGGTGTTTCTGGTAAATTGGAGATGGTATATTCATTTTAGTAATAGTGAGTTCGATTTCCGGTTGGTTAAAATTGTAATAACCTTTATATGTTGGGTGTTTTGGTTAATTCTTCATGGATATTTTTTTAATGTACTTACAGATGTAATATGCTTTTTCATCGCGTAGCAGGGTACTTGGAAATAATTTAGTGGTTTGATCTTTGGGTAACAAATATTTGTAAAATCCTCTCTACAGAGATGCTAATAACATAAATAAGTTGTAAGAAAATGTATAAGACTTTACACTTTCAAAGCCGGTAGTAGAACGCATGGCTTAGCGTTCAGAGCGCTTGGACGGTCCAAGAGGCGCGGGTTCGAATCACGCTGCGTTCAATTTTTATACGTTTTTTAAAAATGTTAACTTAGTGACATTGTTTGTAATACCGTAACGGAACTCAACGTCGTACTTTGTCTTATTGAAATAAATTAAATTAATTAATATAGAGAATTTTGTACATACTAACAAATATGGACTGTAGTATAGTGTCTGTGGTCAGATACATGGTGTTTTTCTTTATATATTAATTTAAACTTAAATTGGCTAATAATTGTAACTTGTATATACTTCCTGACTCGTTATATTTCTGTAAAGCTAAACTAAAAAAATATTTTATTAAACGAGCAAAATCAAATATCTCTTAGACTACACTCTTTGACTATTTAGTTTTTTTGAGCTTTACGCTTTTTATCCTGCATAGCAGGGTAGATAAGAAGTACATAGTGTCAAGACACTCCGTACGTCGCTTTCCACTAAATCAAGACATTACGTATTGAGTGGTGGAATGACTTCCACCACTCAATACGTAAGCGAGAAATTTGAAAATATTTTTAAATATAACCACTTTACCAAGTGGGGATCGAATCCAAAACTGATCGCGTTTACAGTCAGACGCTGTCACACTGCGCCACGACGTTTTTAATTTTTAATTAATGTATTTTTTAATTACTATTATTTTTGTCGAGTTGAGTTTTTGTTATTATGTAAGTAATTATTACATTTAATAAGTTAAGTAAATCTATAATTGAGACATACCATATAGCAATTTATTTATAAATATTTTAAATGAAACTATTTTAACCGGATTAATCGCGTATATTTTGGTATTCGAAAATACATTTTGGACACCTGACGTTTCGAATACCAAAATATACGCGATAAATCCGGTTAAAATAGTTTCATTTAAAATGTATAAAAATCGCGAAAATCAATGAAAGATATTATTATATTTATAAATATAATTAAAGTATGTAACATTGGTTTTCTAATGAATAACAATAAACAAATAAACAACATCGCAATGTTTGTTTGAGGCGGGTAGCGGCACAGTGGTACAGCGTCTGACCGTAAACGCGATCGTTTGTGGGTTCAATCCCCATTCGGGGTAGTGATTATATTTAAAAGTATTTTCACTTCCTTGCTCTGAAATTACAAAGTGCGGCGTTAAATTCCACCAATAGGTACTTTCTGTCTACTCTGCGACGTGGTATAAATAGGGTGAACCTAAAAAACAACAATGTCCAAAGATATCGAGAAATAGCTATTTCATTTGTACAAATATGACATTTTCGCGACTCCCATTCGACGTCGGTACATACAGGTATCCATCACTCATAACACTAGGAGCTTTAACAGGCCTCAAATAAAAATTGTTGATTAAACGATTCAATTTGTAATGCTCAAACAATCGTCCGTCCGTTTGTTTGGACCGGACTGGAAATAACAGTATATTTTTATATTATGATTTTAATTAATGTTTTTCCCGCTCTGATAAGAGAACACGCGGCGTTTAGCTCCGCCACTCAAAAGACAATATGTTGAGTTGCAGCAGAAAGCGAGTGAGCGCAGTGTCTTGACACTAGATACTCTACGTGGAATTCTAAACCAGTTCTACCGTTAAAGTCAGGTATATACCATAATGGTCTTTTTGCTTTATAATTAAATGATTTCATTATGAAATTTTCCACAAATTTAGTACATAAATATTTATTATTATAATATTATATTAACCTTTCAGCGTTCTAAATTATAATATTATTACTGGGAAAAGTCTAACCTTGTTTGCATATGCTTTACAATCCATGTAGTTTGAGAATGAACAAAATTATTTATTTAACTATATTAATGGTAAAATGTGTTCATCTTACTAATAACATACATTGTGAAGTTTTATCTGTGTGTTTGTTTGTTACTCTTACACGCTAACTGCTGAGCCGATATAGATAAAACTTTTCAATAGTAAAGTTTATACATGTAATTTCGCTTTTAGTATTCAAACAAACTACAGTGAGTATTTAGTACATATTTGCAATAGTGGGACAGTCGTCTGACTGTAAACGCGATCGATTGTGTATTCAATTTCCACTCGATTATATACTTTAAATATTTTCAATTCCTAACTCTAAAGCGCGAACAAAATTGGAAATCAGAATACGGAGTGTTTTGACACTAGATACTTTCTGTCTATCCTGCTATGCGGGATAAAGGCGTGGAGCTAAAAAAAATGTACAATTATCTAAGTATTTTCATTACTTATGATAGATTAAATGGCTCCAAGTATAAATATACCAATATATATGATAATATATAATAGAGGCCGGTCGTGGCGCAGTGTGACAGCGTCGGACTGTAAACGCGATCGGTTGTGGGTTCGATCCCACTCGGGAGAGTGATTATATTTAAATTATTTTCACTTCCTCGCTCTGATAAAGACAAAGAGCGGTGTTGAGTTTCACCACTCAACACGTAATGTCTCGAATTTAATCGTAAGCGAGGTACAGGGTTTGTTGACACTAGGTACTTTCTATCAACCCTAATAAACGGGATAAAAGCGTGAAGCTAACAAAAAAATACATATGATAATATATAGAGTAGAGTCTTAAACGGATTCCAATAGGCGCAAGTTCTACACCTAGTAAGTTCAAATTTATTTATCCTTAGTTTCCTTATGATATAACTATGTTACCTTTAAGGTAATAAGGGAATAATATTTAAAATAGATTTGAAAACATTGAAAATTTGAATTAAACATAAAAATTTGTACTATATAAAAGCTCTCCAATAAAACTATTTCCCTTACCAAGTATCCACGAATATAACCAACGAAAAGAACGATACACGAAAACTAAATACGTGGTTGGACAATCAACATGGTATAGGTGAAAATTCATTTGAAATTTTGCCAAACATATAGGCCTTATTACACGAACACTAGAATTGAAAATGCTCTGGCACATCTGGTAGTGTTAGAAATTGATTCTTATTTGCTTGGTAATACAGTTGGTTTTTGTTAAAATTTATTCTGAGCATTTTGCGGTATGTCATTAAGCGTCGAATAAACACGGATAGAAGAAACAAGCGTTTGTAATCTCTCTGCATACAGCATCTTTACCTATGATTTATGTCATTTTCAGTGTACTTTAGTAAGTTATTAAGAAACTTCACGGGATAGGTCGTGTGTTTGATTCTTCGTTGAAGCTAATTTAATTATTTCCCTATATGTATTTGCATAGTTTTAAACGTTTCTGTATTCTTATGTCGAATACATGGTATTAAAATTGATTTAAAGATTTAAAGATTTAAATCAGTAACAAATGGAGCACATGTTTTAATTGTTAACACTAAAACTTTGCCTTCAAATTTTGTAATCTATCATATTAAAATGACACATTTTTATGAAAATTAGGCAGACGTAGGGGGTATGGAATTTGGCAAAGTTCTAGTTTATATAGACAGTCATAGAAGGAGTGCAGTCAAATGATTATTTATTATAAATAAATTATAAACATAACACATTATAAACTTAACTACTACACACACTTATATACATTTTACACACACGTTTGTAAAAAGTGACATACACGTTGCTAAGGTACATATATATATACATCACTTTACGTGTCTAATAACTCTATTTTTGAAAAAAAAATAGTATATATAAGAAACAATCAAAATATCTTTTGCAAGGAAGTAAGTACTTAATAACAAGACACTTTGTTCTCCGCTTTTTGCCAAGTTTGAAACATTACCTGTTTATTGACGTAACTCAGCGCGTCGTTTTGTCTTACCAGAGCGAGGAAAACGAAATAATTTTAATATAATCATTCCCTCGAGTGGAAATCGAACCTACAAGCAATCAAATTTACAGTCCAACGCAGTCAAACTGTGCTACGACGGGCTGTTCAAGTATTTTAAAAAGAACTCAATGAAACACCGCGAGGAAAAAAAATAATTTAAATATAATTATTCCAACGAGTGGGATTCAAACCCACAACCGATCACGTTACCGGGCAAACGCTGTCCCAATACGCTAAGACGGACTGTTCAAGTATTTTAAAAGAAACAAGTTGCTCTACCGTTTGTCACATCGATCGCAGTCTACCTCGACATTATTTCTTATGGATTAGACCAATAAAATTTTTATTGACCATAAATATATACCAGGTACTATAAAGTACTGAGCTTTAAATCCGCAGCCAAACTTTCCAATAACTTTATTCATGCAATACATCTTCATATTGTAACAAAAATGACAATTAGAAATATGTATGGGCGATGTGACATTGTATATGTTCATGTAATTTAATAGAGTTGTATGTAGTTTCAAATAGAAAATATTTTCGAAAACATCTTTTGAAAAAACATATAGAAATTTGAATGGGATTCGAACCTGCGCCGGACGGCATTCGAACCGGCCAATGCCGGTTACCAAGAGGTGCTCATTGCATAGCTTAGCGGTCAGAGCTCTTAGCTGGTTTCCAAGAGGCACAGCAATAGTTACTTTAGAGAAATAGCTATTAGATAATGTTTTTTAATCATAATGCATAATAATATGAGGCTGGTCGTGGCGTAGTGGGACAGCGTCTGACTGTAAACGAGATCAGTCGTGGGTTCAATTCCCACTGGGTGAAGTGATAATATTTAAATTATTTTCACTTCTTCGCTCTAGTAAGGCAAAGTATGGCGTTGAGTTCCACCAATCCACATGCAATATCTCGAATCCGATGGAATGCGAAGTACGTAGTGTCTTGACACTAGGTACTTCCTGTCTACCCCGCTAAAAAAAGCGTGAAGCTAATAATATAATAAACTAAATGTAACACACAACTGCCATGTGTTTAACATACACGTTTATATGAAGTGACATACGTTGCTAAGGTAACGCCTTGTCCACGCGTCAACGGATCATCTAGTTATGAATAGGGATGAATTAAAATGACTTTTCACCCTTGACTTCGTTGACATTATAACCCTTGCTATGTCCATTGCTGTCTCCCGTAGTTTGGACCATAACACGTAAAATCCCGTACTTTCTGCTCCCGTAGGAATTTCAGGAAATTTTATAGAGCTCCCCTACACTCCCCGGGGAATTCTATACGCCAAGCTTTCTACGTGCCATAGTTTCGGCTGTGCCTTGACGGTCATTCACTCAGCCAGTGATGGAACAATTATATATGTATATAAATATATAAGAAAGGCGAGGCCGGTCGCGGTGTGGAACATCGTCTGACTGTAAACGCAATAGGTTGTGTGTTTGATCCCCACTCGGGGGAGTAATTATATTTAAGTTATTTTCACTTCCTCGCTCTGGTAAGACAAAGTGCAGCGTTGAGTTCCACCACTCAATACGCAATGTCTCGAATTCGGTGGAAAATAAAGTACGGACTGTCGGACCTTGCGTGATAAAAAGCGTTAAGCTAAAAAATAAGAAAAATATATTTAAGGTGTTTGCAAATCTGTTTGTACAAATAAATCTAATTGTGAAGAACGACAGTAGGTAACTTAGGTTCTATCTTCAAAATCTAAAATGCAACGTTTGAAACTCAAAAAAATTGATTAAAAATACTCTGGGTCTTACGTCTTTGTCCCCATATTAAAAGACAAATTATGATAAATATTTAATTGATTTATAAAAAAATAAAAAAAGCGTCACTTTACTACTATTTGCTATTAAAAATGAAAAAATAAAGCAATAAATTGCAATATTTCCTCCTAAAAGTGAACTCAAACTGCAAGTTGGAATAGATTTATTGGTGATGTAAAAGTTACGACATTTGCACGACTCGTAACGTACAGGCACAGTAGTTTTAAAATTACAATGATTTGTTACACACTTAGTTCGTAGCGCGAGTTTCAGATTACTTGAAACCTTTCATGTAAGTTCTTTTAAAAGATTGTATGGATGAAAGGTGAGGGGATGCGATGGTTGTAAAATAGTCCGTATTTGGGGATTTTTTAGCAGGGTCAGAAGGATCCTAGTGATAAACAACACGTTCTTCGCTTTTCCACTCAAAATCGAGTTTTACGAGAGTGGGGCATTAAAAAAAATAATTTTATACGACTCGGAGACGTTGTTAGCCTACAACTGAATTTGTTTAGGCGCTCAGACGCTATCTTATTCCATACATATAATAATTTTGATTTTACGAGTATAATAAACAAGAATTCTAAACAGGAAGCGCTAAGGAACCGAGCACAAAGTTAAACCAACAAAAACTCGCAATTTTGAATTTCCTTCGCACTATTACATAGCGTTATTAAATAAAAAGAAACACTAGCAAATTTTAAAATAAAAATTCAAAAGCGGTAGAAAAGGAAATAACTTGTAAAAAAAAAGCAGAAAAATCGTGAAAAAGTGAGCGACAAATGCCAAATTCACCTATAATGATATTCAGATTTTCAAAATAAGCCGTAATGATAGTCACACCCTATAAAATTAGCTATTAGATACCCCCTCGTCCCTTTGAAACGGTAAAAAGACCCTTTTATAGCAGAGATCTATTCACGAGGTGATACTGTACTGTCTCGATGGCATCGTTCGTTATTTTTGTTAAGGCAAGCGTGCGTAACTTTTTTGCAGACTGAAAATGTATAGAGATTTCAAACGGAAATTAAACCTTAGACCTTCCGAATAAGGTGCTAGCAACTCTCTTTTATTGTATAGTATAAAAACTGCAGGTTTTCTATGTATTTTCAAAGAAGTTTGAACTTTAAGATCGTGGTGTAAGGTTGCATTTTGATTTGACAATTTTGTTCTAGTAGAGTAATGATAGAGCATGTTTAGCGCAAATATAGCTAAGTATGCAATGCTTCAACGTCGGCACTTGAATCAAAATTAAGCAGTAAACTCGAATATGATACTTAATACATTAAGCGAATATGTTGTGAAATTTTAAAATCCAATACAATGTTGACAATTTCATTGTAATGCTGTTTAGTGAATTAAGATAGAGAAAACATTCGAAAAATCAATTCCCTGTTCTTCATATTAAATTAATAAATAATATATATCTGTATGGTTTAAATGAAACTTTTTAAATGGAATTTATGTTTATTTTGATATTTGAATATATATTTTAGGAAACTCGACACTTTGAACACTTTCCTTTACTCTACTATACACTATACTTTGCTAATCGTTGTTCAAGTTATTACAGACAGACAGTCCAGTAAAAAATCATGAAAACTTATAGAAAGAAATTATAGGTGTATTTCGTCAATTTCCCAATTATCATGCGACCAGTTTTACAAGTTCTACCTAATCAACATGCCTGAAAAAACTTGCGTGACTTATTTTCTAACGTAGAAACCCAAAAAGCTCTCTAAATATCATTTAATAAAGCAGAAAATATTATAATATTTTCTTTAATTGGTAAGAATTCTCTGACTTTGCATTTCTTTAAAGGTCACATGCTTTATTTTATTTGTGTTAAGATTGAAAAATTTCAATGAATTTAAATTTAATTTTCATGTAATTTATAAGGCAAATATTGGATTAAATATATATTTTTTAATTATTATGAACGTTTAGAATTTTTTAATATAAAAAGATTTTTTTTTGTTAATACAACATCATCGTTGCGCAGTTGAATATTGATTGTCTTTTCAATCCGATCAGTTTTCAGTTCGATTCCCATTCAGTAGAACAATCTTATTGAAATTATTGAAATATCCACTCTTTTGTAAAATAAAAATCGACATTAAGTTTCACTCAACACGCAATATCTCAAATCGTTCTAGCAAAAGAGTTTGATAATATATTATCTTTGAAATGTAGAAAAAAGAGCTTAAAGCTGCATGTCTTTTCAGATCAAAATATATATAAATAACAAAAAATGAAAAAAAAAACCCTCTTTACATTTTATAAAATCAATATTTATATAAAAAAAACTTAAGAAAATTCCATTATACATAGTTTACAAATTTGTCTGTTAGTAACACGCACGATTGGTCTCCGTAAGTCATTACTGTACTTTCCACCGCGTTTGGTATAAAAAATTTTCACGATTTATATAGTTCTTGGTCGACTGCGGTTATGCTCTGTTGGCTTCGTAAATTGACTTTATTTTGATTTAAAAATTTAAATGGCCTTTTAAACTGATGTAATTGCGAAATAACTGAATTATATACGTAAATATGTCGTCTTGTGGCTTGAGTGGAGTGTTTTCTTTTGTTTTTAGTGATGACTTTCTCTGCCCTCCTTTCATATTCAACGGTAGAAATATTAAAGTTCTTATTTTTTATATTAGTATTGCAGTAATCAATATAATTGTAATTTGTGGAAACTTGATTGGTTTTTGTATTACGCAATATGTAAAAAAAAATTTTATATCTTATGTTATCTGTATGTTTCCCTTAAAAATAAATAAATAAATCACTATAATAAATATAGATTATAAATATTTATTTTAATTAATTAAGAAAATAATTTGTTAGTTTTATGCCTTAAATGGTATATAACAAGATTCTTATACTCGAAAAACGTATATATACATATATAAATAGTTATTCAACTCAGTTTAAAGTCAATTAATGTTATATACTTGAAAATTCATAAATGACTAATATTTGCAGTTACTCTAGTAAGACCTCATTTGAAATTTATTAAAAAAAAACAAGTTCACACCTTTTTATCGCTCACTAACCGCGCGATTGGCAGCATATTAGGAGGCTTTTCATACTACCCCCACCCCTTTTGATAGTTAATTAAACGTCAGAGGGGAAATATTCGCGTCATTACTGAGACCGAGACGCCGGCGCGGAAGAGCCGTCGCGTCTACTGAGGGTACTATGGGATCTCGATACCTTTTGTTTTAAAACTCATGTCATGGTATTTTTATGATTTTTGATAAAAAACGAAAATGGGAAATAGAAATAAAAATATTAAGATCATTATTTTATTTTTTTCACGTTTTAAATGTAAACTTTTTATTATTATATTATTATTTTAAACGGATTAATCTTGTGTATTTTGGTATTGGAATATTTTGGTATTGGTCACAGGTTGTTTACTGTAAAGTGTTCGAAACGTCAGGTATCCAAAAATGTATTTTCGAATATCAAAATATGCTCGATTAATCCGTTTAAAATAATTTCATTTAAAAAAAATACTTGAAAAGTAAGCCGATAAAAACTGGAAAGAAATTCTGTTTAATTAAAAATTACTATAGTATTTAAAATATTTGCAAAGGATTTCTATTTAAATTACCAACGATTATTAAATTTTTGACTGACTGACATACGGACAGAATTCAGCAATCAGGTTTCTTAGACATGCACTAAAAGGAATCTATGTCTAATATATATATATATATATATATATATATATATATATATATATATATATATATATATATAAATTCTAATTTTTACACCAAAATAGCAATTCGAAGTTTCATAGTAATAACCGAAAACCACCGATAGCGTGCGGCGCGGCGCGGCGTACGGAATATCAAACATTTTACTCAAATCATATTGGGTAACTTCAATATTATCAGTTCCCTGGCGTTTCAGTGGCTAGTCAATGCAAATGTTATCTTTTGAACGATTGTCTCTACAATTAACTAGTGTTTATGTTTGTGGGTTTATCTTTCAGTATTCTATAGTTAAATGTGTTCAGCTACTGTTGGTTTTCTATTGATTGATTTGGTTTCTACAGCAACACGATTTATCTCGCATAGCAGGGTAGTCAGAGACAGCCTAGAGTCAAGACACTTCGTTGACTGCTTTCCTCGCAAAATCGAGACATTCCACATTGAACGAACTCAACGTCGGGCTCTGTCTTACCAGAGCGAAGAAAAATAACGAATATAAACATCTCTAACAGGGAATCGAACCCATAACCAAACACAATTGCAGATAGACAGTTTCCTGTCGTACCACGATTGCCTTAACTTTTTAAATATGTATTATAATAAAAACTGTGATTTAATAGGAAGTAGATACTAACAGGCATAATTTGAGGTTTCACGTCAAATCAGAAAAAAATATTCATTTCATTCATATTTTACATAACTTAGAACTTTTATAGAAATATTGTGTTCCATAAAGTTTAATGACAAACTAAGCAAGAATTACTAGAGTATTAGTCCACGACCACGAATGGGTGTCGAACCAACAACCATCAAGTCAAAATCAACAGTCACCACTCCGCCTCAACGGTGTTCAATCTTGATATTTTAATAATACAAAGACGATATCTTGTTTATATTGCCTACAATATAATTTCAATAGTCCCCTATACTCTTCGACCTATTGTCTTAGAATGTTCTCATGCTTGTGTTCTATATAGAGCTTTTGTTTTTGCTGAACCTATAATTAGGTTATAATGCAACTTTTTTTAATAGTGTAAGCTTTAAGACAAAGCTTTTTCAAGGGCATATTTTTTGTGCTTTTGTTAGCGTAGTTCGTGTATTAAAGATCACTTGTAAAATTAATGTTTATTTGATTTTGTTTTTTTTGTTGTTTTGGATAGAAGTTCGGAGTGTCTTAAAACTCAATTCTCTCCTATCTTGCTATGCGGTATAAAGTTTGAATATACATTAGAAATTTCAGTATAAAGTTAAAATAAATATATATATATATATATATATATATATATGTATATATATATATATATATATATATATATATATATATATATACACTTTATAGAAAAAATATATTTTTTAATTCTATCATCGTCATTTGCGAAGACAGAGAGCATACTGAAACAAATCTCACATATTTAATTATCATTGATTTCAAAAAAAAAATAACATGTTAGAAAACTGCAACAATTCTTTTTGTTTTTCTTATAACTATCAACCACTGAAAATTGTAATCTCATATAAAAATCGGAACCTACACTAATCGCTTATTGATTACAACCATAACATTTGAACTATAACATTCAAGTAAATTGTAAAATTTGTAATATATTTTTTAATTCTAGACTTATACTGTCGGAAGCTTAGGATGTTGAACGTTTCTTCTCTAATATACCAGTTAAAAATATATTGCAAATACTTTTGCTCATTACCCTCATAAACACTGACAGGTACTATATTAATTTGAAAATAAGCCTTTATAAACTGAATTTAAATTTGCTATTTTTTTTCTGGTTTGTATATAATTTAATATTATATGTTTAAACTATTTCCCATATAATATTCAATTCATATAAATGAGCCCCATAAAAATGACATCATTACGTATGTAAGCTAAGTAAATTAAAAAATATTTTAAGAAAAATTGTGTTTTTAAAGTAATCAAAGTTTCATTAAAATCAGTAAAATAAATAAATCGATTTGAATAATCGAAAACGCGATTGACTGTAGGTTCCCACTCTGGAGTTGATTTCGAATGGAAAGCAGTCAATGGAGTGTTTTGACACTAAGTTGTCTAACCACCCTATTAAACGAGATAAAAAAACAAATAAATAAATAGAAAACATAGTAACAAGTCACTGAGCTAACAAAAGAAAAAGGCTTAAAAATCACCAACTTCCGGTTACAAAAAAAGACCTCACAAACTACCAATCTCACGAGACGCAAAACTTAAAATATTATTACTAAAACTATTCACAAGTTCTTTATTTTGATGCTAATATGAACTGCTAGTTCACGAAGTCCCAAGATAAATTATCAGAGTTTATCACTTGATGTCGAAAAGTTTTCGGACGGTCTTGCGTTCGTGATATCGCCTTTGTCACCCCCGAAACTTGAACAAGGGATATTTGCGATTCTATCAGATAAAGATTAATATTTTTGTTATTTTCTCAGGTTATAATGATATGGAAAAATGTTGATTAAATTAATTAATTTCTTGCATTCATGTGCTTTTAGCCTACTATTGATGTATATGAAAATGCATTTGAGGGTTCGATTCTCATTCGGGAAATTGATTATATTTGAAAATATATTTATTTTCCCCTATCTAGTAAGATAGATAGAAAATGCGGCGTTGAGTTCACCTAATTCAACGGAGCGTTTTGACACTTAATTGCCTCTGGCTATCCTTTAAAACGGAATAAAGCGTGAAGATATATATATACTTCTGATATAATTGAAATTAAAGAACAAACTTGTTTCGGGCCTAATACTATTTACCTAAAAAAAACGATTTAATACTCGCCTATATTGATAAATTGATAGAAATGAAGGTAATAAAAGCGTATTAAATATATTTCTTTAAATTTGTTAGATGTTCCGTTGACGCGTTGATAACGCGTTGCCTTAGCAACGTGCATGTCACTTTGTATAAACGTGCATGTCAAACGCATGGTAGTGTGTGTTACATTCATTTTATTAATTTAATATATTTTTATGCATTATTTTTTAAAACATATTAGAATTCTGCACTTCTTCTTCTCAATTCGGTTTGTTTTCGTAAAGAGTTATTTTCATGCAAAAATTTTGAATATTATTTTAAAATTAAAACTAAGACAAAAAAAAAGCATCCAACTTAGCAAAATTCTATGTGAAAACATTCTGAATTGTACCAACATAATAACGCGAGCGAAAATAAAGAGGCCAAAATTAAATTCCTTACAGCCCATAAAGTATAGAGTTACGTCATTATGAACGATGGGAATTTTCGCCGTCTCATTCCGCGCCACGCACAATATTTCCTCCCTTGCAAAGCATATTTTTTCATAGAAGTGTCAATTTCGTGGTTTGGTAATGAGTGACCGATGTCAGATTGTTTTTTGTTTTTTTTGTGAATAATTATATATATATATATATATATATATATATATATATATATATATATATATGTTTTTTGTAATTTATATTATATTTTTGTGATATTTTAATTACTTATACATACATATTTTAAATGGGAACTATTTTAAACGGATTAAACGCGTATATTTTGGTATTCGAAAATACATATAAAATATACCCCATCCGTAATCCGTTTGAAATAATTTCATTTAAAAGAAGTAAAAATCATGAAAATCAAAGTTCTTATTACTTATATACTTTTTCCAAGCTCAATCCCGCACAGCAGGATAGTCAGTGATAACGTAATGGCAAGCCACTTCATTGTCTGCGTTCGCCCGAAATCGTGACATTGCGTGTTGGGTGATGAACTTAACACCGCGCTTTGTATTACTAGAGCGGAGAAATGAAAATATATTTTAAATATATTCATTCCCCCGAGTGGGAATTGAACCCACAATTACGTTAGACTCATAACAATATAGCAGTAAAGTCATATTATTTGACTATTTTCCAAACATATCAATTCGTATACGCCATTGTGGCGCAGTGGAACAACGTGTAGAAAATCGCAAATTGTTGTAGGTTCATATTCAGCCGTGATTATATTTACATGTATTTCTCCATACACACAAACAAATACGCATACAAACTAAGTTTTTTATATACAATTATTACTTTGAGGCCGGTCGTGGCGCAGTGGGATAACATCTAAAAGACTGTAAAGCCGTCGGTTTGATTCCCAATCGGATTCAATCCCAATTCCCCCGAGTGGGAATTGAACCCACAATTACGTTGGACTCATAACAATATAGCAGTAAAGTCATATTATTCGACTATTTTCCAAATATATCAATTCATATACGCCATTGTGGCGCAGTGGAACAACGTGTAGAAAATCGCAAATTGTTGTAGGTTCATATTCAGCCGTGATTATATTTACATGTATTTCTCCATACACACAAACAAATACGCATACAAACTAAGTTTTTTATATACAATTATTACTTTGAGGCCGGTCGTGGCGCAGTGGGATAACATCTAAAAGACTGTAAAGCCGTCGGTTTGATTCCCAATCGGAGGAGTTATTATTCCGCCACTTAACACGCAATGTCTCTAATTCTTCCAGAAAGCAAAGTACAGTGGGTCTTGACACTAAGCGCTTTCTGTCTACCCTTCTATGTGGGATAAAAGCGTGAAGCTAAAAAAAATATTACATCCTGCCCAATATATGATCTATCACGTTAATAACATGTATAGCTTGAAGCCAAAAATTAAATATTCTCTAACAATACCTTTATAATAAACAAGAACGAAACCAAACCAGAATCTATTTTAAAAACTTCATTATAATTTCAACCATAAATTTAAAACATTGACATTTCAAATTCATAAGTTAAAACAATCATTGAAGGACTCCCCCATGCGTTCGTCTAATCACTTTCAGTCCAAAACGAGAACAAAGAAAAGCAAACCTTAATTTAATACAACATAAGGTTAAAAATCGATTAAATTATTATAATTATCAAATCACTCCCCAGTACAAGGAAGACACTATTATACTACTTTAAAGAGTTCAAGATTTGAATCTAATGCCGCATGACGATTGTGGGCGATATAGTATAGGAGGAGAAAGCAAAATCAATCTTAATACATGGAATTAGAGTCGCAATTGGACTGACAGCAAGGCGATGCTTAGTCAATGCCCGTGACCTAATGTAATGAAGTGAAATATTTTAGTACTGTCAGTTTTGTAAGTCATAATACGGAAAATAATGGCTGTTTGTAACAGTTTTTTTTTTAATTTTAATATTTTTAATTTTGTTACTATTAATATTTTGATAGTGTATGATAGTAGAATGATAGTGAAGAACGGAGTGTTTGACACTAGATTTTCTCTGATAAGTCTGGTATACAGGAAAAAGCGGCAAGCTATAAAAAAAATAAAAAATTAAAACGCATTTATCATTATAGAAGGTCATTAGTTCAAATTCTACCTTTTATATATCTATAGGAAGCTGTATAGAAAATATTAAAAAAAATTAACTCCTTTTAAGAAGCAAAATATGTCGGTTCAGATTGCTGATTGAGCAACAAAGATTTCTCACTACACGAAACTCAGAGAGAAACTAGTGTCGAGACACTCCGTACACTGTTTTTCGCGCAAAAATTAAACATTGTGTATTGAGTGGCGGAATACAACGCCGCGCTTTGTCATGCCAGACCGAAAAAACAAAATTAATTCCCATATAATTTTCATTTCGTGCAATTTTATTAATTTTCGTGCAATTTTATTAATTTAAATTTAATTTGTATGAAACTCCTAAGGCCGGTCGTGACTGTAAATGCGTTCGACTGCGTGTTCCTTTCGATTCCCACTCGGGATAGTGTTTATATTTGTGTTTTTTTCTCATTTCTTGTCTCTGGTAAGACAAAGTGCGGCGTTGAGTTCCACCACTCAACACGCGATGTCTCCAATTCGGCGGAAAACTGCTATACAAAAATCTCTCATATATTTATGTATGAACTATTCATTTATATATGTTTATTTTGTTTTACAGGTGAGTCGCAGCAACATGGGGATGATTGCGGTTACAGTTATATAAGTGAGTGGTGAATATTAATTTAGAAATTATGTTTGATGGCTTATTCTGTTATAAGCTAATTACTTAGTGTTATGCTAGAGGCAATAAGTTAATATATATTAAAACATTCTGTGATAAATACGTAAGAAATTTTAACTTATTATTATTAGAAAATACAGTAAAATTGTAGTTATATGTCGGACCGGCGTCTGACTGTAACGCGATCGGTTGTGGGTTCGATCCCGACTTGGGAGAGTGATTATATTTAAAATTATCTTCACTTCTTTGCTCTGGTAAAAGACAAGACAGTGCGGCGTTAAGTTCCACCATTTAACACGAAATGTCTCGAATTCGGTGGAAAGCGAAGTGCAGAATATCTTGACACTAGGTACTTTCAGTCTACCAAATTAAAATATATCTCACTTATAAGTAAATAAAACATGAAAAACCATTCAACCTAAAAACCTTCACTGAAAAGGCAAATCACGAAATGACTTTAAAATGAAAGAATACAAAAAAAACAATAATAACAAAGATAGACAAGCAAACTATAATCACCACTACAATTAAAAATCTATATAGAATTGCACTCGAAAACAAACTCGGCGCGGATAAGACCGTCCGGTAATAAGATTGCTGGCGAGTCCTAGTCACCTTTTTAAATATCTAGCAAGAATTTTCCCACTTTGATTATACTGAAGCGTAAAAACAGAACAGCGCCGCTAACTCAATTAATAAACTTCTTCTCTCGGTAAACTATCGAATTGAACGCGAAGAAAATATGGTCGAATCGATAATTAAAAATTCAATTCTGAAAACTTTTCTTGGCTTATCCAATTTGCATTGCCAACTATTTGAAACTCGACGTTGTTATGGGTTGATTTGTTTTGGTGTTTGTTTTGTATTGACACAGTGCGGCGTTAAGTTCCACCATTCACCACGCTATGTCTTGTATTCGGTGGAAAGCGAAACACGGAGTGGATTTTGAGACCTTACGTGTTGAGTGGCGGAACTAAACGCTGTGCTTTAACTTACCAGTGTGGAGGAATGGAAACAATTTTAAATATAATCATTGTCATCGAGTGGGAATCGAATCCACGACCAATCGCTCAAACAGTCAGACACTGAACTCAACAACAGAAATACTCAGATTAATAGGATTATTTAGTCATTATTATAATTTAGATATTAGGCGATGTTATAATAGACACACTGTCTAATTTCAGATGATAATTACGAATTTTGACATATGTCATCCATACACTAAAACTTTTGTATCATACTTACAAACTGCTGATATGACCAAAGTAAAATAAATATTGTCACAGCGAGCGTTCGTAGTCACATTTACAATTCTACGCGCGTCTCTCTGCCTCATCTCACTCCCACTCCTCACTATATAGGCACCTCCGTCCTCCTCGCCTGCATACGGCTGCATAAAGCCGATTTCCAGGCGTCGTCCACATTTGTTTCGTCTTCCAAATAGAATGGTGCTGATTTTGTATACGCCATATGAATGGATTTCTGCCAATGCTAGTTTTTCGAACGTATTTTTAAATCCAAATAGTAATGGATTAGGCTGTTGGAGTGTGTTTAGGTTTTTTTTCAAATTATGCTTTATTTTCTTAACACTGTAGCTATATTTAAACTTAATTTTTAATAACAAAAAGTCAATCAAAAAGGCTATAGTTATCGTATAGCATTAAAAACTACTGTATATTTTCTAGAAATAATATTTATAAAAAAATTCATTCAAATTCATTATATGTTAAGTTTTTTTCTAGTAATTTTCCATTTTTCATTTCAGTTTCTCCGTATCATCGAAAGAAAATGCTCTTTTGAGAGTTTAAGGTATCATACATTTGTCAATTTGCTCATCATTCACAAATTACACGCATTTCTTTGCACTTAGTATGTTTAATAAAAAGAAGTATACAGTAAATCATTGTGTTCTACATCAACAATATAGGGGAAATACACACTATCAATACAATAATCGTTTACTTATAGATGCTTTATAATACCATCCAGGGCTCGCTCCCTAGAAAATTGCACACAAATATTAAATAACTGGCATAGATTATGGCTTTGTTCATATGGATTTTATTTTACAGCGGATATTACTTATTATCTACACGATTAGGCTCTGAGGGTTTCAACTTTTCTATTCATTGAATTAAAAAAAATGGATATAGTAAATATATTATTAAAATCATTAATATTTAATAACGACATAAATATAGATCGATACCAATTATTTTTTGAAAATATAAGAAATGGTTTTTTAGTAGGAATTCTTGTATGAAGCTGTTAATTTTAGTTTAGGAAAATTGAGGCCGGTTGTTGACAGCGCCTGACTATAAACGCGATCGGTTGTGGATTCGGTACCCCCTTTGGGGGAGTGGTTATATTTAAATTATTTTCACGTCCTCGCTCTGATAAAGACAAAGTACGGCATTGAGTTTCACCTCTCAACACTCTCGAATGAATTCGGTGGAAAGTGAAGTGCGGAGTGTATTGACACTAGGTACTTTCTGTCTATCCTGCTATGCGGGAAGCTAAGAAAAAAAATGGTGAGTATAACAACAGTAAATATCTAAAAATGTTTTACCGAAAATAAAAACAAAAACCCAGAGTCAATTCCCATCCTTTGTTTCCTCACCAACCCCAGGCTTCGTTACAGAATCCAGTTAAGTACGGATAACTGGTAACCCCCATGAAATATTACAAGCAATAATTATTCCTTTTTCGCCTCTCGAAGGCTAGGATCGTTTTCATAGCGCACCTTCACGAAATATGCTTCTCATAACGTTACAAAAAAAAATCCACCGTAATTTAATGCGGCTTGGTAGAATAATATGTAAAAATTCGCGCAGGGATGGGCTATTTGGATCGTTTCGGACAATTTTGGTCAATTTCGACCGGTTCGGAACATTAAGGGCCATCTTTCGTGCCTTTATCGGCCCATTGCGAATATATCAGGATATTATTTCACCCACGAAATATTATTTTCCATATCTAATCAGCGCGCCAAGAAATATGGTTACGTACGACTCGTGTTGTGCGTTATGATTTTTATCGGACACAAGTACTATTTATTTCCTTCGTGGGGTGGGTCGTGTTTCATATTGCGAACCCTTCTATGTTTCTGAGCTATTTGATTTCTATTCATGATATTATATACAAAAAATCTAGTTACAGATCATTCATTTTTACATTTATTTATAATATTGTGGCTTAAATTGGCTATTATTAATCCAACAATATAAATATCAAGCGTCTACCTTCAACTTGGAATTGAAACTGAAGCCCCATAACAGGGCAATGTCACAGTAATTGCTCCAAGACGTACGTACATACAGATCCCACTTGTAACTTTTGTGCACAATTGTATACATTGGTTAATCTGTCATCTTCGAGTACCAAATATATAATTAAGATGGTAAACTTATAAATTGCGTGCCAGACATTCTATTCGGGATCCAGCGTCTATATCTGGCGCGGCCGCAGCTTTTCAAATTTCAAAAGCTCCACGAAACACAAGGCAAGTACTCGAACCGCTGTATCTACATTGAGATTTTAATCAAGAAAATCTCCGTCGCGTGCTTAATCAAAGGGAGGAACTTAAATAGTTCGTTGCTTCATCGGGCGCCCGAATGGTTGCTTCGACTTTCATTTGATTATGTCGTCAAATTTCTGTGTTATTTCCACAAGGAGTTTCTATGTGATGTATAAAACCTTTTCTTGTTTCTGTATTTTACATATGTATTATACTATAAATGAGTGTACGTATTGTTGGTGTCAGATTCAAGTTGTTTTTGTTATTTTTGCTTAATACATAACGTTTCTTATATATAAGGTATAACTTATTTGAGGCCGGTCGTGGCGCAGTGTGAGAATGTCTGACTGTGAACGCGATCGGTTGTGGGTTCGATCATCATTCGGGGGAGTGATTATATTTAAACGATTTTCATTTCTTTTTTATTTTATTTTTGTAACTTCACGCTTTTATCCCGCATAGCAGGGTAGACAGAAAGTACATAGTGCCAACACACTCCGTACTTCGCTTTCCACCGAATTTGAGACATTGCGTGTTAAGTGGTGGAACTGAACGCCACTCTTTTTCTTTACCAGAGCGAGAAAGTGGAAATATTTTAAATATAATCACTCCCCCGAGTGGGGATCGAACCCACAACCGATCGCGTTTACAGTCAGACGCTGTCACACTGCGCCACGACCGGCCTTTTTCATTTAACACACCTTAAGAGTAACTTAGGCAATAGTCTAAGTTACAGTGTTAGTCATCTGCCCAACTGTTCCAGAGATTAGGCGAAACCAAACAGACATACAGACAGAAATTGTTACCAATGTTATTTTGGTATATATATGCTCTGTATATATATACATATAATAAAAATTACTTATTGTAATATTATAAACAGATACTGCAGTTTCATTTATTTATATATATTAAAACTCCAACCACCTGGTTGACGATTCTTCTATAGAAGTGGCAAAATTATTTGATATATATTTCTGCTTTGAAAACTGAACCCGTGCTCACTTAAACAACACAACTATACTAATTTCGAATGCAAAATGATATAACTAATAAACGTTTATGATAATTGCCGTCTAGTTTGAAGTTCTGAAATATTAACGTTTTAATTTCCTATAAAATTATTTTGAGACTAATTAGCTCAAAAATCAATATTCTCCACAAAACAATAGAAATTTTGTGATAAATCACTTCATTTTAATATTTCTTGCTCAAAGTAACTTTACAACATAATGCGGTGTTTAACGCCGCAATTTATCAAATCTCAAAAAAAACAAAAAAAGAGGCCAGTCGTGGCGCAGTGGGACAGTGTCTGACTGTAAACCAATCCGATCCCTTACTCGGGGGAGTGTTTATATTTAAATTATTTTCACTTCCTCGCTCTGGTAAAAGACAAAGAGCGGCGTTGAGTTCCACCACTCAACAAGCAATGTCTCAAAATCGATGGAAAGCGAAGTGCAGAGTGTCTTGACACTAGGTACTAGCTCTCCACTCTGCTATGCGGGATAAAAGTGTGGAGCTAAAAAAAAACTTATAAAATTATAAAAAAAAACACACAATAAACTAATCAACCTAAATTTTAAAACATACACAGGAACTGAACCCGTAACCATCGCTTACATTCAGATTACCAACTGCGCCACGTTGGCGATTTTATATTATCGAGTTGTTATACGGAGCGCATCGATTTTATCGCATTACATTTGTGGACAATGCGGTTGAGGCGCGTCTGTCTGTGGTCGCAAGCAATTTTCAACCTTACGGTGTACCCAATTATAATTTTAAAGTGAGTGTTACTCTAGCAAGTTTGTATCGGAAAGTTTATGGGTAGTTCACTGATAAGTAATATTTAAGACTTGTTTTTGGTTGTTTAATATATCATGGTAATGTTTGTTTGGTACATATTTATTTATTTATATCTTTACTTATTATATATATATATATATATATATATATATATATATATATATATATATATATATATATATATATATATATATATATATATATATATACTATAATTACATTTGTAAATAAATTGTTGCATAGTATGTCTCTATTGCATGCAGGCTAACTTAATTTATTAAAAAAAAAAATAAAAAAGACACTACACAAAAAAAAAATAGTAATTAATAATATATACATGAATTACAAAGATATGAAAAAAATCTGAGGCCGGTCGTGGTGCAGTGGGATAGCGTCTGACTGTAAAAGTGATTGGTTGTGGGTTCGATTCCCACTCGAGGAATGGTAATACAAAGCGCGACGTTGAGTTCCACCACTCAACAATGCAATGTCTCAAATTCCGCGGAAACTGAAGTACGGGGTGTCTTGAAACTAGGTATTTCCTATCTACCCTGCTATGCGGGATATAAGCGCGAAACTAAATAAATCTTATAAAATAAAAAAATAACACAAAAACCTAAATAAAATGTTTTTTTTTATTATAATGATGAAATTGGAGAAGCTCTGGTAATGAATAACCTGATTTTTTAACTTTAATATATTTTTTGTTATATAATATGCTTACATAACTAAGATCTTTGTATTTCACGATTTTTACATATTTTAAATAATTTTAAACGAATTAATTACATATATATTATCCACGTCAGATTACCAAAAATATATTTTTGAATACCAAAATATACGCGATTAATCCGTTTAAAATTAGTTCAATTTAAATAGATGATTATATATAATTATATATTACATAATTTAATAAATCTCAAGTCGTTTTATACTCACTCAAAAAGTGCCTAGTGTCAAAATATAACGTTTTATATTACCATTTCCAGTCAAACGAAGTAGGGAAACCTTTCTTCTAAAAAAATAAAGCCAGTTCTCCACTTTTTAAAATTTTAAAAATTACTCACTCTATTTACGACAAGACCGGGTCATAAACGGCTCGTAAAATGTTTGTATTGGTAGTTTGATGGGAAGCAAAGTACTTCGGACGTTTGCGTATTATTGTTTGGTAGTAAAGTATTTGAAAGAGCAAGTATTAACTTGATTACTTAGACGAATTAATGTACTATAACGAATTAATGGCATACAAATTTTATAAAAGTAGTAGATAAAAAGTATCTAGTGTCAAGACACTCCGTACTGCACTTTCCACCGAATTCGGGACATTGTGTGTTGAGTCGTGGAACTCAACGCCGCACTTTGTCTTATTAGAGCGAGGAAGTGGAGTGGAGGAGGCCTAATAACTATCTAGTACATTTCCGTTCTTAACTTTGTGTATTTTGTAAAATATTACATATTGGATCTTTGAACCTTGCTGCTTTTTGTTTTGACAAACCCATAACTAAAGGTAAAGGCTTCCTGTTTTTTCCGCATATAAGGGTAGTCAGAAACAGTGTCAACACATTGTGTGCTGAATGGTGAATTCAACGTCACGCTTTCTCTTACCAGAAGAAGAACGTAGAATTGAAAATAAATTTTAAATATAATCATACACAGTGTGAGAATCGAACCCACAACCAATCGTGCTTACAGTCAAACACTGTACCATTACGCCAGTATGTCCAACTTAAAAGTATCATTCATAATTTCCAAGACAATCCTCAATCTAAAATGTAATATTGTGAAACATGACATCAGATAGCCCCAAAATACAAAGCCAGAAAGCTGACGCCTTAACGTTACAATAGGGATCGTTAAGACGGGTTAAACCTTAACACAACGGAGCCAAAACCATATGTAAATCAATTATATTAAAATATTCCTCTATGATGTTTTAAATGATAAACATCTTGTAGGGGAATGAAAATTAAATATTATATAAACTACTTTGAAATAAAACGATTGCTTTCTAAGCTTTTGGGCTAGATTTGAAGCTATATTGAAGATAATACACCATCAAAGCATAGTTGGTCACGTACGCCTCCGTACGAGAGGTCGGGGGAGACCTCGATTGACCTTCAAAAACACAGTATCGAAGATACCGAAGTAAGATCACGTAAAAAGCATGACCCCCGAAGGGCATGTATGAAGAGGTTAATGACTGATGAAAAGAGGTATGCAGGGACAGTTCAAAAAAGAAAAAAAATGTGCTCCATCTCATGTTTTCAAAGGCAACAAATATGTATTATATATATTTTATTTTGATTAGTTAACGGAAGTGATGCGTCTCTCAATATTTCACTTAACAAAAGGCGTATCGAAAAGACTTGATTGTGGGTTCGATACCTGCCCGGAGAATTGGTCATGTGACGCCACTATGGAAAACAAGAGAAGAGAGAGTGAGAGGGAGTCCTGACGATACCTTTTCACATACATATTACGTAACTTACAATATAATTTAAACAAAATGCAAATCACCCATAAATTGTCAATAAAAGCTAAAAGCCATTCAATCTTTGAACCATGACGATTTATAGTGTAAGTTTTAGATGGAAAAACTTAGTAATCCTGTTTTCTAACAGCATCCCAGCATCCCTCCGGGTATAGTTGTGTAATGTTGAAAAGTGCAAGATAGGATTATTACTGTCCTAAGTAAAGATTAGGCTGAGTTGCCATTTTAGTAGGGTTGGAGGCTAATTTGAAAGTAGGTAACCTTTTCCAAAGTCAATAGAGGGGCATTAACTGATGTATGGATGTAAGATAGATTTAAATGTTTATGTTAATGTCGCTGTTGGGAATCGTGTCATTTGACTGGCCTGGTAGTTGCGAGTTCGATACCAACTTGGGGGTATAAGTAATATTTTAAATAATAACTTGGTCTAACTAGAAGTATGTTTATTTCATAGTTATCTTGATCATCAGATCCGGAAGAGTCAAATTTTCAAACAACATTTCAAAAATAAGCGTACTAAATGGATCTTCCATCGATTTTTTTTTCAGAAAATTTATCTTTCAGTGCACATAAATATTTTTTTTTTAATTTATTATTTTTAAAGTGCTATTTCAAACTTAGGATTAGAAAACATTTTTGAAAAAAAAGCGTATAAAATTTTGAACGCAGCGGGATTCGAACAAGCGCCTCTTGAAAAGCGTCCGAGGTCTCTGTCCGTTAAGCCATGCGTTCTACTGCCGGCTGCATCAAAATTCTTATACGTTAGTTTAAGTTTATTTATGTTGTTAGCATTTTCATTTTTTACACTTGGGATGAGAATATATTTTTGAAAAAAAGTACATAAAAATATATATTTTTTTAATTTTTTATTATGAAACATTTATATAAGATTAAAATTATAAAGCTTTATTCCAGAAACTTATTCTGAATTTAAAGACATTTTTATTACACATAACTTAGTTTGAGAATTCGATTGCTTACCCGATTTGAACAATGTTTGATATATTGAGTTATAAAATACATTTTATTGTACATACAAGTATATTGGGTAGATATCATCATTGTCCTCATTATAGAATGATATAAAAATTGTATGATCTACAATTTCTTTCTCAACATATAGATATATATATAACAGCGTTTATATTTGCACTTAAGATGATTCGCAAAACAAATCAAATATTTTTTTTAAAGATCTACACCTCATTTTATTTAACATGAATTGTTTAAATATTGAGGAGAAAGCAGTCTACGGAGTATTTTGACACTAGGTTATAGTTACAAAAGTAGGTATAATCGTTTAATCAAAAAGCCTATCGTCAAATCACTCCCTTTTAGACTCCGCTCATAATTGAAATATCGAATGTTAGAGTGGAAGGTATCAACACCACTCTTCTCCTTATCTAAACATAGGTATGAAAAATATGAATAATACTGGACGGGAATTGAACCCACAACCATTCTCGTTTACATTGAAACGCTGCCCCACTGCACCTTAACGAACGAACCACAAGAATAATAACATTGTTACAGAGGTAATTTCAAAAAATAAACCCTGCGAGTATAAAATAAAATAAAAATGGGGGGGAAACGTGGACATTCATTTTTCTAAGCCATTTATACGGTAACATATTGAGTCATTATCTTTCCTAAGAGATACGGTGGTCGTAATACTTAGAAATTTATAGATTTTTATCATACCACTTAATAACTTTGTGTTTACTAAAATAATATTATTGTTTATATGAGAAATATGTTTGTGTTTATCTCTACTGTACGTAACTTAATGAATAAACATAATTATAATGTAATAGTTGTAATTATAGACGTATATCATTTAGCACTATTTGCACACGATGCGTTCAGGTTCGATTCCCGATTCGAGCTATATATATATATATATATATATATATATATATATATATATATATATATATATATATATATATATATATATATATATATATATATATATATATATATATATATATATATATATATATTGTATAAAATAACTGATATAAAGAGAATTTGAAATAATAGTCAAAACACGAATTGTCAGCCGCACTCGTGATGGATAGGGGAATGACTTCATTTAGATTTTTTTTTAATTCACAAATTTGATAAGACAAAGCGCAGCGTTGTGTTCCGCCAATCAACTCTCTCAGAAACCAATAAGCGTAGTGCCTTGACATTCAAGGTAAAAAACACGAAACCTAACACCAAGATACGGATCGATCATACCATCAACAACTTAGACAAAGGCGAACGTCGTGAGACGCAAACTGTACTTGCTCAGTTCTTTAACTTTAAAATGGACTTCAAAACTGAGGTAATAAGCTTCAATAAATAACACTACCGTTAGTCTACCACCTACATAATACAAGGTCCTGGAAATGAAAATATCGATTTGAACACGTCAATTTAAACTTTAACGTGTTGGTTTAGAATTCAATTTGGAATGCACGCGATGTGGTTGGGAATAATCTTGTTCGACAGTCATTTTTGACCAATTTCCCCTGGTATCGAAAAATATTTTATAGAGGCCGACATCAAAAGTCGCATCGGAGCTTTGTGCGTATATGTATTTGTGCCTTATAGTTTGTTCTAGGTGATGTTGTAGGCTTCTATTATTTCTAGGTATTTTATTACAATTTTAGCTTCACGCTTTTATCCCGCACAGTAGGGTAGACAAAAAGTCGAGACACTCCATACTTCGCTTTCCACCGAATTCGAGACATTGCGTGTTGAATGGTGGAACTCGACGCCGCACTTTGTCTTTTACCAGACCGAGGAAGGGAAAATAATTTAAATATAATCACTCCCCCGAGTGGGGATCGTACCCACAACCGATCTCGTTTGGAGTCAGACACTGTCCCACTGAGCCACGCCCGGCCTCAAATATCATTATGAATATAAATTAAAAATATATAATTTTATTGAAAATATGTAAATTTTATTATATTATTGATATTTCGTTTTCATAACAAAAGTACGAAAATGCTTAAGAAATAGTTGGGATTGAATACGTTAAGATGTAATAATGGTATCTAAAAATTAAGATAAATATGCCGTTGTGGCTCAGTAACGTATCATACACACGATAGTTACCCATTCGAATAAAAAATAGATAAATCTAACCTAGTTTATCCTATAATAATTCCTTCGTTCATATTTACCCTTGTATATTTAATATACTTTTAGCTTCACCTGTACGTATCTATCTATTTATGTAACTTAACAAAACATACTTTGCAAACCAACTAAGTACACTCCAATTATTTTCAAAATGTGCTCATGTGTCCGAATTTAATGATAATACAATTTTAATGTGGATAACTTAACTAAGATGACCAGGAACGATTTTAAAATTCAAATATAAGCGAACATAAAAAAGAATCATGTAACAAAACACTGCAACGCCATTTAGAATTATTTCGTCGTTTTTGGTTTTTTTTTTAAATACGCACGTGTGTCCGAATTTAAAGTGTTCCAAATGTATGTTTTAATAATTTTTTTAACTAAATAGTTATTTATAGTATAATATCCTAGTGATGTTATAAGAACAGAATAAAAGAACACTCGGCGCGTTCTCACGAAAGGGACTAACGTTGGTAATTAAAAAATCTTGTACAGTTATTATTGTCTTCAATATTTTCTTGTTTCCAATATCGCCGTTTACTTCGGGCCCTGTAATTAAATGATTTACTTGCTAAGCGTTTCAACTGTGCTCGAAACTTCATATCTAAGGAGAGACTGTTGATATTTAATAATTTAGCTTAACGCTTTTATCCCGAATACCAGGATAGAAAAAAATACCTAGTGTCAAAACACTCCGTACTTTGCTTTCCACCGAGTTCGAGACATTTCGTGTTGAATGGTGGAACTCAACGCCGCACTTTGTCTTAGCAAAACAAGGAAGTGGAAATGATTTTATTAAAAAAATTAAACAATCTCTTCCCCGAGTGGGAATCGAACTCACAACCGATATATAGTCACAGGCTGTTCCACTGCACCACGATAAATAAAGTTTATTATAGCTCTTGTGGCGCAGTGTAACGTCTAATTGTAGTGGGTTCGTTATCTGCTCGAGGGAATAATTACATTATAATAGTTTTCTAACCAGCAATGTCTCGAATTGAGACTATAAGAGGAGAATACAAAGTTTTGATATCTATGTTTTCTTACTTAACTTTATGTAACACCCATCCGATTTGAACCTGTTACTTCCGTTCACTTCCAAATGCACCATTCAATTTAAAATATATATACTTGTAGTAAAAATTTACGATAGCGCTGGTTTTGTTAAAAAAGTTATGTTCATAGCTTCGATGACAGATTTAGATTAGTTGCGTGATTGATGATATTCGTTTGTATTTTTAGTATTCTCTATACCGAAGGTTGGAAACGAAAATTGTAGAACATAATGTTGTTTTGGACGTATTGTTTGCTTATTTTGTAACATTTCCACGTTTTCGGTTATTTTGCCGCAGTGGCACAGTAGTCTGATTGTAAATACGATGTATTATTAGGTTCTATGCTCACTCGGGGGATTATTGTGTTTATTAGTTGACAAGCTTGTATTATTTCTAGGTTATTGTTAGATAAGACGCGGCGTTTAGTTCCGCTTTTCAATATCGGATGGAAAGCCCATAAAAACATATCTTGTTCCTAGGTTTGTCCTACTTATCTTGTATATAGGGAAATTGGTCAACTTGTTAAAAAAGCCGGTCGATTCGAATTTAATCATTTTCAATTCTTATTCAGTATTGAATTTCAGTTGAAAGCGGAATACGGAATGTTTTGAGACTAGGTACTTCTTTTCTATTCTTTTCTTTTCCCTATTAGGCGGTAAAAAAGCGTGAAGCTAAAAAAAACTCTGAAAAAAACACTTTCTGTCTAGAACCAAATATAGCCTATGCCTTATAATTCGTTTCATCAATCGCTTCAATGGCTGTTCCAATCTAAAACTGTCATCGCGATACTAAAGATGCGAAGTAATTTCGTAGCATTTGGAAATAGGTGGGTAATATGGCCCCCTCGTCGCCAGTAGTCTTAGTACGGCTATAATAAATGCTTTTATAGGAGAATACTGGCATTTTCGGCATTTTCGGCATAATTAATGATTTATATATAATTAGACTAATAAGATCTTTGATTTTCACGATTTTTACGCATTTTAAATGAAACAATTTTAAATGGATTTTTTTAGCTTCACGCTTTATACCTGGCGGGGTAGTCAGAAGGCACGGAGCGCCAAACGCTACGGTCCCTGCATTCCTCTTTCGCCTCGTCCCCACAGTCGTTATCCTCTTCATACATGCCCTTCGAGGGGTCCTCATAATTTTTACGTGATCTTCCTCCAGTATCTTCGAACTGTGTTTTCGAAGGCCAATCGAGGTCTTCCTCGACCTGTCATACCACTAACCTTGGCTTCATAAATCTTTCTTACCATTCTTTCATCGCTCATTCTTTCAACGTACCAATTAAATGGATTAATCGCGTATATTTTGATATTCGAAAATACATTTTGAAAACACGAAATTTCGTACACTTTTCAGTAGTTCATGTTCACACATAGACTCACTGTGAGTTTGAGTGAATGTATTTTCAAATACCAAAATGAGTACATGATTAATCCGCTTAATATTGTTTCATTTAAGACTAGAATAGACTTGAATAAGTAGTTAAATGCGGACAATCGTGGCGTAGTGTGACAGCATCTGACTGAAACGCGATCGGTTTTGGGCTCGATTCCCACTTGGGGGAATGATTATATTTAAATTATTTTCACTTCTTCGCGTGAAGCTAATGTATTTCTAATCCATTGTTTGATCAATATTGGTATTTTCCATTCCATTTTTTTCATTCATTCGTTCATTCATTTTATTTATTATTAAAAATCATTAGAAATACACATTATATTCTTATAAAATACCACACAACACACGTCATATCAATCAATGAACGTAACAGGAGTACGCGGTGAATGAATGAATGACTTTACGCTTCAATGGAGACCTCATAATGTAGACTACAATAGGTATAGTGTAGAAGTGGTATACTTGAATCTTATGTTATTAATTTTTATACCTTTATATTATATTAATCGACACTAAATGTCATCAGTTTAAAAAGTACAATAGAGTAAATTATAACGAGAGTCTTTGGCATAATTAGTGAAATTAAAAACGAAAAATGCAATTTTCAAATTAAATAAATTACATTTTTGAAAATGTAATACACATTTTACGTACAAATAGAATGAACCTATACCCTCTGTGTCGTTTTTGTTACAAGATTTAGTTGTAGTACTGAGTCTTGATGGTGTTTTATAAGTTACATTAACAAATACATGCTTAAGATTTTTTTATATGAAACTAAAGCCCGAAAATTTGCTTCTGAGAATGCGACTTTACGTGTTGAATGAGAGAAATGTGAATAATTTAAATATGTTTACTATTTTTAAAGTGTTATTCTACACTTAGATTTAGAAAAGCGGGATTCGAACCCGCGCCTCTTGGATAACGTCCAAGCGTTCTGACCGGTAAGCCATGCGTTCACAGCTACGTTTAGATATGATCATCGAAGTAGGAATTGAATTGACACCCATTTGTGTTTACAGTCAGACGTTATCCCACTGCGCCCGATGGCCTCTCATTTTTTTCTTCTTCCCGCAGGATTAACGGTAAATCCTTTGTTAGTACTCCCATGCACGCTTCAAAGAATCTGATATAGATGGATTTTAAATATATTAACATTTTTTAATGGTAATAAAAAAATGTTAATATACTTTTAAAATCCACCTATTATTATTTTAAAGAAAATCTAATACTGAAACACTAAATTCTTAATATTCCTTCGACAAATTTAGACTATTACGCATGGAATGAAATTAATATAAACCCGACGTTTTGTTCATAACAGTAGTCCGTGGTCTCAGGTAGACTCTATTCTCTCTATCTCTACTGTCTATCTCTACTTTCAGTAGGTCTCTACCTGTCTGTGTGACTTTGGAATACTATACTAACGGAGTACTGGACACGTCAGATTTTCAAAAACGTACTTTCAAATACCCAAATTATACGCGATTAATCCTTTTAAAATAGTTTCATTTAAAAATGTGAGAACGCTTTGTAAGTATTTGTTGTATTCAACATTGTTTGACACTTGAAAGTAAACTTAAATGGCGCTGAAAAGAAATTGTAAGGATTTCACATTTAAAGTTTGTAAGAACATCACTGGAGCAAGCAAGAGCTAGAGGAAAGATAGATTGTTCTCCTTTGTTGTCATTTGTACGATTGGTTTGGAAAGTAGACGACATAACGGGAACACGCGCTTATTAGTGTTGGAATTGTATTGTCCTATTAGATACTGTTGTATACTTGATCGGTTGTGGGTTCGATTCCCATTTGGAAGAATAATAACACAAAGTAACGGAATGTCTTGACAGTATGTTATTTCTAACTACCCTGCTGTGCTGGATAAAGCGTGAATTTGAAAGAAATTAAAAAATATCTAGATTTTAATAAGAGCGTTTATATTTTGGTCTTACTTGACTTGTTAGATAAATATTTTTTTAGCTTCAAGCTTTATCGCTGGGAGAGTAGTCAGAGAGAGGAGCGCCAAACTCTACTGTCCCTCCATACTTCTTACGCCTCGTCCACAGTCTCATTAACATCTACAAACATGGCTTTCAGAGGGTCCTCGTGCTTTTTACGTGACCTTCCTCCAGCATCATTGATACTGTGTTCTTGAAGGTCAACTAAGGTCTTTCCCGACCTCTCTATAAATATACATATATAAATTATGTAACTAAAACAAGAAATGGAAGAATGCGAATGAAAGCCGGTGGCGCAGTGGAACAGCGCAGTGCTGTATACGCTTTGATTGGTTGTGGGTTCAATTTCAATACGGGGGAGCAATTATATTAAAATTAGTTTCATTTCCTCGCTCTGGTAAGACAAGCGCGGCGTTGAGTTCCGTCACTCAACACCCAATGTGTTGACACTGGGAATTTCGTGTCTATGCGGGATAGAAGCGTGAAACTAAAAAATAATTTCAGAATTCATTTTAATTCTTAACCGTCGTTTGTTAAAAAACAATATAATCACTATAGCTTTTCCATAGTGGAACATATGGTAATCTATTTACGGGACGGCCATAAAGATATGCTCAGCATTCTCTCGTTTATTGTTTAATGCGGTGTATGTTTGTAAACGTTTTAAATGTGTTTTTATTTCTCATAATAAATGTCCATGTTAGAATATCTTAAGCTAAATATACACATAAAATGTAGTTATTTCTGTTTTGTGGGGAACGCTTACTATTTGATAATTTCGCCTTACTAATATTCGGAGTGTATAGATATTGATTGAGTACGTGAATTTATATAGTTGTTGGTATATAGATTTTCCCCACTCCTAGATTTGAACCTAGTCTTATCAAAAATAAAAGTACACACTATCTATTTTGAGGCCGGTCGTGGTGCATTGTGACAGCGTGTGATTGTAAACGCGATCGGTCATGGGTTCGATCCAGACTCGGGGGAGTGATTATATTTAAAAATTATTTTCACTTTCTCGCTCTCGGAAGAAAAAATGTGGTGTTGAGTTCCTTCACTCAACACGCAATGTCTCGAATTTGGTGGAAAGCGAAATACGGAGTGTTTTGGACACTAGGGACTTTCTGTCTACCCTGCTTCGTAGGATAAAAGCGTGAAGCTAAAAATAAAGTAGTATATATTATTCATATTGTCATAATATAGTTACTAAATAATTTTCGAAAATTATTTTTTTTATAATAAAGTATTATATACGTAAGCTGGACTTTTGGACTTATTTTATTTTTCTTATGTATTTTCATAAAATATAATAAAAAATATTTATTTTCTACATTTCTTCTTTCTGTATATTTTCCCGTTTGGGGCAATTTTCTAAAATAAAAAAAATAATTTCATTTCTCTGGATTTTGGAACAGTTCTTTATCTGGATGAATCTGGATTTTAGGCGGAAAGCATTAAATGGAGTGTCTTGACACTAGGTTGTCTCCGACTATCCTGCTCTGCGGGATAAAGCGTGAAGCTGCATATTTATTAATTCGGTAAATCAGGATGTATAATATTTGTTTCAAATATTATAATATAGCTGCTACCACGTTATCGTATAATAACCTAGTAGGCTATGTTCATACATTTTTGTAGACTACTCGCCTTACCTTCATAAATTCTCTACTAAAACGTCCTTTTACCAAGCAATTTTGATTAAAACTTAAAAGGCATGTCCTTATAATCATACACGTTCTCAACTCCGTCTGAATTGCATAAGTGACGTCTAGTCCAATATGCGAACCTCCATAGCTCCAATATATATGAGTTAGTCTGAATATAAATGGTGTAGTGTAAAATTCATTTTATTTATATGAAAATTTAGCGTTAAAGCACTAAAATTTTATATTAAACTTTCATAGGTAGTGATAGACACTACCTTTTTTTGGTTTGTGTGTTTTTCGTCACTAAATAAATTAGTATGGTATTTGTTTTGCACCATAGTTGTTTTGTTGAGTGTGTCATCAATGAGTGCAAGCTATTTTAATTGTATTCGATTCTTCAAATGTAATGGGAAATGGTTTGAATGTAAATAATAAAAAATAGTAATATAGGATAATATATAGTAAAGAAATTACTTGAGATCATCCTGGAGTAGGGATAGCAACTGGTCGTACACACAATAGGTTGTGGGTTCGATTTCACTCGGGGATATGATTATAATTAAAATATATATTAATTAAAAGCGTGAAGTTCTATTTGCCGCTTAACACGCAATATTTCGATTTTGGGCGGAAAGCAGTCAACAGTGTCTTGACACTAGGTTATCCCTAACTACCTTGGCATGCGAGATACAGCAATAAGTGGGAAAAAAAAACTTAAAAAAGGGAAGAAAAAGCAACAAAAAACAACTCAATTTTAGTATCGCCACCATAATAAAAAAGTTCATATACCTATATATATATATATATATATATATATATATATATATACAGTAATACATACATATAAACATACAAAATTGAGGCCGGTCGTAGCGCTGTGTGTCAGCGTCAAAATGGTAACGCGATCGGTTGTGGATTCAATACCCACTCGGGGAGATTTTAATAATATTCCCTTCTTCTCTTTGAAAAACCAAAGTGCGGCGTTGAGTTCCACCACTCCACACATAATGTCTCAAATTCGGTGGAAAGCGAAGTACGGAGTGTCTTAACACTAAGTACTTTCTGCCTACCCTGCTACACGGGATAGAAGCTTGAAGCTAGAAAAAGACATCAAAATATATATAATATATTTATCTCTCACTACACATTACTAGGATTGTATAATAAAATAAAATATATTTATGCCTTATTTACGATTGTCAACTTTATCGGAACGCCGACGCATGGCCTCCCATACTGCTACATTGAGAACATCCTCATCACGGTCGGATGGGTTTATGATATTATCGTTTTTTATGGGATCAGGAAATTTGGAATCACTTTCTTGAAAATTCTTGTCCGTACAACAAACAGACGGATAAAATATGTCTTTTTTTTTAACAAAAAGTTTTTTTTTTAAATTATGTTATATAATCTATAAGGTTTTTTTAAATATAATTTTCTTTGGAATTTATGATTATATTAATATTTGTATTAAGGTACGATGTTCTTTTATCTCTCATTCTCAAGTAGATATACGTAACCAAATCTTAAAATACAATGGTTGACATTTTTTTGTATTTCATATTAAAAAAAACTAGTTAATGAAAAAACCAAAAGTGAAGAACGGAGTGTCTTGACACTACGTTCTCTCTGTCTGAGCAGTATATAATATCAATAAATATATATAGGAATAACGTCGTCTACAAATTTCATTTCAAAAATATATTATATATCCAGTTGAATGACTTTCTTATCATTTTTTTATTGATTTGATCACACCTACATATATATCCGGGTTAACACAAAATTGCATTTTAACCTCATCCTAAACCGGATACTATAAATGTATACAAATGTATTACATGTAATTCGTACCTTAACAATCAATAACTTCACGCTTTATCCCGTATATCAGGATAGTCAGAAACAACCTAATGTCAAGACACTCCATTAACTGTTTTCTATTCTACCTGAAATTGCTTCACAGAGTTGAATTAGATTTTTTTTAGCTGTAGACAGAAAGTACCTAGTGTCAAAACAATCCTTACTTCGCTTTCCATCGAAGTCAAGACAGCGTGTTGAGTGGTGAAACTCAACGCCGCACTTTGTCTCTACCAGAGCGCGGATGTGAAAATAATTTAAATATAATCTCTCCCCCGAGTGGGAATCGGACCCACAACCGATCGCGTTTCCAGACAGACTCTGTCACACTGAACCACGACCGGCCTCATTAGATTATATAAATAGTTAAATATTTTCTATAACAAATTTACAACTAAATCGCTCTTACTAAAACCTTTTCATTTAGTAGCCTAAAATATTGGTTAATTTAAACCACTAAGTAGTAAGTGTTAGTAATGTACGCATATAAATAGTACATTTGAATGGAATTATGGTAATACAGTGTTGGAATCAAACACGCTCAAATACGCCTTTACTGAATACATACTAAATAAAGACAGGAAATAGGAATAGAAAAAAAATCATTTTCTATAGAAAATCCAATAACAAGAGTGTATTGTTAAATTATATAGCAAATTTTAGATTGCCAGTATATCTCAAGGTCAACCAAACATGGGGTCCAAAAAAAATCGTAACCCCCATACATATTTGAACAAAAATGCACATATAAAACAAAAACATGTGGGACGTCACAGAATTTTGGAACATAAATTGGTAATGCGGCTTTGTACCGCATGGCGATGATTAATTGACCCGATCTGACCCAACAATTACTTCAATTATTTACCTCCGGTTTACTGTTACTGTGCCATTCGATAGCTCTCCTTTAATTTGAATTATGAACGCATTGAACAAATCGATTTGTAATTATCCACCCGTTCCGTTGATTCTTCTGACGCTGTTAGCCAGATTCAAACGTTCTATTATGCTATTCGCAGTGGGCGAAGTGGGCGGGTGTCTCCTATATTATCTTTGATTACATGTTTATATATAAAACTAATTTATTTTTGTTTTTTTTTAACTCCACGTTTTGTCCCTTGTGGGGTAGTCATAGAGCACGGTGCGCCAAACACTACGGTCCTGCATACCTCTTTCGCCTCGTCCACAGGCATTATCGTCTTCATACACGCTCTTCGGGGTGTTCTCATGCTTTTTAACTTGAAAGTACGTAGTGCTAAGACACTCCGTACTTTACTTACTGCGGAATTTGAGGTATTGCGTGTGGAGTGGTGAAAGTCAACGCCGCGCTTTGTCCAACCAGAGCGAAGGCATAAAAATATTTTTTAATAAAAATTGTATATATATTTTTTAATTCTAAAATTGTATAAGAACACTTGAACTTTAAACAAATCAATATAACTGATTAATGCAAATTGATTTGATTAATTGATTGAAATCAGTGCTTAATTTTAAATTAAACTGAATAAAAAAGGTTTTGAAATTAAAAAAAAAATAGTTAAATCTAGAAAAATACTAAATTTTAAGCAAATACTAAATTTCGGTTATCCAGGTACTAAAAATGGACAGTTGCCGTACATTTTAAAACAATACATCAACAATAATCCGTTTAAACTGAAAAACACTAATAAATTATCAAATTATCAGAAACATCCCACGTACTTGTCATCAAATTTGAACGAGGTTCAAATTCTTCTAAATAGTATACAAATGAGTATTAAATGGAAATAAAAAAATAAAATAAACTGAATTAAATAAATCTCTATAATACTTTGATTTCATCAGTTGTGATCGTATCGGATCAACTATACACACTTATCGCCCATATCTATCTATTAACTGAGAATTTTGTGGGTTTAAACGTACTTTAAAAACTATAAAACTGTTGAATTTATTATAGTAATAATGTGAACTTGACGATAGATAGTGTTTATATATATATATATATATATTTAAAATAAATATATGAAATTGTAGGCAATCTATTAATATGAAAAAGAAAAATGTCAAATGAGGTCTTCATGGTCAAATCTTTGATTTTCGCGATTTTTCCACATTTTAAATGAAACTATTTTAACCGGACTAATCGCATTGGAAAATACATTTTTGGACACCTGACGTTTCGAACGCTTTACAGTAATCCGTGGTGACTGGTAGACTGAGATGGCATGGAACTGACAGGCGAATGCCATCTCAGTCTACCTGTGACCACGGACTACTGTCAAGTGTTCGAAACATCAGGTGTCTAAAAATGTATTTTCGAATACCAAAATATACGCGATTTATCCGGTTAAAATAGTTTCATTTAAAAAGAGGTCTTCATGATTCAGTGGAAGTGTCTAAATGTAAAGCGATGGTAGTGAGTTAGATACGAACTTGGAGGAAGAATACTGCTTAAATTATATTTCGTCCGCTGTGGTAAAAGGGGATGACATTGGGTCCAACACTTAACACTTTATATCCCTAAAATAAGGCGGAAAGTAGGAACGGAGTTGTAAATACTGAGTTCACTTTGTCTCTTGTTATGTAGGAAAAGGTATGACGTTGCTATGTAGATGTGATTTCAATGATGAGTTGAATTTTGAATGAAGCTTATCTTAATACAAGATATATCTAACAAAGGGACTTAAAAAAACCCTTAGTTGACCTTTGAGACAACCGACCTTCCTATAGTATCATTGACATGACCCTACAGCAAGGTTATCTTCTAAGCCTATGGACTCTTTAGAGGGCATGTCTGAAAATATTTCTAAACTATTTCTTGAATAAAAATAACGTATAACATGAAAATAGCACTTAATAGATATTTTTCACAAAATTTATTAAAATAAACAGTTTCAATTACTTAAAGCCAAACTCGACTAAAAATTTCAAGTTTATTTAAACAAATAAGTATAAGAAATACTACCAACATACTTATTTACAACGTTAAACACAACATAAGATCTCAGCCAGTTGACCCCATTTCAAAGTGAATTCACCTCAAACGCCGCCGTCATACGCCGATCAATACCAGCTAACTTAAATAAATCACTAAGTTCAGAATCGCGATCTCAGTACTGCTTCAGTTAAAGCACTCAAACCGATATTGCAAAATGCTACGATAGAATACGCTTAAATATTCTAAAAAGCTTTTAACTCTAAAAATAAACGGACTTTCATATATAAATTGGTTATATTTGAGACATTTGAAAAAACGCACAGTGATGAATCACTACACATTTTTTATGTTTTTAAAGTGTTCGCATACAATAAGAGAAACAAATTATTAGAAATCGCATAAATTGGAATATATTTTAAACTATTTCTAAATACAGTAAAAATATGCCTCATATATATATATATATATATTTAATTTCCAATGAATGTATTATCAAGTATTAAATTACTTTATTACTGTAGTTTTAATCGTTTAAAATAATATACGCTTGAGTAAGCGGTAAGACGATTGCTGTGCTTTGATGACATCATTATAAAGGTAAACAAGGAAAATCTAATTAGCAGTACATAAGCAGATTACCGCCTTTCCCATGACTTGAACGTAGTTTAGATCGAATATATTCGAAATTAATTTCCGATTTCACAATAATTAATATTATTGTTGTTACCAGATATTTAATTAAACAAGCTAATTATGAACTGCTTGGGAAACCTCAACATTATCCTCTTTTGGGTATAATTGGGTAAAATGCTCGTGTTTCAGTGTTTTCACCTATTATTTCTTGAAATCGCAAACATCTATAACGGTGGTC
This sequence comes from Dryadula phaetusa, assembly GCA_032432895.1. Taxonomy (NCBI): domain Eukaryota; kingdom Metazoa; phylum Arthropoda; class Insecta; order Lepidoptera; family Nymphalidae; genus Dryadula; species Dryadula phaetusa. The sequence goes on from JAOYRS010000042.1 coordinate 1,080,504, forward strand.
TGTCGTATAGGCCAATCTGACTCCCTCGAGTGGCATGCCGTCACTAGCCCGTTTGACGCCATATGCCGACCGTTTCGTGCCAAAAAGCAGTTACTCTATCAAAACTGCACTAGAATTTATGTCCTGAACAGTTGCGCCAAAGTTAAAAGTCCTATAGTATGAACAGCGTAAGGGAGTTTAAGTATGGGGTGAATTCCCAGAGGCGACGAACGGCGCGGCGCTCATCATTTCCCCATTGTCTCGTTAAACAAAAATCAAAAACAAACACTCGCAGAACAGATTTTTGGATCTAAGTTAGAATGATTCGCAATCATTGTTGATCGTCTGTCTGTTTATTTGGTCGGATTGCACCTCTGGGACTGCAGCGATGAAAGGCATTATCTTTTCGAAAGAACAAATGCGCATTCATAACATAATAGGTTCTTCGTGAGTTAATATAATTAAGCCATACTGCGATACAGATATTTGTTAATTGATTTAAATAGAGAAATTTAAACTGTATTCATATAAATTGCTTAATATTAATAAAGCTATTAGCACGTCGCACCTATATAAATATTCTAATTCATATCCATGTTAGACATGGCAGTGTTCACCTCAATTTTCGTAGCGACTTTTTTTCGCACGTTCTATCCGTACCATACATTGAGTTACTAGTGATTTCGCCAACCTTTAAATAAATGTAATTCTTTCTCTCGAAGATTGCGTCTCCACCGAGTCTCGCGTCTTCTACGTGATCACAATACCGAGGGCCGATGTTGTCTCCAGCTTCTTCTTTATGTCTATCATTTATTCCTTCGATACGCAAACGTCAGCGTTTGACAACTACAGTTTATGCCGAATAAATTTTATGGGAAATTGTTCGACTAAGATTGAGTTATTGCTGTTGACGAGGCCTTTCGACTCGGCGCTTTCGCTTACATCCAATAAATTCAACACAATCCCACCCACTAAAATTTTAGTACGAAACATTTTAGGATCATGCAGAATTATGCTAACTCACAAAGTAAATAGAATATCTATATAAATCATGCTTCGATCGTCACCGTTTTTTCTCCACTGCCTCGCGTACCCTCTAGCGAAGATTATTTCTAATGCGCGAGCTCGAGACGCAATAAACTAGCACGATGATAATAAAAATGTTCAGCTTATCCCCCGTGTTCTTACTGTAAATTTAAACGAGCCGCACGCGATTCTCGACCTAAACTACTTTTATTAATGTCGGGATAGGACGTTTTAATTTTAATAAAACTGAACATCGGCACGCTCGACCTATTTGTCAACCTTCTTTACTTTTGCTGGCATCAAATCATACAGTCACACTCCACGCTACTACAAGTCTGTTTAGCGGACGCACGTGCGCAATCGAAAACGATCTTTTTGATAACACGACTAAGATATAAATTCAGTGGGTAATCCTGGTCCACTGTCTTATGAAATGTGAAATCCCTGAAGGCGGTCACACGGAATTTAAGCATCTCTCCGTAAAGTAATAAAGGTGCGTTTTATTCGCACGGCAACAGATTATATTTGGGATTTGGGCGGCGAAACACGTAGGTGAACCATCGCTCATGTGACAAATTTCTACGTTTGCCTTAACGCGGGGTGCCGTGTTTAGAATATTATATCTGATGTAGGGATTGAGGGAATTCATATTGATTTACATACTGAAAGAATAGATTTTATTTGTTCAAATGTGACATGTGTCAGAAATTATAATAAAAATCCACACACCGGCGAAGATGCAAATTCAGATCTGACGCGAGTCCTGTTCGCCGTCAGTGCGGACTCAGTAATATTTATGGGTACGTTCCAATTCGCTGTTTTTTTGGAGAAGTGACGAATTGCGACAGGCTGGTCCCCTCGGGGATTCCGCTTTCCAGGTTTACCGGTTCGTTTGCGACTTTGTTTGATTCAAATTGTAGTTTCTTTCAAGGTTTCTAGTAACGAAGCGCGAGCAATACGTGCGGAAAGCAAATTTTACGTTTATTCTGCGTGTGTTTCCGCGGATTCTTTTCGAGGGTTACTATACTCATGTAGACAGACGTGATTTCGCTTCGCAAGCAACTCGACAATTGTATATTTATGAGTTCACTATTTTGTCGAATTGAATTTTACTGTAATTCAATTCTGTATGTAGGCAAACCTGATTGTATCGAGGGACATGTGGCGAATCAAGGTTAACTTAATAACAGACGGTTGTAAGACAATCGGGAGCCCTTTACAAATAAGATTACTCCTTTTCTACATTTAAATATATGTATATTGAATATTTTTATAATAGAGAATATTGCTTCTCGTAACAAAATTGCAAAGTAACGATGTGTAAAGCCCATTACCCTGATATTATATGTATGTATATATACTATCATATACATTGTTATACGTAAGGATGATAAGATTAACCTCAATATATGTATTTTTATAGAAATTCCTTTCAAAATGAGGTCAATACAAAACTAAATCGTGACACCATTATTATTAAAATAAAATGATATAATTAATCACAGAGATAGTATAAAAAATTATATAAAGGCTTTTTTGTACTGATAATTTTGCATTTACATTTATTTCGGTACGTGATAATGTTGGCAAAGTTGATTTGTTTTAAAATGACCGGTCATTCGGTATCAGCGCGGACGTCCTGTGCCATGACCAATTATCGGCCATCTTATCTCATGAAGAGGAAGCAGGCAATGTTTTTATTTATGTTATTCCCCGGCCCACTACAGTTCTAGAATATCCATTTTTTGGTTGCGAATAAAATTAATCACATTATGACCAGCAGTGCACGCCATTTTGGGATTATTAGAATTTGAGTGATTTAGTGATATAGTGGTTAGTGTATTAATTGTTATTAATAACAGTTCAGTGTATCATAATTCAAATTTACAACTTTTGAGGATTTTAAAAAAGTAAGTTTATGGTTTTATAAATTTATATTTAGTCACAACAAGCGAAATAACTGAGTGCAATCGTGATTAGCATTTCTTATACCATAATTTCGACGGATCCTAGTCTGGTTTTGGAGAAAAAAATTCCCTAACGAACTCATTGTGTTTTTGTTTGGACTTTCGTGAAGGGGCCGTACTTAATTATTTCATAGAATATTTTACTATTTCTAAAACATTTCTTTTATAAACGTCGCCTTTTCAAATGTAACTTGAAATGTACTTAAAGTATATAGAAAAGAATAATTCTATATACTTCAAATTTTACAAAGTTGCGAGGCACATAAAAATATTGATGTCTAATTTATAAAAAAATATAACATTTTCAATAAATTAATTAATGTACCCAGATATAAATAAATGATTTACATGCGATTTGCATAATCAATTAGTAGCTCTGTAATGAGGGTATGGTGGAAACTAATTTTATTTGGTTCGAGCCTTTGACTGGATCCTCTTTAGATGTTTGGTTTAAATTAAAAAGTTTTCACTCGTCTCAAGAACACTCCGAACGGTTTATTCTTTGATACTTTTTATGTAATGGCCTCATACGATTAGATTCTAGTCTGTGGATTAAAGGAATTTGTGAACGCTGCCTCGCTTCTGGGGTAAGCTTTTATGAACTTGGTAATGAGATATTTTTGAGAGCCTCAGTACTTATAACGGATCCGAATGGTATTAAGTCAAAGCTGTTTTATGTTGATGGCGTTATCGTAATTTTATAAATCCAAACTCCCACTGGCTTGACCTTGTTTGTATAAGGATCATTATTTTCTACATTAGTGTCTATCTGTAATGTTACTTTTATGTTTGTTATAATTTTACGGTTTTATATAAAACTTGAGGCTGGTGGCCGTCGTGTCAACGCTATTGGTTATGGGTTCGATTCCCACTCGGGGGAGTGATTATATTTAAATTATCTTCACTTAATCGCTCTGGTAAGACAAAGTGCGGCAACAAGTGCGGTCTCGAATACGGCGGAAAGCGGAATACAGAGTGTCTTGACACTAGGTACTTTCTGTCTACCCTGTTATGCGGGATAAAAACGTGAAGTTAAAAAAATCTACAACTAATTTTGGTGTTATCTAACTACAATACTCTATTAACCTAAACATTTCTGTTAATTGCCACATTATTTATAACGATACAATTAGCCTTATCTGTATCTAGCTTATACATTTAACTTGAATTCCAGCTCCCATAATTGCGATATTCAGATTGCAGAACAAGTGTAAAATAGTCGATGTTAAAGCCATCAGTCCCCTGGGGTTGAAAAATAAGATATTATACGAGTAACGCCGCAGGCTTTCCCTTGCTTACATTAGAATCTGACTTCGTATTGTACTCTGACTTTGTATTGTCATATACCGAAGCCTTATTAGTCTTAATTACGCCTGTGTTTTCTATTTACATTCTTTTTGTGGCTTCCTTTTTATCACTTGTTTTCATCGTTTTTATTGGCGTATATCAAGGTTCTGACATTTCTATTTTATTTCCCTAAATTGGTGTTTGCTTGAAATAATAACTGCGAGGTTTTGGTGATATGTTGTGTATCCTTTTGTTTGGATTTATATTCTTCTTATTTTCTTTTTTTTTGTGACTCCCATATATAACTTATAATATAAATAATATGTATATATGTGTTAATGAATAAAATTATATACTGAATATTTAAATATAGTTGTATTATAACAATATCACACACAAATATAATAGAAAATAGAGAAAATCTGCTTGAATATGTTATCCCTGTAACAATAGTGTTAAGATGTGGATGACTAGTTAAAGCCATTAACTAATTTTTAAAACATTTTTGAAAAAACGTGGACGGTATCCAAGAGGCGCGGGTTCGAATCCCGCTGCGTTCAAATTTTTATAAGATTTTTTCAAAAATGTTTTCTAATCCTAAGTGTGGAATAACACTTTAAAAATAGTAAAAACTAATTTTTAATTTACCAAACACACTTTTCCGAGGTTTAATGTTTAGTTCCACGAACTTTTCAGAACTAGTTTGGTAGGCACAGAGAATCTAGTGTTCAGACACTCCGTTCTCATTGCGTTTTAATTAACGCAACTGAACTCCGTGAATTGTATCACCAGGGCAAATCAATCAAAATCAATTAGTTTTCCCTTTTGATACTCAATTTTATGCAAACAAATATAGAATTTGTGACTTCCTCCTTATAAACGATTACCGAGGTGGAGTGGTCGTCTCGTATGTCAGGTGATTTACGATCAGTAATGTTCGACGTAAAATAAAATGGACGAAATATGAAACTTAAAACGGTTTTTTTTCCTTTTATTGTTATCTCCTTACTGTCTACCTCCTGGTTTTCTTTTGATGTTGTTTCCACAACATATTAACTCTTGGCATATATTTGTTTGGAGCCCCCGTGAAAGGTTGACATCATTTTCCTGGTACTAAATTGATGCCTTATGGTTTTAATATCGACTTTTATGATGATTCATATTCTTGTGTCGTGTACTTGGATGTAGTATAAAGCCTTTCTTCTTGTTTACAAAAAAAAATGAAAATATTCTCTTTCCGGTTTAAATATTTCAAGGTGTAGTACAAAAAGTTGACTGCTGTATATATTCATTATTATAGTATTTTCATATTCATCTTTTCAATTTAATGTTCAATTATTGCTTTAATGTTTAATTAATTCAAAGAAAAGATAGAGAAGGAAAGGTATAAATACTCAGAAGACTTATATATAACCATAAATAGACTTGTAGAGGCCGGTCGTGACGCAGTGCGTCTGACTGTAAACGCGATTGGTTGTGGGGTCGATTCTGACTCGGGAGTGTAATTATATTTAAATTATTTTCACTTCCTCGCTCTGGTAAGACAAAGTACAGCGTAGAGTTCCGCCTCTCAACACGCAATGTCTCGAATTCGGTGGAAAGCGAAGTACGGAGAGTGTTAACACTAGGTACTTTCTGTTCCTGCTATGCGGGATAAATCAAGTATTATAATGTCTTTATATAGTCTATATAAATATGTATCAGTAGAAATAGTACAAGTCAGCATTTTAAGCGTTTTTTGACGTCTTAACGATTTTAATTCATGTTCTTGTTGAATCAATCAATTTGTTAAGGGTAATACACCTATTTGGACTTTTATAATATATATTTACAATCTTTTTAATTTGTTTTTTTTTGTTTCTCCACAGGCCTGGGCCGGCTTCACCCATACGGCTCGGGCAGCGGTTCGAGCAGCGGGAGCGGGCGGCGTCGCACGCGCCGCGGCCTTTCCGACTCGCCGACCGCACCCACCACACCGACGTCGGCTTCGGACAACGCGTCTGACGCTACCCTTACTGACTCTGAGCTACCCTTGGCTAGAGATTCTACTCTGCTGGTCCAGAACGGTAAGTTTTTAGATATTTTAAATAACACTTTTTTAAGCGGATTAATCCCGTTTATTTTGGTATTTGGAAATAATTTTTAGATATCCTATTGTAGGTAGAAAAAATTAATAATAAGTATTTCAATTGTTTACCTTTTCGCTAGTAGCATGAATATTGCTTCTAATATCTTATATACATTAAAATATTATTAGAAAACTATTTTGTTATGTAGAATTTGAACCTGTAACTGTCTCTCTAAGTACACAGCTATAACCAATATATTTATTTAGAAAAATAGATTACAAATACAAGTTAGCTTGACCTATTTGATAGATATAAAATTTTCTGACCAATAAAACTTAGCAATAATGAATATATTATTTTCTTAAAATAAAAATTCTTCAAAATTCTAAAAATTAAAAAAAATATACATATAAATGATATGACAAAAAACAAAAATTAATATACAAAAACAACAATAAGTATACATATACGCACTCAATTTGCTTATATTACTATATCGTATCTAATTATATATAGACGTATATATATATATATATATATATACGTGATACATGATGGATAGTAAATGGCCAAAGTAATATTAATTAGAGGGGAAGCCTTTATCACACCACTTACTAAAATTAACGCATGAGCCGAAATTTAGTCCCTGGATGTGGGACACTTAAATTAAAGATTAAACAGCACTCCCATTATGTGTCGACAAATTATCTAAATTTATGACCATAAATTTATTTATTTTTTTTAGCTTCACGCTTTTATCAGAAAGTACCTAGTGTCAAGACACTTCGTACTTCGCTTTCCACCGTATTCGAGACATTGCGTGTTGAGTGGTAGAACTCAACGCTACACTTTGTCTTACCAGAGCGAGGAAGTGAAAATGATATAATAATTACTCCCTCCGAGTGGGGATCGAATCCGCAACCGATCGTGCTTACAGTTGGAAGCTGTCCCACTGCGCCACGACCGGCCCCCAAAACCTTTTCGGTACACATAAATTCGTTCCAAACAAAAGGGTACAAGCACAGTACAGTACAAACGTCACACTAAACGACAAATAAAAGCAACTATACTTTAAATTGAGTCCCAAAAACTGTGTAAACAAACACACGGGTCTCTAAATTTGGTGGTAAAGTTTTGGGCACCAACGGGAAAACATTGGCGGCAAGTTTGGGCGTTCGTTAGCTTGTAAGTTTTCAAGGTCATTTGCATTTTTATTGTGAATCTGTTGGAAAAATTGAACGTTTCACGCCTAGGGGTCGTCAGTGTTTTTTGGGGTTGATTTGACACATGTAACTGCGCACAGTAGTTTTGGGTTCAATCCGCACTTGTACTTTAAAATTAAACTAAATTTCTTTACTTACGGAAACGAAGCAAAGTGATGAGTGTTATGTTAAGTGCCGCAGTGTACGACTCATTTTTTTTTTCAAATTGACATAGGTTGAAGGTCAAAGTGACTAATCTCTACATTTTCTCTGCCACCAAGTGTATATTTGATCAAGATAAAAAAAAAAAAAAATTTTTTGATTATCGAATTTTTACACATTTTAAATAACTATTATAAATGGCTTAATAACGTATGCTTTGGTATTTGAAAATACATTTTTGGAGACCTGACGTTTCTATCACTTTAAAGTAGCCCGGGGTCACAGGTAGACGTCGACACAAAAATTAATTATATAAATCTACCGCCATCTGTTTCTTAATTGCCTCGCGTTCTGCTCTGGATTGTTGAAGAATAAGCTGACTGTATCTTTGACTTTGGTGTGGTGGATTTGAGACTTTATTCTTTTATATATAAAAAGTTGGAAACTTGTTACCACCTTATAAAAAATATAAAAAGAATAATAATATGTAAATACCAAAATATATGTGATTAATCCGTTTTAAAATAGTTTTATTTGATAATAATTTACAAAAAGATATCAACATACATCATATTAACTCCCCTAACACACATATTACCTAGGACCGAGCGCAACGTACGATTGCACGAAATTCAATTTAATTGCATTCAATGAAATCTCGGACTATTATAGGAGCCGACGGTAGGCAAATTAAAAGCGGGTCTCCGTTGGATTTCCTATTCGATTTCCATGGACTACATAAAAACTCATTACGTAAGCGTTAAGCGTTAGAGACCTCTGTGCCGTTCTGCTGTACTAAAAACCGTTGCTTTTAATATTGCTGGAAAGGACTCTTTTAAATAATATATATATATATATATATAAATATATATATATATATATATATATATATATACAAATCTCATATTGTTACTTCGTTAGAATGCCCTGACAGGTAGTGTCGCAAACTACACAATGTCCACAAAAGACAACGGAGTGTCCAATCACTAGATTTTAGAATAGGGAATTGGATAGATGGGGATGGATTTATTTTAAAGATACAAATCTTTCGTGTTCGTTTAGTTCTAAATAGTAACTTTAACAAGTAATTAATTCACCGATTCGATGAAATGAATGTTTTTATATAAATACCAAAACAAAATATATTTTTCCCTTATAATATTTTACACTCTTCTTTTTATAACTGTACATTTTTACTCAAACATATGGCTACTTTTTAGCTTAACCTAGTGTTAAGACATTCCGTACTTCGCTTTCCACCGAATTTGAGACATTGCGTGTTGAGTGGCGAATCTCAACGCTGCATTTCGTCTTACCAGAGCGAGTAAGTGAAAATAAATTTAAATTTAATAACATAAGCGTTCAAATAAAAATCTTCCAGTTCTTATTGTATCAAAGCTCCACCATAATGCGATTCCATGCAATCACATGCTTCATTTTGCATTGCCGCAAACACTTTTACCGGTGTGCCTAACCCCAGCGAGCGATGTAACGCAGACGATTTAACTAAGTTTATTCTTTTACTTATAACCGCACTCAGGATTGTCATTTAACTTTTAAGTTTCGTTAATTACATCGTTATATGTTTGTGCTTTTTTTACGTTTATTCATGATTGTAAAGGTTTATATCTTTTTTTTATGTATTGATCGGTAAATTTATGTTTGAAGGTACCTATTTACTAGGAATTTGAAGATTACTGTATTGTTCGAGTAGGACTTTAGAAAACAGACGTGAGCTTTCGCCAAATTCGAGACATTACGTGTTGTTTGGCAAAACTAAACGCTGCGCTTTGCCTTACCAACGAGGTTTGAACCCATAACCGATTGCACTTACAGACAGACTCTGACCCACTGCACCACGACCGGCCTCTACCACCACGTTTCATACAGTAAATGCAATTTAACGTTTCAATTATAATTCATATGACGTCCTACTCATTAACATGTTTCTTCCTCCCATAGTAAGAACTTATATTCCCCAAACATATTAAAATTTCATTCAAAGCTTTTGCAAAAGTAACGTTAATATAAAACCTTGTACCCCTTAAAATAACAAAAAGCAAAAGAAACACCAATCTGAAGGTATAGCATTTGACACGTGAAACCGAACGTAACGGATACTGTATTGGACCAATTTGCTCGCTGTACACACAAACGTGCCATTTCAATAAATATTTTATTCTTATATAGATAAATAATGCTTCGAGCTTTCTTCGTATGATAATCTTAATAGTTTCCTGTGTGTTTCGTTTTATTTGCTATAGAAGGGTTTACTGGTTATATATAATGTAAAATATACACATCTGTAATAAAAATACTTTTAAAACGGGAAATCGAACCCCCAACCGATCGCGATGACATACAGGTGCTATCCCACTGCGCCACGACTAGCCTTTATTTACATTCATATATAAACATATATACCTGGCAAATATAAAAAATACACATTGAAAAAAAATCAATAAGAAACTTGATACAAGCCATATTTATTTTTAAATAAAGTAATAAATATTTGAACGTATCTCGATACAAAGGATTATTCGGTTTGGATTTTCATTGTTCAAATGTTAACGTTACACGAGTATTGTACGTTACGGTATACAGCAGCTATCGTAATGGAGGAATAGGTTTAAGAAATATATTAGTTATATTTTCTAGTATGAATTAATTTCTAGTATGTCGGCTGTTAGATTTTCTTCTATTATATACTTAATAAGAAAATATAATATGTTGATTTGCGGTACTTAACACTGCATTTTGTGCAAACTTGAGATTTGCAATTCTAAGTTACAATAGTCAATAGTCGGTCGCCCTAAGTACGCTATATGTTAACAAAACTAATATTTTGTTTTTGAAAAAACGTATATTTTCAAAAATGTTTTCTAATCCTAAGTGTGGAATAACACTTTAAAAATAGTAAATATTAATATTTTGTTTATTTTTTTATACGATATTAGATATAATGGAGCAGTGGCAGTACCTCACTACAAACGCGAAGACTGGTGTTCGACTCCCACTCGGTAAAAATTATATTATATAAAAAATTATATAGGAGTTGAGTTTTGCCACCCAACACGCAATGTCTCGAATTTGATTGGAACATAAAGAACGGAGTGTTTTGAAATTGGGGTCCTGTTGTACGGGATCTGTTTATTTTATATTTTTTTGACGCAATATCTCTATTTAGGCGGAAATAAAGACATTGCAGCTTGAATGGCGAACTAAACGCTGCACTTTATCTTAGAAAAAATGAAAATAAATTCGAAACATATTTCCAAGTGTGAATAGAATCCAATCTATCGTATCTTCTAGGTATCTACTTATGGTTTTAAATATTCAAAATAGCTGATATTCGAACACTCAATTATACGTAATTTTAATAAAAGTTCATTTAAAAAATCCGACACCAAGCATCACTAGCATATTAAAAGGACGACAACTCGTAAATGAGCGAATGAGTTAAATTATATCAGGCAATTTGATACCAGCGATGCTTTTATACGAAATATTTTTATAGGACAAGTGTCATCCTTAATTACCTCTATTAAACGCATGGACTGTGGACAGACAGATTGTCTAAAAGCGTTTTATTTGTGTCTCTTTCGTTTTTAATGTTCTATCATATGATAGAGTGAGATCCGTATATTCTGAAGAGCTACTTAATGCCGGAAGTTGGTAGTAAAATTTGATGTTATAATAAAGTATAGTCTAAATTTCCATATGGAACGTTTAGTTTATTAGGTGATGACAGGAAAGTTCTTGGCTTCGTGTTATACTCGTGGTGTTTTTGAACTTTAAATGCCGTGTGGCATTTTGGTATAGGGGAGACATTATTGAATTATATAGAAACATATGTAAATATTAAACAAGGCACATAATTATAGCGTCTGACTGTAAACGCGATCGGTTGTGGGTTTGATTCCCACTCAGAATGATATTATTTTAATTATTTTTATTTCCTCGGCCTAGTAAGGCAAAGCGCGGCGTTGAGTTTCGCCACTCAACACGCAATATCTATAACATAATATATACGAGGGATAAGAGCGTGAACCTAAAACAAAGATAAATTGTTTTTTTTGTATAATGATTTATAGTTTAATAAAACATTAAATATATACTATTTAAAGTGTTATTTGACACTTAGGATTAGAAAATATTTTTGAAAAAACGTATAAAAATTTGAGCGCAGCTGGATTCGAACTCACGCCTCTTGGATACCGTCCAAGCGCTCTGACCGCTAAAGCATTAAATTTGATTATGCCAGGTTTGTTGTCACTTATTATATCATCATAAACCGGAAAAAGATCACTGCAGCCTTACTAGTAGAACTGCTCCATAACCTGTTGCTGGGATGGTTGCTTGCCTCTCGGATCCAGCAGTTCCCCGCAATTCTGACCAGGTCATCAGAACACCTGATGAGGAGCGCTCCGTCTTATTAAATACTACTATATAATATTATATGCTCATTTCATTCACTCCAATAGGCACAAGAAGTGATCTCAAAGCACCTTGTTTTTCATTTCCTAAGAAAACTAACTTAGCAGATGCTGAAGTCTAGTTACAAGAAAAAAATTGCGCTAATTTAACATACAATTATCTCAGAGTTTTTGAAAATTTCGATTTAGGGTCACAGTTTCTTTATAAATGAGTAAACAGATGGTTAACCGATAATAAATTGTCATTCAGTTATACATACCCCGCCACACTTCATCTTTTACCGCTTACAAGCAATTTCTTTCAAGGTATTCATCTATCAGGGGAAAGCCTAAACCAATGTGTCTAAGTCACGACCGCAGCGGATTTATAACAGTTTTGTTAATTTGTATGAATGTAAATAATTGATTTTGTGTGTATTCATTGATACACGCGAGTATATAGATAATTCTATTTATTATTTTTACATTTTTTCGTACAGAAATCTAAAAAATAATTTACTTTCTATTCTCCATATTTAAATATTTGGCAAAAGATACCTTAGATGTGGACGATCGTGTCGCAATATGACAGTGTCTGACTGTTAACACGACTAGTTGTGGGTTCGATTTTCTTTCGGGGTAAAATATTTCAATTACTTTTATTTCCCCTACAATACACGTTATTTTTATTCTATTACTCAATTATGAAAGCAGAGTACGGAGTGTTTTGACACTAAGTACTTCCTATCTACACTGATATACGGGATAAAAGCGTCAAGCTAAAAAAACTTCCATAATCCAAGACATGCAGGTGATAACCGCAGACAAATGATAAGAATCGTAAAAAAAAATATAAAATTCTATTTAATCCACCTGCTAAAGTTACAAATGGATGGTATTAAGTGTGACGCTGTTGATGCAAGTGAGAAATGAAATGAAGGAAACGCCTGTTTTTTTTACATTTTTCAGGATTTAGCCTTTGATGGTCTTAGACGGTTTATCTTGCTTTTGATGATTTCACGCTTCGTACGATATTTGGGGGATAGTCTTAAGGGTGAATGGCTCGGTCTTAAGATGCCACTCTTCCACTACACCTCTATCGAAATATAATGCCCTAAAATAAGAACCAATGACATTTCGAACGATTTGAAATATAAACGTTAATTCCGACTTACCAATACTGAGATGGTCTATGTTTTGTTTCATTTTTATTTTTATTTTTTTTTTAACTTTTATCGCGCATAGCAAGGTAGACAGAATGAAACCTAGTGTTAACACATTCCGTAACACTTCGCTTTCCACCCAATTCGATACATTGCGTGCTGATTGGTGGAACTCAACGCCGCTCTTTGTCTTTACCAGAGCCAGGAAGTGAAAATAATTTTAATATAATCACACCCCTGAGTGGGGATCGAACCTACAGCCAATCGCGTTTACAGTCAGACGCTGTCACACTGCGCCACGACCGGCCTCGCTCGTTTTGTTTCATCTAGTAATATTTTTACGTAAGTACAAAAAATGACGGATTTAATAGCTTTCAAAAAATCGATTATCTTAATATCACTTATATATGACTGACAATTCAAGTTTGTAACGAATGCGAGCGTGCCATCAAAAGCTATAATATTCAGATTGAATAACTGTTAGCCACAGTAATCAACGTCACGCGATGCCATCCCACAATACTCTTTAGGCTTATATCTATTAAAACTAAGTAGCATGATTTATTGGCTTTTTTATCTATATATAAAAATATATTTTTTGTCAATGTGTTTTGATTTGAGAATAATATTTTTAAGTTGGTAGCATTGATAGGAAGTGTATTATTACCCTTTAATTTAACCCATACAAGATTAATCAATAATGAAGCATATTTTATATTTTCTTGTTTAACTACATACCTATTAATAAATTTCTCTATAAAAAGCAACCATATCTCTATTTATGTCTAGTTACATTTTAATGACACTGTAGTCAGTATAAATTTTATTTAAATCGCTACCGCCTTACACTTAGACTATAGTACAATAATATGTTTCGCTTGTTATTTGTGCCGATACGTTCATGCGACAGTTGGGCACAAAGCCGAATCCTGCTTAGTCTGCTCCAAAGCACAAAGGATCTCCATCAGTACTCGGCAAACCCGAAAAACTCCGGCCCTTTGAGAGTCCCAATCCTTTAATACTAATTGAATCATAATTTCCAAGACGAAAAGTTTCTTTTTATGTAAATCTTTTTGAAACTCAAAGATCCGAGAAATGGGAGTATTTCATTCCAAATTTTGAAAGTCCGAAAGAGGTCCGCGTAATCGGGATTAAAATTTATTACGTTTTCAACGTCTCCGTGTTGCTCTTTCCTAAATTATTTCTATATTTACTTCGTACGGATTTTTTTCTTATTGCGAACTACGTTTCTATTTGTGGGTCGCTCTTTGTGATCCTTTTATTATTATATGATATTCCTAACCAATTACCCTAAGAATATTTTTCGGTTCGCATTCACAATATCGGATATACATTTAGTTCTGCTAATACCTATGTAAATATGACGAACAAAATTATTCGTTTGAACGAAGACGCCTGCCAATATATGTGTAATAACATATTACTATACGCTTTTCAATTTCAAAAAATAATTTACATGTTGTACACCTGTAATGTCTTTATTCCGCGTTGCCCTCCGCCCTTGTGTTGGAAAATCAAAAAACAATTTCAGCGTCGCACGACGCGGCGATAAATCCAAGCGACAATTTCCGAAATTTTTCTATCGAAATATTACGGTGATGCGCATCTTCAAGAAAATAGCACCTACAATATCGATTCCTATTTCAGTACAATTTGCGCGATGCACGGGCGAGCGTTGAAAATTTTGAAACTTAAATGAAAATAACTGCATCGGCAGT
The DNA here is from genome assembly GCA_032432895.1 of Dryadula phaetusa. Classification (NCBI taxonomy): domain Eukaryota; kingdom Metazoa; phylum Arthropoda; class Insecta; order Lepidoptera; family Nymphalidae; genus Dryadula; species Dryadula phaetusa. The sequence continues at coordinate 1,095,513 of JAOYRS010000042.1, forward strand.
ACTACCACTACTGTAGGGGTAGAGTTTTCGCTTTCAGTCTTTGGAAAACTTGTCGATAGTTTCCGTCGCAGCCAGCCGCGGCCCGGCCTTTGTCTCGAGATTTTAGTTTTCAAGTGTTTTGCTTTGTTACATTTTTGCTGATCTAACTATTTCGCGTTTCTTCTACTTATTCGTAAAGTTACTTATCTTGTTCGATAATATTATTTACGGTTCAAACTTAATAGGATTTTTCTTATCTAGTTTAAATATAAATATATCTACATATAAATGTACAAATAAATTATAAAAATAGACTAAGTCATAGATGAGACAGACGTCCAGTTTACACACACTTTAACTCTCAATCTCGACGTCGTATCCACAATTCCTCTGGTCTTCTTCCTACTTTGCTCCTCTTTACAACTCTTTGCTCTTCTTTGCTCTTCTTTACAACATTACAAGGGTTTAAATAAACAAACTTGAATTTGCATACTTCGAAAAATCAGAATAATAAAAAAAATTGAACAGCTAGTCCCTGTTAACTAACAGTATGTTAAAAACTACTTCAAACAGAACAAAAGCTTCATATAAAGAAATTGTATTCTATATGTAAATGATTCGTTCAAAACCATTGGGGAGGCGCAAATTGATGCACAATATGGATACGCTAGTATTATTCGCCTCAGAAATGCAACCAGCCGATACAAAGACGTCTATGAGATCCTAACATCCTATTTACATCGTTAGCTTTCCATTTTCACGTTTAAGCGATCGGCACATTGTGGGAGCAAACGAAGGATATTGTTATTATGTAATGCTTTTCGCATACGTGTGTAGTTTCGGGGTGGAATTTGGATATTTTTAATTCTATAATGGTCACTAGTTTACTGTTTCTTATAAGGAAATAGATATAGTATATATATTTTTGGTCGTACAGATTTATGATATTTTGCATTGAAAATTTCATAATATTGTCTAGAATCTATATATTAATCATGAGGCACGTCGTGGCGCAGTGGGACAACGTCTAACTGTAACCGCGATCGGTTGTAAGTTCGATTCCCACTCAGTGGAATTATGTATATTTAAACTATTTTCACAATATCGCTCTGGAAAGGTTAAATGCGGCGTCGAGTTCCACCACTCAAAACGAAATGTCTCAATTTCGGTAGAAAACGAAGTATGGAGAGTCTTGACACTAGGTATTTCCTATCTACCCTCCTATGCGGGATTACATCATAAAGTTATAAAATAATACAAACAATTCCTCCAAATTATACCAACAAATATTTTAAGCTAATGCTAGGATTAAAATTAATTTCAAGCAGCAACAATTCTTTAGCTGAACTCTACGTCACCCTCGAGCGTCTCAATTAAACGGACATTGACAAGAACTAGGCAACTAAAACTGGTATTGACACATCTGTTACAGGGACAATAAATAATAGAAAATAAAGTATAGATTCGAAATACGATGTCGTTACAACAAAGGAAAATAAGAGATACTGGGGAAGAGGCAATTTTTGTGCTACGAAAGAAATGCTCACTTACACATGCTACCATCTTGAACCTTATCATAAAGGGATAAAGATGAAATTGGTTCATTTTTTGTGCATTTGTAGTATTGTTCCGCTAATACAAATACTGTGTTCGCGTTTTTCCTCCGAGGGGGCTGTAAAAGTTTTTGGTTATATATCGTTTAAGACTACGCTCTGCAAGTTTCGCGATGAAAATGGATTACATGGCACTTTAGTTAGTGACGATTACCTCATTTTTTAAAACTTACACGATTTATTCTCAACTTTCACCTTGCATCGACCGCGTCAAAATTTTAGATGACATGACATTTAGGAAAAAAATAGTAAAAAGAATATAATAAACTTGCAATTCATTAAAAACTCACGTTTAACAGAATAAAAGAAGAAAAAAAAATGTATAGACGACAGCAAAACGTTTTAACTTAAACACAATTTACTTTATTAAAAAAGGTAAACTTGTCGTTCGCATTCTACGTACTACATAGAGCCGATAACAAGAAAATCAAACTCTACCGAACAACAATATAGTGAAAATTCCTGAAAGAAGTTGTTAACAAAAATACGTTGGGGGCTCTGCCTGCGGGCCCCTGATAAGACAGGATCGAAGCAAACACTCGCTTGAAGAAACGCGTTTTGAGCAACAAGTTGTAAGCGACAGCGATTTAATTATTACTTGAACTTGAACTTCAATATAAAATTATTATTGTACTGTTAAATATTTCAAAGAATATACATATAAATTTCATATGCATATGTGCAGTGAGACAGTAGGTACGTCTGACTGTAAACGCGATCGGTTGTGGGTTCGATCACCACTCGGGGAAATGATTATATTTAAATTATTTTCATTGCATCACTCTAGTTGGATGAAACGCGACATTAAGTTCTACCATTCAATATGCATTGTCTTGAATTCTGCGGAAAACGGAGTACGGGGTGTCTTGACACTGAGTAGTTCCTGTCAATCCTGCTATGCAGGATGAAAGCATGAAGCTAAAAAAAGAAACAATTTAGGCTTGATTATTGATTAGAAGACCTTTACTAAGTGGACAAAATCACGACTTTCTAACCCTTAACAACATCGTAGAAGTAAAATGTATAGATAATTTTATATTACTCATAGTAAAAAATATATTATAGTCATTTTTACACTTTTCATCGTTAACTTTTAAAACGACCCTCTAGGGTTAAAATAAACTTGTATCGTAAAACCGTTCGCTTGTATCTTGCACTCACCGTAGGTATTTGGACTCGTTTATAAAATGGCTAAATATCTATAGATAGCAACCTTTTTAGGAACGTGTATTGATGGTTTTAATTAAAGCTGCCGTTTAAGAATCTTTTATATCTTAAAGTTAATTGTTTGCTAAAAACGTACCTTAAGATCTAATTTATTGTAGTTAATATATTTTATATTGGGGGCAAATTGTTTGTAGCTATCCTATTATATATAGGTTGCTAGTCGCTATGAAATATCTGGTAACTATATGGTATATATATATATATATATAGATATATATATATATATATATATATATATGTATTGCAACAATATATGGAAATTGGAGTACGTATCGTTTAAACACTGGCTTATCTTTAGTGACCCTAGAAATGGTGTATTGAATTCCTTCAAGTGAGAAACGAACCCGCAACCAATCGTACATCACTACTATTTCTTCAAAAACACTATCTAATAATGGAATTTGTACATGTAAATGAAACTTACTAAAATATTTTAATAATATATATATATATATATATATATATATATATATATATATATATATATAAAAAACTTTCAAAATTATTCAACATAACCAGTCTCGCTCCAGGCACTTTGTGCCAGCCTTATAATGTTATAATATAATAGAATATTAAGTAAGAATATCTATATAGTGATGAATGCTCGCGGCCTTACCGTAACAAGTAATTAGTGAAATTTCTAAGGGTTTACTTTAACTTAACGCTGTACTTGTATAACATTGTTGATAATTAACACTATTATCGATTTTGAATATGATTTTTTTGTTTATAAATACCTGTTAAAGGGTTAAATGTGAATTCAATTCCCGCTTGGTGAAATGTTTTTGTTTAAATTATTATTATTCCTATATATATAAGATATACCGCGGCGTTAAATTCCGCTAACAACATAACAATATAACAACACATAATGGCGCAATGTTTTGCGGAAATACAATAAAAATGGATTGTTTTCTATAATTTTTATAATATATGAACATTGTAGATATATACATATTTTTATAAAATATTATCAAACCAGTTCAGATATTTCTCGTGTTTTTTTATTAAATTATATATTAAATAAAATTATAATTATTAATAATAGTTATAACTTTCTAAACCAAATTAAAAAAATTGATACAGATATTTAATCTAAAAGAGAATTGAACCCACAACCCTTAATTTGACCCTAACATTAACAACTAAATCACTAGGCTATTAAACATATACCTCTTCATAATATTTCATAATGAAATAAAAACGAGACGGTCACCAGGCGAATGCCCTTTTGTCACTCGCTCTATATATAAAGGCGACACGTTATAAAATACATAATATGTAGGTAGCTGTATATTATTTTTACATCGTTGCTTCTAGCAATATATGTAACTTATTAGTGCATTTCCAGTTGCTTGTTTTTTTTATGTATAGAAAAATACATGAACACAACATCATTGTGCTTTTTTTTTAGCTTCACGCTTGTTATCGTTCATATCAGGGTAGCCAGAAAGTACCTAAATATCAAGACACTCCGTACTTTTCACTTTCCACTGAACTCGAGACATTGCTTGCACTAATCGCCGCACTTTGTCTTACTAGAGCAAGGAAGAGAATAATATTTTAAATATAGTCACTCCTCCGAGTAGGCATCGAACTCGCAACCAGTCGTATTTACATTCAGACGCTGTCCCACTGCGCCACGCCGGCCTCAATTTATTTTATACTATTTTAAACCGACTTCAAAAAAAGAGGAGGTTTTAGAGAAGAGAAGGTAGCGTTAAACAATTCTGTTTTTCATCTTTCATCTTTAATTAGTTAGCGAATGTTCAGAATTACATTTTGATAAATTAAAAAATGATTATATATATTTATATATATATATATATATCTATCTATATATATATATATATATATATATATATATATATATAATAATGAAACGCATACGTCTATATAATTATATTTAAATTACATTAAATTCATTTAGGCGTAACATCAGTACCTGTGGAGATTTATGCCTGTGTGTCTTTTTCGCTCCCGAAACGGCTAGACTTGTAGCAAGCCAGCTTTCAAAACCGACCCCTTTTGCTTTTGTCAACGCATCCCCATTATGCAAGAACGAACATAGGGTTGTATTAATGATCTTAACTTTGACAATATCGATATTTTTTTTATTCTACATCGAAATAAATGCGAATTAAAAAATATGCATAGATAAGGTCTTTGCCTTATATCTTAAAAACAAGCAAAAAAAATAAAAAAAATAAATACCTAAGATGTGTTAATTTACCAAGACTCTTTCATTCATTTTTCATTCTCATTTCATATTAGTAAGTATTATAATTCGAAGCGCAGTGGGACAGTGTCTAATTGTAAACACAATCGGTTGTGGGTCCCATTCCCACTTAGTGCTTATATTTCAATTTTTTTCAGTCCGGTGTGATAAAGTGCGGCGTTGAGTTCCATCGCTCAATACACAATGAGATTATTGGTCAGAATTTAAGTATAGAACAAAGTGTCTTGCCGGTCGTGGTGCAGTGGGACCGCTTCTGATTATAAACATGATCGGTTATGGGTTCTATTTCCACTTGGGGAGTGATTATATTTAAATTATTTTCACTCTGGTGAGATAAAGTGCGGCGTTGAGTTCCACCGCTCAACACTCAATGATATAAACGATCAGGTTATAAGTGGAGGACAAAGTGTCTTGACTCTAGATTATCTCTTTCTTGCTATCTTGCTGAGTGGAATAGATAATAGGAATCTAAAATAAACGAATCAATAACACAAAAGATAAAAATGGTATGACGTGGTAGGAGATTGAAGTTGACTTATTAGTATTTTAATTAAGACTTCTTATATTTATATAAACGTTAATAGAACAAATTGATTAGGGACTGGATTAATATCCATTATAGAATTCTAATCATCTAATTTATTAACAGTTTTTCTTAGAACGGAACTAATGACACAGTAATAATGCAGTTAATAAAGAACAGTTTTAATATTAAACTATGAAAAGCTGAACAGATTTCAATGAGCTTAGAAATATATTATTGAAATACCATAAAGCTTCATATTTTTCATCCCGCTTAGTACTCCGTACTTCACTTTCCAGTGAATTCCAGACATTGCGTGTTGTGTGGTGTGAACTCAACGCCGCACTTTGTCTTACCAAAGTAAAGAAGTGAAAATAATTTAAATATAATTACTCCCCGATTGGGATCGAACCTACACCACAACCGGCCTCACTACTTAGTGAAATTATAATATATACATTCTTATATTAAGATTTATTTAAATTGGAATACTTAAAGATATACTGTTACTTTTCCGTAAATAAAATGTTACAATGTTCTTTTTTTTTATAATTACTTTGATATTCTATCTTAATTAATTCTTATTATAGAATCTAACTTAATATATTAATAAACTGATTTGGTGCTCCATATATCAAACCACCATAATTTATCGATAACCTCCCATCAGAGTGTGCCCTCACGTCGGGCCGCGTCGCGTACAGGCGCGTGCATGTGACAAACACAGAGCGGGTGTGAAATCAATTTGACGTCCGCTACGATGTGTGAGAAGTTTTGGATTTAGTTACTATTGTCAGATGTAGGGTGATAGTTGTTAAAGAAAGAGAAATGAGGGGAAAAATGGAGGAAGTAAAAAGTGTTGAAATTATTGCACTGTCAGAATATCAATAACATTTGTATGAGAATTGTTTTAACATCGAACAAAAGTAAAGATAAAACGCAGCGTTAAGTTCCGCAACACGATACGCAATATCTTGAATTCAGACTACTTCGTTTGACTAAAGTGTAAATCTGAAAAAATAATGGTTCTAATTAAAAACTTACATTAATATATTTATTGAAGATACTTGGCTTTCTAATTTGGTTAACTTCGACCCGTTCAAGATATAACGATTTTATAAAGAACAGAACAGAACAGACGTATAATAAAAAATATATTCCATTTTTATCGTCCTATATCTTTCTCTAAAGTAGTATGTATATAATATTTCCTCACTGTATAAACAACGTATATAAAAAAAGATTGCCCATGGGAGTTAACCCCATAAACAGTTTTGGACACAGTGCTGATCTGACAGGTCCTAAGTTTGAATCAGATCACGTACTCGCAGGCTATAACATAGAGGGATAGTAAAGATATGATTAAATTTCTATTCAGCTAGTCTTCGAGTAAATAGAAGATAATTTAAGGTTTTTTTTTTATTTTTTTTTTATTTTTTGCTTCACGCCTTTATCCCGCATACCAGGGTAGACAGAAAGTACCTAGTGTCAACACACTCCGTACTTTGCTTTCCACCGAATTCGAAACATTGCGTGTTGAGTGGTGGATCTCAACGCCGCTCTTTGTCTTTGCCAGAGTGAGGAAGTGAAAATAATTTAAATATAATCACTCCCCCGAGTGGGGATCGAACCCACAACCTATTGCGTTTAGAGTCAGACGCTGTCACACTGCGCCACGACCGACCTCTATAAGGTTTTTTTTACCTTTAAACAACATTTATATGGTGTGACTATGGTTAGGTCATGTTAGTCCGATGTATAATATTAAATTGTATTTCTTCAGACATAGGAAATCGGCCTTCGTGGATCAGTGGGGCAACTGATCCACTGAGGGTCTGACTATAAACGCGATTACTAGTGGATTCGATTCACAATCATATAAACGCTGTCTCAATTTCGTCCGAAAAGTAATCCATATAGTGTCTTGACTCCGTATCTGTCTCTGATCCTGCTATGCGGGATAAAACGTTATTGATATGAAGAAAAAACCTAGTGATGTATCACAATTACCATTCTTATAATATTGATATCCGTTGAATCTCCGAACTCTCCGTCTTGAATGGAATAACGAGAATATTTTAAATTGGTAATTAAAATTAAAATCAGCTACAACATCGCCAATAAAATATCGACATAGTGTAAAGAAAAAAACACTTTAAAATCATCGGGATTTACTTGAATAAAACATTTATCTACAATCAGACTATGAAAATTACTGGCTACCATCGAAACGGTTACAATACAAAAATAAACAAAACTCGATCAATCGAATGTAAGACGTAAGACTGTAAAAATAGAGTGGATTTTCTAAAGCCCTACGCGGAGAGCATGCTCGGTTATGTTGAAATATAAAAATCTTAATAAATAATGCATTGTTGTACGCCGAGGAAAATCCTTAGTCGCTAACGCAATAATAATGGCTTGATGTTGCGAGTGGACTATAAAATGTTTGTGTTTTACATACATGATACAAGTTCTTAGCATGTTTAACGCCAATATGGCACAGTTGCGAAATGTATGACTATAGGTGATGGTTAAAGGTTCAATTTTTTTCTTAATGGTTTATCGGGTATAGCTACCTTAAACGTTAAACTTACCATAGCTTATCTAACGATATCCGGTTTATTTCAAACAAAGAAAATAATCAAAACGCTTTTTATGTTTAGAATATTGTATGGAAGAGATATGTAATAAGATATCCAGTTTATTTTCCTTATTCCACCATTTCAAGCAAACTCACTCTAACTATTGAAGGAACATTGCACTTGGACTAACTAAAACTTAGGCAACTGTATGAAATCCCCCGAAATGATTTTGAATCTATGACTACCTCCCACAAGCACATCGTTGTACACCACGATACTTATAGTAAAACCAGAACATTTTCATTTACATAACCGCGTTTATATCTCTAGCTTGGACATCTAATGTAAGTAGGGCAGTATGAATAAGTGAGCGCCCTGCACCAATCCTGTTAGTATACACATGGGAACCGGCTTGCGGATTTCGTGATGGATAAAACAATATAGTCGATCGTATCAATATTCTATTTTCGGTCTAGATTATTTAATGGCTAGATAATTTGATGTTTCTTGTGCAAGATACGAATACGTTGCACAAAATATTTTTATTCCAAATAATTTATGAAAATAATTCTGGTCATTTCCCTGCTCAACTTAATTTATAAATTACATACAAATTTCCAATATAATCTTGGCTTTTTGCGATTATTTACTTTCAAATTGTATATTTAATTATAATTAATTAATGAGGTAATAGTATTTATATATATATATATATATATATATATATATATATATATATATATATATATATATATATATGTGTGAGGCCGGTCGTGGCGCAGTGGGACAGTGTCTGACTGTAACGCGATCGGTTGTGGGTTCGATCCCACACGGGGGAGTGATTATACTTAAATTATTTTCACTCCCTCGCTCTGGTAAAGACAAAGACAAAGTGCGGCGTTGAGCTCCACCACTCAACACACAATGTCTCGAATTCGGTGGAAAGCGAAGTACGGAGTGTCTGTACTTTTTGTCTACCCTGCTATGCGGGATAAAAGCGTGAGGCTAAAAAATATATATATGTATATATATAATATATGTATATATATAATATATGTATATATATAATATATGTATGTATGTTTATTTGTTATATAAAGCTTACAACTAATTTTATGGTTCGTTGAGTTTTCATTATATGCTAATTGACTCATTACCAATTCGTAAATAATGTTTGGAATTACTTCTAAATTATGTGTACGTTTTGTTACAGGTACGTTTCTAAGTGAAACTTTGGTGATTTTATAATACAGTCTCGCAAGTATGTTCTTATTATTAAAAAAATAATACTTCTTCTCTCTCTCTCTCTCTCTATATATATATATATACCTACAAATGCGTTACTCAACTCTGTGCTAGTTAGGCAAATTTCATAGATAACATTAAACAAAGAACAAAAGGAAATACTATTAAAAAAAAATTAAAGCTAAATATATCATTTTAAGGTGGAGAATGCCTCAGTAAGATAAAATATATGTAAAGAACCACTGTGTGTGAACCAACAAACACTATACCCTTCAATACCATAAAAAATACCATAAAGATACACACAGAGACAGCGTCTGACTACAAACGCGATCGGTTGTGGGTTCGATTCCCACTCAGAGGATTATATGTTAAATATATAATCATCGTATATTTAAAATGATTGTCAGTTTCTTTCTCTGGTAAGACAAAGTGCAGCGTCGAGGTCCACAATTCAACACGTAATGTCTCGAATTCAGTGGACAGCGAAGTACGGAGTGTCTTGACACTAGGTACTTTCTGTCTATCCTGCTACGCGGGGTAAAAGCTTAAAAAAATACGCTTGACATATAACAAATTATCTGAACAAAGAATCTCAGAGCATCTAACCGTGTCTGGTTCTAATATTTTCCGTTGTGCCTTTTACAAGTAGAAATTAAAGAGCGCTCCTGAAACCTAACACTTGCAATTACGAATCAAAACTCCAACTCTACGTTTTGTAGGTTTTCACATTGCCTTCCCTTTATCACGACCATTATGGGAGTACGAAGCCAGAAAATGCACGCCATCAAATTCCTTGGGGTTGCTTGAATAATCCCATAGATAATATGAGGAAAAGTGCTGCTTTCAATCATATATTTTGTGATTAATATAATATATTTGGTATCGTCGTGGTACAGTCGATGTGTATATATATATATATATATATATATATATATATATATATATATACATATATATATGTTTTTGTGGGTTCGATACATGTGTGTGGCGTTGTTTTTTTTTATTTAAACTAGTTAACACAAAAATGTATAAATAATTTAAAATCGAGAATATATTGCCTTTCCCATTTCTTAGACAATGTAAGAAAAATATTTGAAATTAAAAAAAATCTTAGTTTCATACTAGTTTTTTGTTATTTGTTTTTGATAGTACTATAATTTTAACAAGCAAATATAAATTGCATTAACGTAAATTCCATACTGTACTGAAATCATAGACTAAACCTTCTACGCATTAAACTACCTCCAAAATTAAAATAAAACAACAAAATATTTTTGATTTTACATGAAAAATATCTATGTTACGTACGTACGTATAACGAAAATTACGTTTAAGAAGCCAACTGATTAAAATTCGTAATCGATATATCAAAATTCATCCGCGAATCTCGTTTAACGCAAGGGTTCGGCAAGGAACGTGTAAGTATGTAAGGGCGGAACACAAATTGGGAAGCTTTTGAAGAACGCACGAGTATTTAAAGCGTTTTGATTATTTCCTTCAAGTACAGGAAAGCTCGTTGTGAAAGCTTGTTAAGCTTTATTTAAGCAAACTTTTTTTTTTGAATAATAAAATGTAAGTAATTTTGTTTTTTTCTGCTCATTTTATAAGAATGTGGGAATTGAAATTTGATGTTAAGAATATTTTCACATGGAATTTCTGGAGCTCGACTTCTCAGAATCTTTATTTTATATTTCTAAAATAAATGTAACCTAGATTTATTCTAATTCTATTCTATATCTGTCAATGGAAGCAACGTCTAAATCAGTCCAAACTTTCCAGAGTTGTTCCAAAAGAGGCAGAATAAACAAACAGACATACTGACAAAAAAATATATAAAATGTTATATATACTATAATATAAATATATATTTAATAAAAAGCTTAAAGCTTAAGTTATTGTAATATTACAAACTATACTCCAGATACTCCAATTATATAATCCAATTATTATTTATTTTATATTTAATGTATTGAAGTTATTACTATAAGCCGTAAAACAATATATAAATAATAAAACATATTGTCTACCTGTTATATTTAAATATAAACTTTCGCTTTTCTAACTAAATTAGTATAGAAAATATATATATTTACCATTTTTAATTATTACTCCCATTGTAGTGTTCTTAAAGATTCCTGATTAGTAAATTCGTGTGTCGAAAACCTTATTCAAATTCCATAGCCTTTCAATCATTCACATATTCGCACATTCAACACATACATTCATATGTATGTACGTATGTACATATTATGTTTAATTTAACAGAGCATTGTGGTGAAAATGAGATAATTTACAATATTTTACCTATTCATCGATGACCAATCTTTATTATAATTAAATTTAATGTCCCTTTGGTTGAGTGGGTACTAAACGCTGTACTGGTACTTCAATTTCTATCGAATAAATGCTTAGAACGAAATTATTATATATTAGTTTCTGTAAAAGTATATGTATATACATCTACATATTTAATTATAAAATAGATTTGCCAAAAACAAATATGAATGAAATCACAGTATTCTCTAATTTGATGAATTAAAATAAATACGATTAAAAACGATTTTAAAGACCAAGTCTTAATTTCTCAATATTCTATGAAAAATGTTTGTTTTTTTTTTCTAAAATAAACTCCATAATATAACGCAAATATAAGCGTTTGTTTAGTCCAAGAAAAAAATTTAAAAATCAACACAATGGTACGTAAACAATGATATAGGAAGTATCATTAGAGGAGCTCCCTAACAAGGCCCTAGAATCGTTTTAGTTTTAATTACTGAGCTGAAGCCCGACGTCAGGCTGACCGGCCTTTTTAATTTTGCCCCCATAATTAGATTTTTTCTGCAAACGTCAATGCGCTGCATGAAGCAGCTTCTACGAGTATTTAGCAGTGAAATAACTATCGTAACTATAAATATACTATTTGGACTTTATGGAATGGAAAAAGGAATTTATTAATCAGTCGTTCTTCTTCTTTCTAGTCGCGTGTAAAGAGACATTCAAAACTAAACCCAATTACGAAATTTGTCATTTAACGCCTTTGAATAGAGATCTATACATGAAAATTACTTTAAACTAACGTTTCTCTACCTTAAATAAACATACAGGGTATTCAGAGAAACCCCAGTGTCAAAACACTAAACATAAATTGGCTCTATGTAAAACATCTTAGTGAGATAAAAATTATCACTATCATCCATCAATAAACACATCAGATGAATAACATGGAAAATGAAAAATACTTTCCCATTGCATAATCGCTCGCCTACATTTAGATAGCAACGCTATCATAGCTGAAAGAGGCTTCGTTTACATTTTCAATTGCATCGCAGTGGCCGGCGGTTATACATTAACATAATTGCGCTATATTGATTGGCTTGCGCTGCGCTACCGGAACAGCGTGGTTGTGGAGTGTGCTTGCTTTTTAAATATTTAAAGCCCTTTTGGTGCGGGTTTTGATACGGCTCTACGGTTTTTTTTTTGGTAGTATATAGGCTATGGAGGTTCATGTATTGTTTGTGTTGAAAATTGTATAGTTTTTACATGATTAAGTAAAAACACAAAAACAAATAGAATCTAAGTAGATTTATTTTATCCTTATAGCGTTAGAATAGAAAAAAATGTAAATTATGAAATCAAATCTTTAAAAAACGTTATTTTCAAAGACTGTTACTGTTTTTATCTATATTAATTACATTAAAGTAATCGAGGAAAATATTTTCGACAAACTAGGAGACGCTGATTGAAATTCTGGTTTATTATTAATTGGAAGTTCTTAAATATTTATCTTATTTTAAGTTAATGATTACACTTAAAAAAAAATACAAACGCTCTAGTTGTTCCTTCTTATAGGATCTCTCTTGAAATATATCCTTTCAAACAAAAAAAAATATTTAAATCATAATAAAATCATTCAATTCATAAACGATAAAATTATCCACGAACACACTTAAAAACTTCACATAAATCATCAATTTGAGATATTACCTCCTGTTTGTAAGTTGGATAAAAATTTAAAGCAAACGACATTAAGTCGCCATATTTTAAACCATTCCCAACAGAAACTCTAAACAATAGTTTTATTAAATATCTCCACACAGTTTTCTGTCTAGGAAAGAGGTAGGCGTAACATCAGTCAGTAGCCGAAGGTGGGCACTAAGATATGATCACGAGCATGGGCTCGAACCATAATAGTACCATGAAATTGAATAATTCATATTATTATTATAAACTTTGTATAGCTTTAGGCTAAAAGTGCTATTCGAGGTAAGTATTTCTTTTTAAAAATTGAACGAGACGGTTTAATGGAGTGGTATTATTAAGTTCTAAATTTATAGTCGAGACTACCTTACATGGTAAGCACTGGTGTTTGATTCTTGGTTCTTAGTTTATATCAAAATAGGCAGAAACGGTTTCAGGTTAATAAGGTTTAGCAGATAAATATAGCGTGTTTATATAATTTTCCTCAGTGAAATAACTTGCTTTAAAAACGATATCCTTAAGTTTCGAAATCCACACTTTGCCGTATAAAAGTGGAGAAATATTTTTTTTTTAAATATAATCATTCCCTCGAGTGAGAATTGAACTCGAAACCAATGGTTTTCGTCAGACTCTGACCCACTGTGCCAGAATGACCTCAATAAAGCAATCAACGGAGTATCTTGACACTAACTAGTTTGTCTCTAACTACTCTGGAATAAAGCGTGAAGGTGTATTTTTAAAAAATCCGTTATTCACACCAAAATAGCAGCATAAACAAAATAATAAACATGAACAAAATTCAATTCAACATAAAACGTAAATCCATAACTAACATCTATACACTTACATAAATTCTAGACTTAATGGATTAAAGAAATCTTTGAAAGCAAAATTCAATAGCTCGTCTCACAAAACGGCCAAGTTTTTGTTGTAAGCCACTGAAATCCTCTGCTTTCCTTAAATTCCCCTATTCGATCTAGGCAATTCGACGAACATAAAAGATCTGCAATGATCATTATAATAGGACCCTCAGCTCCATTTTTACTTTATTTTCGTGTAACCTTTATATAACCTTTTAATTGATTGGTTCTTCGTTGCTTGGTGGTGAAATGTCTCTATTATTTTATCTGGTCTTTGGCTTTTGGATTTTGATGTATTTTAATTGGAATTTATTAAATCTGTGCTATTATATCTTTTAAATATTTTAATTTATTATTTTTATTATTTAGTTTACTCAAATCCATCAATAATTTGTTTGTCTTCAACTGTTTTCAACGTTTTGTTTATTTTCTGTTTGATTGCTGTCCATATTAAGAACACTATATTAACTAAGGTCACGTGAAATATGACCTGATTAAGCAAACTGATATGGGTATTAGGTTGTGCATTTGAAAAGATAGTATTGGTAGAAGTAGAACGTTGAGTTCTCCATTCAGATCACAATATCTAGATTTTGGGCGGAAAGACTCGACTCTAGGCTATCTCTGACCAATCTGATATGTGGGATAAATATGAAATGCTACATACATCGATATAATGATAAAATTTATACACATTAAAGCCTATTCTGTGAAATATAACAAATTCAAATGACAAGTAAACGGTACTTTAAAAAGTAGATTTAACATTGCCAAATCTTCACGAAGTTTCTTACGTCTTTGAAGCAGTAGGCACAGTAACACCCCAAAATTGTAAGAAACAAATTTGTCATTCAGATGTTCCAGTCCCCTCGCACACGTTGCGAATACGCAATATTGTTTGATTCCAGCAATAAAACCACATGGCGTGATTAAAATTAACATCAAATAAGTGAGTGTGCTTATTTTGAATATTCTTTACATTATTTCTAAAGTCGCTTGTCCCTTTTTTTGTTATCTTTGTGTTAAAACTGATCGTTTTTTAATAAGAAAACTTTAAATGCAGCGTACAAATGTATACTAGATATATTTTAGCTTTTACTATTTATACGTTTTCTAAAAATCTTAACCCTAAGTGTGTGAATAACGCTTAAAAATTAATAAAAACCACTATTTTGTTCTCAAAACCCCTTAGAGATACATGTTCAACTATCGTATACTATATCTACATTAAGTAGTATAAAAAAAATAAATTTTATTTTACAATAAACTGACTGAAATTGCCACATCTATAATTTACACTGTATTTAGATTTCTCTCTTCTTCACTAGTGACGGAACTCAACGCCGCATCTCTTTCTATATATTCATAACTATGTATTATTACTTCAAAAATGAAATTTTCATAAAATAATCATGAATATATGAGTTTCATGACATATCCCTCGTCAAAACCACCATAACATTTTCTATTTTCGAAAACGTTATCAAAAGAATTTCAACTAACTATCAAAGCTCGGACGTGGCCCATTATAATTTCTATGTGGAAAAGTAAACAGTTCGTGTATTAACAATGCTACCCTATTCGATTAAGGAAAAACCATCCCCCCATCTCTATTTCATAATTTGCATCGCAAAAGCAAATAAATTTAAAATATTGCTAGCCTTAATTCCCCTACCGACGTACGAATCAATCTTACGAGCAGAACCGAGTGCAGAAATGTGCGGTATTTTTGTGGATTAATGAACTGTGTATGATTTCTTATTTCCAGAAGTTGTAAATGTTTGTATTAAATATGTTTTTCTTGTCTGTCTTCACGTGTTTACAAATTTATGACGGTAGATAAGGAAAATAGAGGCCGGTCGTGGCACAGTGGAAGAGCGTCTGAGTGTAAACGCGATCGGTTGTGGGTTCGATCCCCACTCGGTGGAGTGAGATTATATTTCAATTATTTTCACTTCATCACTCTGGTAAAGACAAAGAGCGGCGTTGAGTTCCACTACTCAACACGCAATGTCTCGAATTCGGTGGTAAGCGAAGTACGGAGTGTCTTGACACTAGGTACTTTCTGTCTACTCTGCTATGCGGCATAATAGCGTGAAGCAAAATTTATCTGCGCAATACTTTCCGACTAAATTTAGAACATTTTATATTTGCTGTTGCTGATTCAATTCCTTCTCAGGGGCGAAATTATATTTAAGTTATTCTCATTAACCGCTCTGGTAAGATAAAACGCGACGTTGAGTTTTGTTATTTAACACCGTCTCGAATTCGGGCGGAAAGCGGAAAATGGAGTATCGTGACACAAGGTTCTTCTTGCCCATCCTGATGCAGTATAAAGCGTGAGGCTTAAAAATGTATTAAATATAGAAATTAGAATATTTTTGGAGTAACAGTTTCTGCAAATGGGAATCGAATCCCAAACCATTTCTGTTCACGTAAACGCTTATTTCATATATCATAGTATTAGTAGATACTTTGCGAAAGAAAATAATATATTTTCGTACCAAAAATTAGATTGCCATAATTTAAAATCCTATTTTGAAATCTAAAAGCTAATTTCAAATAGGAATAATAGTCTTTTGTATGATAAGAACGAATAAAATACTTCATTAAATATTTCAAGCACGTACACGAAAAGAACGATGAAATATTAGCGGAAAGGATAGGTGTAAATATAGAAATGGGGAAACCAGGGTACTACTTAGAATATCTAAGTATAGGGTAAGGTTGAGATAAAAACGAAATAAATCTTATATTTCTAGATACCATTGACACCAGTTTTCGTGGATATGATTTTGTGATACTGTAAGGATGTCGCTAACTAAACTTAAACGATTATTACCAAGGATAATAACCAAATAATTAGGGGTTATTTTAATACTACATACTATTTTATAGACTTCTGATTGTTTTAGCTTCACGTTTTCATCTGCATAGCGGGGTAGGCAGGAAATACTTTACTTGCCAACTTCGGGACGGGAACAACGGGACGTTAGGTGTTAAATGGTAGAACTCAACGCCACGCTTTATATTACCAGAGCTAGAAAACGAAAATAATCGTTTCCCCAAATGAGAATCGAACCCACACCCAATTGCGTTTTTTATATATATATATATATATATATATATATATATATATATAAAAATAATACTCAACATTTAATATGAGCTAAGTATATGTTAAGGTATAATAGGAAATGAAGGGTTATTCTAAAAAAATGCATTATAATGCATTGAATCTTAAAAATTGTTCGAGTGTGAAATAGAAAATGCATAACTTTGAACTTCCATAGTAAAATAATATGGTATATTATTAAATGATAATCTTGCATGGTAGAGAAACGATTGTATTATAAAATTCTTTAATATCAGTGGTTTCAAATTATAATAAGATCTTTGATTTTCGCTATTTTTATACATTTCAAATCAAACTATTTTAAACAGATTAATCGTGTATATTTTGGTATTCGAAAATACATTTTTGGTCACCTGACGTTTCGGACACCTTACAGTACCTTACAGTATCTGGTTAAAATAGTTTCATTTAAGATCTTTGATTTTCGCGATTTTTACACCGTGGTCAGCTTACAAGAAAAGGTATTTTCGAATACCAAAATATACGCGATTAATCCGTTCAAAATAGTTTCATTTAAAAAGGTCTCATATTTTATTTCAAGTAAGTGCAGCTTTGTTACCAGATCTGAGATTTCCAAATTAATTTGGCAAGAAAATGCAAGATATATAGAAAAATAGTTAATTTGCTTATTTTATTGTTAAGCACCTTTACGTCTCTTTACGTCTCTACGACTGGAGCCATAATCTGACAGTAATTTTGGTGGTTGTGTGTTCAATTTCCACTAGGGAAACCCTTATTTGTAAATATCATTTACCCTAGTATAACAAAGCGTGTGATCGCCACTCAACACGCAATGTTTCGATTTTAGTCGGAAATCAGTCAAAAGCAGTGAATTAATACTAGGTTATATCTAATCGGCAAGTTAAGGCGTTATAAATATTCAATTATGTTGCTTCCCGAAAAGCTTTTTCTGGCATATATGTTCTAACAAACGAACAATACTTTAATATAATATAATACCCATTACACAGTCCACACAAGTGTATTCCAATAACAAAAAGCAATCTAACTCGAACAGTCGTAAAGATAGCGGCGGGTCCCACGGGCCCACCCAATATTTAGCCGCTTTTACAACTCTGTCGAACTCAACCCGCGGCGCCCGCTGATAATTCACTGGGGCCGCCTCCGTGCAGGTTATTTCGACAGTATCCTAAAACGTTACCGCCTTATTTTGATCGTAATTAAAAGTGTCAGATTAGATAATATTATCTGTATGTGTGTTTATATCATGTTTAATCTAATTACACTCGGTTTTATTATGCCTTATTAAGTTGTAAAGGTTTTACTGTATTTTCTTTATATCATGTATGGTAGTACCATATCAATAATTTGTTGTGTTTTTAAAACAAATATTGTTTATATGAATTATATTAACGGTATATGTTATTAGATACGTATAGAAATAATTAAAAGCATTAAAAACCAATATAAATAAGTTGTATCAAACGAACAAGATGTAGAACGTATGGCTCAGCAATCAAACCGCTTGGATGGTTTCTAAGAGGCGCAGGTTTGAATCCCACTGCGTCTAAATTTTTTACGCTTCTCAATATTAAGTGTGAAATAACACTTTTAAAACAATATTGTTAAGAACTACAAAAACAAATTATTTGTATAATATAATGTAAAATTATTTTGTATATCAATATACTCACCAATGACACTTCATTCAGTCATCACATGTCAGACATAACAGCTACGTCAAAGAGCCGTCCAATTATATACATATACATACAAAGATTTGTGTGTATAAATGTATGGTTGGAATATAGGTCATTGTAGCGCGATGACCGTTGGATTGTAGGTGATTGTTGTTGGTTCGATGCCCACTGGGTGTTTTGATATTATTTTAATTTCCTGGCGTTAAGTTTCGCCATTTAATATACGGTGTCTGGAATTTGTTTGGAAAATGTTAATCAGATTAATAGTATTATGTTATATCTGCTTGATGTGCTTTATGTCTAAGAGGAAAAAAAATATAATTTTAACTTATAATTAAAATTGGGGCCGGTCGTGGCGCATTGGGACAACGTCTGACTGTAACCCGATCGGTTGTGGGTTCAATCCCCACTCGGGGGAGTGATTATATTTAAATTATTTTCACTTCTTCGCTCTGGTAAGACAAAGTGCGGCGTTGAGTTCCACCACTCAACACGCAATGTCTCAAACTCAGTGAAAAGCGAAGTACGGAGTGTCTTGACACTAGGTACTTTCTGCCTACCCTGCTACTCGGGATAAAAACGTAAAGCTAAAAAAAAAGAAATTAAAATTTCAATTTTAACACAATTTCCCCATTTTCTTTCAAGTATAATGGCATTGCATTGAGTTATCGAATTCAATAATACCTAATCTTACCATATAGTATACACATATATACTATTATATGTTTATTTATAAATTATACTGATCCCTAGCTACTGTTATTATCAACATAAATCTAAATAAAAATGTGGTAAATTTCTTTTGACCTCCATACCGCGTACTTAAAGGTAATCAAAGAGAGAATGGATGAACCTGTAACCTGGCAATCACTACATCTCCCATTCGTGTTTACGCGACAATGTGCCACTGTGACTATGGACCTGGCAAAATTTTTGAAAAACAAAAAATTGTTAAATATTTTAGCTTCACATTTTTATCCAGCATAGATGGGTAGATAGGAAGTATCTAGTGTCAAGACACTCCGATCTCCGCTTGAGGGGCGGAACTCAACGCCGCGCTTTGTCTTACCAGAGCGAGGAAATAAAAATAATTTAAATATAATCCTACCGAGTGAGAAACGAACTTATAAGCGATTACATGCAGACAATGTCCCACTGCGCCATGACCGGCCCCAAATAATTTGTTAAGATTAGCAGACAAATTACGTCAATATTTTAGCTACAGTTATTATATTATCTGTATAATATAAAATAAGACATTAAGTAGTAAAAAAATATAATAGACAATATATTGAGTTATCCCATTCTACAATGTCGAATCACGAGAAAAGCTAAGAAAGACTATATATTAGATTTTTTCACCCTCCTTTAAGTTATTAAGGCTGGAATGTCTCACAAATATAAAAAAAGTAATAATGAATCAAAAACCAGGTAACATTACAATAACACGACACGTGCTTTAGAAATAAACACACAATATTGTGTGTATTTTCAAATATATAATTATTTTTACAAAACAAAATGTGCACACGATGCGTGTAGAGTGGCCGAATCAAGAGGTTTCTTTAAAAAAGTAGCATTAGCTATGCTCTCAAAGGCACTTATATCCCCCGTACTTCAGCTAAGCTAATATCCTTGTACTGGAGTGTGCTTCATAGTCGAATGATGGAAATCAATTTAGTTTATCGCATGATCAAAACGGTATTTTTTAATTAAACTCTGTTTTAGTATGAAGAAAGAGAGGATTATTCTATGACCGAATTCTAATAAAGTTGCGGGTATGGCCTTTACAAGTTAATCTTTTCTTAACAATAGATGAATAAGAAATTTGTAAGCGAATTTCACGTTATTTATTTTACGGTTTAATTGACTATTTATAACTTAGGATTAGAAAACATTTTTGAATAAAACTTATAAAAATTTGAACGCAGCAGGATTCTAACCCTCGTCTCTTGGACACCGTCTAAGCGCTACGACTGCTAAGCCATGCGTTCTACTACCAGCTACGTCGAAATTCTTATACGTTTGTTACAACATATTTATATTGTTAGCATTTCTGTAGAGAGATTTTTTGGACGGTATCCAAGAGGCGCGAGTTTGAATCCCGCTGCGTTCAAATTTTTATGTTTTTCAAAAATATTTTCTAATCCTAAGTGTGGAATAACACTTTAAAAATAGTAAATATTATAAAATTTTATATAAAAAAGTCAAAAGTTAGAACAGCATCGCATGCAGATGTCGGTCGTGACGCGCGGTCGTGATATTGCCGCAATTTCAGAGCATCAGTTAAGCGTTGATGATGTGAAAGTGTTGGTTAAGTATCATTTTAAAGGTATCGTAAATACAACTTGTTGGGCACAAAACGCTTTAAACCCGTCTTACCTCTTGTTTGACCCCGCTGGATCAATTGTCAAGGTTTGGAGTTTAATTTGTGCTGCGGACGGTACTTATACAAATTTAGGAATAATGACAGTTATTTTAAATTAAAGTTTTGTTTTTTTTTTTAATTTTTAAAAAATATCCAATTATGGGCTGTATGTAAGTAGTTATAAGCATACTACTATATTATAACATACATTACAACAAAATACGGAGCACAATTACGTCCAATTTTTTTTTGCTAAGAGTTATATACCCCTAACTTCTTTCTAGAGACTGTAAAATAATTATTCTTATTGCGAACGGAAATTATCATTCTTACTTACATTTTTTATATAAAAATATTTCAAATGCTGAGGTACGTATCAATTATATAGAAGTAGAGCGTCTCTATCAAATTGTAAAACTGTCAATAGAGATGATCGTACGAACATGTATAGACGTCTCAAATTGCAAGTATTTTTAACATTCGAGAGCTAGTGACAATCACAATGCAAGTAGAGTATAGGAAACGGAATATTATATGCTTGCTAATTTCGATCTTTAAAATTTATATCTTTAAGTTATATTTTGTTTATAAAAGCAATAACTAAACCATTGGTTTAAATTTACTATCTAAATTTAAGTTCTATATTCCAATTATATACATATAAATTTTTAAAATTAAAAATAAATTAAGATTTTACATACTCGCCAAACGAAATTATGTTAAAGAAAATATCTGTCTATATATGAGTTAAATAAATGTAACATATCTATTAATTAACAAGCTTAACTTTAATAACAGCAAACGCCTCCAAACAGAACGCAAAACATAAACGACGTTATGAGTCTCTACATTGTCTTTACTCTATTTACTATTATTTAAAATGTTATTCCACATTTAGAATTAGAAAACATTTTTGAAAAAACGTATAAAAATTTAAACGCAGCAGGATTTAAAGCCGCGCCTCTTAGATACCGTCCAAGCGCTCTGAACGCATGGCTTATTGGTCAGAGCGCTTAGACGGTATCCATGAGACGCGGGTTCGTATCCCGCTGCGTTCAAATTTTTATATGTTTTTTTCAACAATGTTGTCTTTACTCACACCATAAAAATCAACTCTACCAATTGATGTTATAATTAAAATCCAATAAAAGTTTCTATAGCGAATGTAGCTTGAAGCTTAAAGCTCAATTAAGTTATTTATTACCGTATTTACCCATGATAAATCTTCCAATGATATAGTGACACGATCTCCAACTAGGCGTAAAATGGACGGACTGACAGAGACCTGAGAGCGTATTAGTTTAATCGTTGCGATGTTTTGCTCGACTGGCCCTCGTTATGCTTGATAGCTTCATCTGTGATTCCCCACTTTCACTGTTTTATATATAGAAATTACTTGGAGAAAGAAGAGAAATTTTGTAATATTTATATATTAGGCTTTTTTAATTGGATTAATTTTTTTTTAAGTATTATAAGTTTTTTTTTAATTCAAATTTAGTCTAAAAATGTGATATTAGACTTAAAAAATGATATTATTTTGAATATTAACTTTTGTCTAAATGAAATTAGAACCTACAACCAATCTTGTTTACAATCACACGCTTTTCCATTATACCAAGGAGATTTTTAGCATTAAAAAATAAATAATAAAATATATTTTTAACACTATAGTATTACAAAGGCTGTATTTTCCTATCAAATAAGGTTTCAAAACAAATTTTACTGATTTAAAAACAGCCAAACATTTTTGATAAACGATTACATCGCAGTACATAAATTTACTAAATTTACATATAAACACTGTACAATTAGACCTCGCTTGTAGTACGAAAATTGCGTGCTCCGAGCCTAACAAATGGCTACACACTCACACCTGTGTTAGAAAATTTGCTGAAAACTTTCATACATGGATAATAAACGAGGGAGTGAGTGAAGGGAAAACGACATAATAAAAAAAATATTACTTATTTCATTTTTTTCATCCTCTATATGAGGGTTAGTCAGAGATTATCAAGATCCACTTTCCACCCGATTTAGCGACAATGCGTATTGAGTGGCGTAACTCAACGCCGCGCTTTGGCTTTTCGTTTTCTCAGAGCGGAAGAATTAAATACTTAATTATGAAATTTTAGAATAAATGCCTACGTCATATAGTGACGTTAAAACATGACGCAATGACTGCTGTTCACAGAACAGTGTATAGAGAACTTTATATTTCTCTTTTATTCTCTCCCTCTTTTCTCTCTTACATAAACTCAGTAAAGTTATAAACATACTTTGTCTGCGTAGCAAGGAAGTTATATATAGGCTAATCTAACAAATGGCCTACATATTCCCACCTGTGTTAGAAAATACTTTGAAAACTTTTGTTTGTAACCATATATGTGTTATGGAGCTCACAATAAATGCGAGTTGAAGTATATTTGGAGCCTACATCGTGATTTGCTTACTCTATCTGAGTAAGCAAAAGAAAGAAATAACTATATATTATACTCTTCTAGCAAATCTTATATTATTTTTTTTAATAATTTAGTAGGATTTTATAAGAAATTAATTATATAAATTACATTATAAGCATGCAAATGTATGACAAACATAGAAAATAACTAACTATTTTAAATTATTTTTGGAGTCGGTCGTGGCGCAGTGTGACAGCGCCTGACTGTAAACGCGACCGGTCGTGGGTTCGATTCCCACTCGGAGGAATGATTATATTTAAAATTATTTTCACTTCCTCGCTCTGTTAAAAAAAAGTACGGCGTTGAGTTCCACCACTCAATACGCAATGTTTTGAATTCGGTAGCAAGCTAAGCCACGCGTTTTACTACCGACTGCATCAAATTCTTATACGTTTTGTTACAACTTATTAGCTTAGCGGTCAGATCGCTTGGACGGTTTTCAAGAGGTGCGGGTTTATCCCCTTACAAAAATTCCTATACGTTTTTAAAAAAATACAAGAAATATATATATATATATATATATATATATATATATATATATATATATATATATATATATATATATATATATATATATATATATAATTGCACAATTAGTCACCACATGCTATTACACAATATCATATTTATATAAATATAACAAAAATTATATATAAATAAAAAAATAAGCCCTCCTTTGATATTTTAAAAAACTGTGTTAAAATATTCCTTATACCCGCTTGATATATTGTGATGAATCACGTAGACGAAAATGTTGGCGATGTAATTAATATGCTTGTAGAAACTTGCCATTTCTCCGTCTTACCTTGGCGTATTATTTTTTATTTATTTTTCTATTTTCTCTTTTATATATTAATATTAATAATTATATACATTATAGTTTTGGGTTCGATTCTCAGCAAATGCGATATTTTTACATAATTGCCTTTGTATTGAAAGTGTCTTTACACTTGACACTAAATATATCCTATAAAAATGTGAAGCAAAGAAAAACGAAAATAAATTACATCGTTTTATATTTATAAATTGCTAAATTATATTTATTTTATTGAATTAACCGTTTCTAGAAAAAATAAATCATTAATATTTACTATTTTTAAAGTGTTATTCCACACCTAGGATTAGAAAATATTTTTGAAAAAACGTATAAAAATTTGAACGCAGCGGGATTCAAACCCGCGCCTCTTGGATACCGTCTAGGCGCGGGTTCGAATCCCGCTGCTTTCAAATTTTTATACGTTTTTTCAAAAATAAATCATTACTGGTTTAAGGTCTATTTTAAGTTTACTAAAGTACCTACCCACATCTATACTTAGCAGTGTATATATATTTTCTATTGTTTTTATTATTACTTTTTTTAGCTTCACGCTTTTTATCCTGCACCAAATTCAAGACATTACGTGTTGAGTGGTACATCTCAACGTCGCACTTTGCATTACTCCCCCGAGTAGGGATTGAATCCCACATCCTGTCGCGTTTACAGTCAGTCACAGTCACACAGCGCCACTTAACTTGTAATTGAAAAATCCCTATTATATAGATTTTTACAAATTTATTAAAATTATATTGAATAATAATTATTAAAATTTACACTGACCGGAATATAATTAAATATTAGATAATTTGAAATATTTTCTTCATTTTGTCAATTCTGTAAATCTAAATATCAAATACTAAAATAATTTACCAAAAACAAAAGCTCAAAATCTTAGCCAGACTTCAAGTAATTGTACAAACAGAGTATCCGAATGTATTCGCATAGCGCCATGTTAGTCCGCCATGTTTGACGCTGCGCGGCAATTACGTAATTGGTAAAGACGTTACTGTGGATCCATTTTTATATTTATTTATATTTTTATTATCTGCACTTTGATATAATTAAAAGACAAAAAAAATTATATTTGCCTATGAGTACATAGACACGTAGTCGGTAAGTTAAGTGAGTTTTATTAGGATTATGAAATTTATTTTTCTACGTAACAAGGCTATCATATCATATCATCATATACGATCGGTTGTGGGTTCGATTCCCACTCGAGGAATGATTTTATTTCAAATATTTTCATTCCCTCGCTCTGGTGAAACGAAACGCAGCGTTGAGGTTCACTTAACATGCAATTTCTCGAATTGTCGGAATACAGAGTGTCTTGGACACTAGGTACTTCCTGTTTACCCTGCTTTGCAATATAAATGCGTGAAACTAAAAAATACTGGGCTTAGAACTAACATGTGTAAATGTTAAGACACTTTTGTTACCTATTTCAAGATATTCTGCGTATTGGACGGCGGAACATAACGCTGCGCGTTGTCTTACTATATACGAGTATTAATATTAACCGAATTTATTTTCTAGATATATTTGTCATATTTAATTGATAATTGTGTATTTAATATTTGTGTCTTTGTTTCAGGTATGTGCTTTCAAGATGTTTGAAATAATATATTCTTAAGGTAAAAATATATATACATATTAAGTTATTACTTTATTAGTGAAATAACATACGCCTGTGTACTTATACTAAAATTGCTCTCGAAAGTTTTCGATCATATTTGCATCTAAAGAAAGTTGAAGTCAGTACTAAGTGGTGATATATTTATAGTATTATTATTTTAATTTTGATATATAGAAAACTTAAACTCACAAATTGCGGCGTTCAGTTCCACCATTCAACACGCAATGTCTAGAATTCGGTGGAAAGCGAAGTATGGAGTGTCTTGACACTAAATCCTAGGTACTTTCTGTCTACTTTGCTATGCGGGATACAGCGTGTAGCTAAAAAAAAAAATACTTAATTACTAAAATAGAACTGAACAAGCATATTAAATAGGTTATTCTCGAAGCCACGTAAAATATGCGTCGACAGTCAGCGGTGCGAATATATCAATATCACAGATATTGTAATTTTATAATATTTTAGCAGGGTATGAGAGACAGCCTAATGTCAAGACACTCCATTGAGTGGTTTCCTTCAGACATCGAGACATTGCGTGTTCCGTGCTCAACTCAAATCAACGCCGCGGCTTATTTATTGCATTTAACAAAAATCCGTACTAATATTATCTGTGACGTCGGAACTCAACCGATTGTTATAAAAGTATACAGAAAAGAGATTCCTTAAAGAATTTTACCCCATTTTTTTCATACTGATAGTTTTCAATTATACAATTTGAATAAGAACAACCAAACATTGACTAATAATATATTAAATTTTAATAAAGTTGTAAAACCAATTGCAATTTCCAATGCATATGCAGTACACACATATGGTAAGTATGAATAAAGTTTAACATCAAGAATCGATGCAGAAATTCCTCTACCGGTAAAAAGTTTCCAATTCTCAGTTCCATATAGGAAAAGTTGAAAGAGAAACTTGAGACGAACGAACATATATTTAGTGAGCGTTTTGTTTTGTAAAAGCATTGCGAGGTTGCAACCAGTATTTAAATTTGTATGAAAATTCAATATATTTGTAATAATTTTCTTATACTACAATTGTTATTAGTTATATTTTTAGTTTTGTTAGTGGTCGGTCGTGGCGCAGTGTGACATCGTCTGACTGTAAACGCGATCGGTTGTGGGTTCGATCCCCACTCGGGGGAATGATTATATTTAAATTATTCTTACTTCCTCGCTCTGGTAAACACAAAGAGCGGCGGTGAGTTCCGCCACCCAACACGCAATGTCTCGAATTCAGTGGAAAGCGAAGTACGGAGTGTCTTGACACTAGTTACTTTCTGTCTACCCTGCTATGCGGGATAAAAGCGTGAAGCTAAAAAAAAGTTATATTTTGGATTGTCAAGTAATTAGTATTTTGTCTAAAAAAAATATCTTAACTCGTTAAAATTATATGTTACTATTTTAAAGTGTTATTCCACGCTTAGGATTAGATAACATTTTTTTTAAAATGTATAAAACTTGAGCCGTATTTGAACCCGCAGTTTTTGGAAACCCTCTAAGCGATCTGACCGATAAGTCATACGTTCTCTCACCTGCTGCGTCATTTTATATGAATGATCTATATCTATAATTTCCGCTCATCATAAAAAATATTATATATATATATATATATATATATATATATATATATATATATATATATATATATAAATTTTTTTGGTATTGAGTTAGTTATATATTTCTTACAAAGGTTTGGGCTTAGAAATGGATATACAAAATTTAATGTATATTTCATAAATACTAATTCTATAATAATTAAATGATCACAAATTCAATATTTTTTTATTTTATTTTTTTGCTTAACACTTTTTATCCCGTGTAGACAGTAGGGTAGACAGAAAGCAGCTAGTGTAAGGACACTCCGTACTTCACTTTCCACCGAATTCGAGACACTGCATGTTGAGTGGTGGACCCCAACCCCACCTTGTCTTACCAGAGCGGGGAAGTGAAAATATTTTTTTATAATTTTGTATGTTTTGATATTTCTTCCCCTGTCTTTTTCGTTACCTTTTCTTAAGTTAAAATATTGTTTTTAAAAGAAAAATATATAGCATTTTATACTATTTTCTTTTAAACTCATAGATGTATATATCTATATAACTAATAATTTTTAAAAAAGAACAAACATAATTCATAAGATTCCCTACCTCTTTGTAAAAGCCGCAAAAAACTCTTAGTAAAGTAAAGGGGCCCTCGAAATACATCTCAATTAAAAAATACGGTTTTCCCAAAACCTTAGCACTTGTTCATATATCAAAATAAAACATAATTTATATCTTTTTCAACGTTAGAAAAATCACGACCAACATTTTAACGACCAATTATGATACTACCATATTTTCACGATAACATTAGGTCGCACAATCGTGAACTCTATTACTTAGCAAGAAGGACCAAAATACTTTCTCAAACTACCCTCCTTTTAAAAGCCGCTTTTCGTACAGGAAACGTCTCGTCAGTTTCGTAAAATTTATAACCGACGGGTTCAAATCGGGGGTGTAAATTGTTTAATGCAAGGGTTAGGCTATAGCAACATTATAAACTATCCCCCGTTAGGGTTGAGGGCATGGAGGCTTAACTTTTGCGTGTGCTTATACCTATTAAGGAAATTCATTCAAGCAATAAATCTTCATATATGGATAATTTGTATGAACTATGTAGAAGACATTTAATAATTTTGGGTTTATTACAAGAAATACATCAACCATTTTGTTTGTAAATAAATTATACATTTTTTTTGTCCCACATTTTGTTGGGAATTCGTGGAAAACGATTTTAAAACAATGTACGTTAAAAAAAGACACTCTTCTCACCACTTTAACGCTCAAATATTCGAGTTCAGCTATCCAATTTAAAATATTTTCGTTTTTCCAACTGGTTTGACAAACTATGAGTGTCTGAAAAAGGTTGTGTATGGAATATGATGTGACATATCCCCAAGTACTTCCTGTATACACTACGTTATAATAAAACGGTGTTTCACGCAGGTTAGTTAGTAAGAACCTATTTTCAAATCTCTCCAGTGAGTGGTGTCTTCTCAATATCGAGACATTGTATATTAAGGTTGCGGAACTCAACGCTGCGCTTTGTCTTACCATAGTAGAGAAATTAAAATAAGTTTGAAGTATAATCACTTCCCTGAATGGGAATCACACTGTACATAGACGGTCTCGATAATAAAAAAAGTAGGCAGGGACAAAATAATGTCAATATACTGAGTTGACTGCTTTCCAACCAAAATTGAGACATTGCCTATTGAGTGTTGGAATTGAACGCCGTTAAATATCGTATTTCCTCATTCCTCAACGTTTAATATTATTATTCCTCCGAATGTGAATTGAACCCATAACCAATCGCGTTTACAGCCAGACGTTGTCATACTGCGCCTCGACGATATCGATAATGATAAGAAAATATATAAAAAGAAATCTTATTCAATAAAACATAGTAACTTATAAGGTTAAAAATCATGACACAAGTTTTCCTGGCCACCGTCTCTAGGGGCAGTCGGGGTGTACATACCATCTTATTACTGCCTATCTACGCTGGTAAAGGATTACTACACCTCGACTTAAATTAACTATCAGGGGACGTTATATTTAATAAAATGTAATTTAATTTTAAATTAAACTATTTTAAACGGTTTAAAAGTGAAAATTGGTAAGTGACCACGGATAGGGTACTTGTGACCACGGACCACTGTAAAGTGTTCGGAACATCAGCTACTCTGTATTCGAAATAATTATGTAAATAAATAAATTAATATACGTGATTCGTTTAATTAGTTTATTTTGATTTAAAAATTGTAATAATTACGGAAACTGTCCAAAGGTACTTTTCTTAGCTTCATGCTTTTTTCCGTATACCAGGGTAGGTAGAGAGAACCTAGAATTAAAGCACCTAGTTCCGCCGTTACACGATTAAAGTAAAAGTTAATTTCATAATAGCTTTTTTTTAATACCTATATTTATCATATTTTTACTAATATAAATATAGTAGGTATACAAAGACGGACAAAATAATAATACAAAGATCTCATTTTTTTGTTATATTTACATGTTTTAAATAAAACAGGAAGCCGTCGTGGCACAGTGAGACAGCGCCTGACTGTAAACGCGATTGGTTGTGCGTTCGATTCCCACTCGGGGAAATGATTATATTTTATTTTCATTTTCATTTCTCTGCTTTTATAAGACCAAACGGGGCGTTGAGTTCGCCACTCAGCACGCAATGTATCGATTTCAGATGGAACTCAGTCAACAGTGTCTTGACACTAGGTTGTCTCTAACTACTCTGTTATACGTCATAAAAAGTGAAGCTGCTTTTTTGAATGAAATTACATATAATAACAGGTAAAACGAATAGATTTTGTTATAAGACACACAGGAAAAAAATCCGAGGAAAAGGTGTCATGACCACGTAATGGTTAAAAAAAAAGCAACTTTAATCTTATCTCAATAAGTCAGTCAGTACGGTCAAAACCTTCACTATCTCTATACTGTATTTCAAAAAAATCACTATACTGTAAAATACATCACTATACTGTAAAATATATCACTATACTGTAAAATACATCACTATACTGTAAAATATATCACTATACTGTAAAATACATCACTATACTGTATTTCTTTTACACAAAATAAATATGTGCAAAATTAATTCTATATAAACGCTTCACAAGCGAGTTTTAATTTAATAAGCGTTTAAAACTATAAAAACAAATAAATTATACAATTTCAATTAGTATGTGACATTGTTAGTGTGAAAATTGAATGGCGTTGTACGTATTAATTACGAAAAATAATCTCGTGTGGCGTATGTTAGTTGTATAATTATAAATAATGCAAAGTTGTACACGATGGAATTAGCATTTAATTGTAATTAAATGTTTTATTTGACTATTTACGTCCAGTGGTTTTATATATTTTAAATTATTTTGGTTAATAGGCTCGATATTATTGTTTGCGTCTTTTTGTAATATATGTATATGTATGTATACATAGTATGTTTATTCCGACTAAACTCTGGAATGGCTGGACTTATTTTGATAAAACTTTTACTGATCTATAGATGATGTTATAATGAATAACTTAGGCTAAATATAATAAAAACATAATCCACCTACACTAGCTACTTAGAAATATGTATATTATTGATTAAGTAAGGTTAGTCATGTCAGTTAGTCAGCCAAATTACCAACATAAAATTTGAATCCACTACCTTTTCTCTATTTTTATTACAAGTTATTCGTTCAGGGTTTTCTCGATTTGAAATTCATAGTAAATCCCTAGGAATAGAAGCAAAAGTACTAGTGTCAAAGGATCGATATGCGGATGCAGACGCGCTTTAGAACAGCCATTGTCTGGTTTACATTGGGGGTTGTAAGGGCTCTCCTGGCTTATAATATTTAGTGGTTGATAATAAATTTTTAAGTGATTACCTTTTTTTTAAATTATTACACGCCTCAGCCTATAGACTGAGCTTATAGAATATCTATATATCTAATGAAATCTTTGTTTTTCGCGATTTTTACACATTAAAATTTATTTAAAACTGATTTTAATTGTGTATATTTTGGGTATTTGAAAATATATTTTTGGAAACCTGACTGGTAGACTGAGTTGGCAATCATAATTACCTTAGACCACGGACTACTGTAAAGTGTCCGAAACGTCAGGTTCCCAAAAATATCATTTAAAATATGTATGTATCCACGATCCTATATGATAGGCAAAAGAACTGAGGATAAATCGTTTTATCTATAGTTTTTTATCGCTCTTGGCTGAAATCTTCAATGTGAATTGTAAAATGTAAGAAATTAACGCCTCAGTTTTCAATTTGAAGCTGAAAAATCAAACTCTGTTAAAGTAAACGAAATTTGTACCTAAAATTCTGGACTTTACTTAGCTTGTGTTCTGAAATACTAAAATTATTAAATCAAAACAGTTCTCTATTCATTTTTTAGAGGTCACTTTAACATATATTTATTATAAATGGTATAAAAGATTATAATAATATAATTTTATTTATTTAAAAAAAGACCAACGTTGCACAGTAGCACAGTGTTTGATTGTAAACGAGGTAGTTTCGAGTGTGATTAAATTATTATTGTCACTAAGACAAAAAGCGGCGTTTAGTTTCGCCAATCAACACGGAATATTCCGATTTCAATGAAATGAAGTAATAGAGACTAAAAACAACAAAATGAAACGTTTTTAACAAAATTTTCGATAACATAAACTATGAAATCGATAAGTCATACTTTTATCAATTTCAACGCTTCTCAAAGGACAAGGGTCAGATCCAATAAACATATTTCATATAAAGATATATAATTTTATTACTTTGCCTTGGTTACATACAAAAACTAGGCAATTTAGATACGAGCTGTACTTGCTTGAATTTTAATTCGCCTATAGACTAGTCTTGGCGAGATATTTTGGAAAATATTACATATTAGTTTTAAGATATATATATTATATTTTATATTTTAGTTTATTTTTTAGTATATATATTATATTTTAGTTTTAAGATATACATATTTTAGTTTTAAGACTGAAATTTTTACTAACTTAAAGCAGTTAGAAAAAGCCATGTAGTGAAATACTCCACTTTCCAATCTCCGCTCATTTGCAATGGCGCAACTTAACGTTGTGTTTTAAACAAAGCTGGGAAATATTCTAAATAATTAGAAGTAGAAAATAAAAATTAGTCACTTTCTAATAACGATTGTTTAATTTGTATCTCAATGTAGTAAGTAACCGGTTCGATGCCCGTTTCGCTGATGTAAATTAAGATGTTAATTTTCAAGATGACAGAACTTTGTATATCGCTTCCATCTTACTTAGATCACACTCGATCCAAGTTATGCATTTCATTAGCAAATATTACGAAAGTTGTTTACGCTATTTATTTAATTTTCATATTTTTGTTACTTCCTCCCTTTTCATAGCAAGAAGAGAACCTAGCGTCATCTAACCAGAGTAAAGAGAAAAAAACTAAATATGACCATGCCTCGTCCGGGAATCGAACCCTTAACCGCTTACGTTTACAGTGAAACATCATGACGGCCCTGTGGTCTACTTGTAGCCACAGACTATTATGGAGTGTTCGAAACGTGAATTCCAAAAATGTATTTTCGAATACCAAAATATACGCGATTAATCCGCTTAAAATCAAAGATCTTATCAGCTCCACGCTGTATACCGCAAAGTAGAGAGAGAACCTTAGTATCATGACTTCGTTCTCTGTAAAAAAAATATAGTAACTATAATATAATAAGCACACAAAGAACGGGATCAAGAAATTGTAGGTAGAATCAACATTTCCCATATTATTAGAAAGCTTTGTCCCACAAACACAATATCTTCGATTAGGGTGAATCCGACGGCAGGTCCTCGTGCAAACAACGTATTTTGTACATAAATTGTGAGGACCCCGCTTGCAAACAAGTAGCGTTATTACTTTGCTATCGATTCCATGTACTATATTTAGTAAGATATATATTTTTATAGAATACATGTTGTTTAATATTGGGATATTATGCTTATGAAGTATCCCGCATAGCAGGGTTTGTGATAACTTAGTATCAAGACACTCTGTTGTCAGTATTCGGCCCGATATCGAGACATTGCTTGTTGAGTGGCGAGCTCAACGCCACGCTTTATCTTACCAGATCGGACAAATTTATAATGTAATGTAATCTTTTATCTGAATGGGATTCGAACCCGCAATTGCCTTTTCCCTCTTATAACGATATCATCCAAGAACGATTATCCATCTGTATAATCAGTTTTGACGTAATAATATGATAAAGAAAGACGTCCGACGAAATAATATATAGATTTAATTTAGCAAGATGAGTGATGGACCTCAACGCCGCGCTTAACCTTACAATACGACAAAAACGAAATAATTTCAATATCATCCC
Organism: Dryadula phaetusa; assembly: GCA_032432895.1. Lineage (NCBI taxonomy): Eukaryota > Metazoa > Arthropoda > Insecta > Lepidoptera > Nymphalidae > Dryadula > Dryadula phaetusa. The sequence continues at coordinate 1,129,780 of JAOYRS010000042.1, forward strand.
AATAAATGATAATCAAACCCACAACCAATCGCATTTACCGACAGAGTTCATCCCACTGCACCACTACGGTCTTATTTGTGAAATAAACATCAATAACAAAAAGCAAAATAGTTATAGGAAATACATACGTATATACACACGTAAATATATTTCGGGATTTTAACAAAGCATTCGACAAGTCGATGGGGGGTCATTGGGGTATGGGGGGTCGCACGGGTCGCTGGGGGTACGGGGTGACACACGGTGTCCGACACACCGGGTTGGCTCATTCGTCTAACGAGACACTCGTTTCCTGGAAAAAGTGCTTTAAAATTCCCTTCACGTGATTTATTTTGCGAGGGTCAGTTTTAAAACACTGCCCTCTGTTTAGTCGATGTTGGATCGAATTAATCAGTAGTTCGTGTTTTGATTTGAGTCATAAGTGGTATTTTGGTTGAAGTCGTAGGTCACAGGTTCAATTATCAACATATAAAGTGTAAATCTCTTACTGAGCGACTAGCAAAGGCAAATTCGAAGCCCTAGATTGTTTATATCACTTTAAACAATCTAGGGCTTCGAATTTGCCTTAGGAAAGATTTCTACAATGGCAAAAGAAAATTTTATGTTGAAACACTCCGTTCTTCTTTACAAATAGCCGGCATTAGTTTTATTATTATAAGAAAATTCTTAGACATAATTATTGCTTATTTAAAAAGCGAAATAAAAATTAGACTTTTACTCTTAATTGGTAAAGTCTAGATTTTTGTTATTATTTAATCGATATCGTTTAAATAATAATGTAACGTGAGAAGGAAAAGATCTGGTTTAATAATTAAAATTAATTATTTTAAATGAAATTATTTTAGTCTGTCGGACTACTGTAAAGTGTTCGAAACGTCAGGTTTCCAAAAAATGTATTTCCGAATACCAAAATATACACGATTAATCCATTTAAAATAGTTTCATTTACAATGTGTAAAAATGGGGAAAATCAGAGGATCTTATTAAAAAAATAATGCAATATAACGTCATGACTCAGTTGTCAATAATTTTGATAAAAGTAAGTTCAAATTTTAGTATACTTAAATAACTGACAGTAATTTATAACTAGTTATCTATTAAGGTGACAAAATTATACCTACATTTACGTTATAATAAAAAAAAAACATTAATAAATTTACTATGGCAAAAGCCTAGCTCCTATAGCTACAACTGTGGGTAAACAGTTTCCTTTGAAATATCGGAAACTAGTCTCTTAGTGGTACTCTAAACTGACCAAGGGCGCTACAGACTAAATTTCAGCTTTTCACGACTATTAGTTCCTCAGTGAATAACGTAACAAATTTATGCGTGTATATTAATTTTTTCATTTTTTTAACTTCACGCTTTTATTCCGCATAGCAGGGTAGACAGAAAGGATCTAGTGTCAAGACACTCCGTACTTCACTTTCCACGGACTTCCAAACATTGCGTGGTTAATGGTGGAACTTAACGCCGCACTTTGTCTAACCAGAGCGAGAAAGTGAAAATAATTTAAATATAATCATTCCCCTGAGTAGGAGTCGAACCCACAACCGACGCTGTCACACTGCACCACGATCGGCCTCTAACTCAACGCCGCACTTTGTCTTATCAGATCGAGGAAGTGAAAATAATTTAAATATAATCACACTCCTGAGTGGGAATGGGACCCACGACCGATCGCCCACTGCGCCACGAACGGCCTCTATTTTTTTACTTTCCTCTGCTTACTAAAACACTTTACAGTAATTCAGACCTCGCTCCTAAGTAAAAACACTTTAAATTTATAACTCTGATGTGAAACTTTTTGCAAAACTTTGCAAGTCACTACAGCGGCCATTTATTTCTGATAACGGCGACTATAAGAAAGAATTCAAATTAATTCGCTAGATAGAATCTTCAAACAACTGACCGTTTGAATATTATCTCCGGCGCAAGTTCTTATAAAATCCCCACTTTTCCTTTTTAAATGTAGAAAACAATACAATACAAACTTTACCACTGAATGGAAATAATGAAATAAACCTTATTTCTCATTATAAAGCTTACTTAGTGTGAAACGAGCACGGCGCTAACTTTTAAACTTAATGAGTTGAAATCTTTATTAAAACTTTGATTTTTTAAAATTTTTTTATACAATTGCCTTTTGTTTATTCTTTAAATGAGCCATCCTCATATATCTCTCCCATAACTCCCATACAATATAGGAGATTGTATGTTAGAAACGTATTAGGATTTGAACCAGTGCTTCTTGGAATCCGACACTATTTTGCCAGTGAAACTAGACGATCTTATCGAGCTATATTAGAATTATTATACACGTATAGCATTCTTATTCTTATTGTTAACATATCTTTCGATATTTTACTAAATTCTGCTACCTAAAGATCATTTATTAAGAAAGAACGCTATTTACTTAAATATTTTAACAATTTTAAAGTTTTACTCATAAAAATATACTCAGAAAAAGAGATAATTCTACTATTTTAGACATATGAGAAAGGGTCACCGAATTCAACGTTAAAATCTTTTTTTTTAATTTCACGCTTTTATTATGTGACAGGGAAGACATGAAGTATCTAGTGTCGAGACACTCCGTACTCAGCTTTTGCGTGTTGAAAGGCGTAACTGAAGATCGCGCTTTGTCTTACCAAAACAAGGAAACGAAAAAAAATAAATATAATGATTTCTATGAATGGGAATCGAACCTCGTGGGTTCATTATTATAGTCACATGGCGTACCACTGCGCCACGATTAGCCTTCTAAAAATTGTAATGTTTAAATAATAACACATCATTTTCAGAATTTATAAGAAATTCAATTAAAAATGATAAAAATATCGTGTACTGTATAAAAAAAGTAATAGACACCTCCAAATAAAATTAAACATAAAAGTTACAAGTTTTGCGAAGAAGAAAAAAACAAGCGCCGCCAACAATGGCGGAGGTACAACGACAAAACACATTGCTGGGATTAAAGAAAGTTTTTCAAGAAACGGCTAGAGAGAGATTCTTTAACTATAGTTCGTCTGGAAGCCATCAAATGTTCACTGAGTGTCTGAACAATGAAAAGGTTTTTGATACTTGCACAATATCTTTTGTAATGTAAAATATATATTTATATATATATATTTTTTGGCTTTTAGGTTAGGTTTGCTATATTTTTTTTTTGATTATTTTGTGTTTCAGTTCTTAATTTGGTGTTTTGACACCGTTTGTATGTTTTATGGGTCGATTCAGTTTGATACAATAATATTAACGATTGAACGAGAAATATTTCTATGTTACTGATTCAGAAATAAACGTTATATATATTATATATATAATATTTTATTTTCTCCATTTTGGTAGTTAGTTAGTAGACGTAAACAAGCAACGGAGTGTCTTAACACTGGTTTGTCTTTGAGTACCCTGCTAAACGGAGTACAAGGCTTTAATAATCTTTTATAATACCACTTACAGATATAAAATTAGATAATAATTTTTTTTCAAGGAATGGTTAAATAAATGTATTATATTTATATCAGTTCTCTGTATACCAGCATTGAAAGGCGAAACAAAACAAATAAACTTGCCAGCTTAATTTTCCTACATTTACTATACCGTTCATCGAAATAACAAGAAAACCAACATTATTGACAAACGGTATCCCCATTTCTATAGCAATTCACCGCATACCATGGAACTTTCATGTCTTACTTCGTACTCCCGTAAAAGAATTCCACATTAAAAAGACAACTCGCATTGCTCCCTGTAAACAATTCTTTCAGCTCGGTCTCTTATTGGTTTCGGATGGGTGGCTTTTTGGCCCCTAATATATATATTCGGTAAATACTTTTTAAGTTAATTGTTCCAGTACTATTTGTGATATGAGGACTGCAAACGTTTGACGAATTCTTCTTTAGTTTTTATATAGCTATTTCTTATATATCGGAGTCAAAATGTGGAATGTTTTTTGGTCTACTTTAGTTTCATTACTATGGCGTTTTGAATGTGCCAGTAGAAATCGAATTTGCCAATATCAAGTTGGGTAGAGAACACATGAAGTAGATTGATAGGTAAAAACAGATAAGTTTACATAATAAAATTTATCATTTTAGCGATTTATACACATTTTTAATCAAAATAGATAAACTGATCGAGTCTATCTGTGACCACGGACTACTGTAAAGTGTTCGAAACGTCAAGTTGCCAAAAATATATTTTCAAGTATCAAAATATAAACGATTAATATTTAAAATGTTATATTTAAAATGTATTAATGTTTAAAATAATTTAATTTAAAAGATATATTTACGTTAGATGTTTAGAATATAGGTATATAGATATTTATTTCTCAAAAAGTACACAATATAGTCACTTACATGAGAAACGATATTTAAAGTTAACTAATTAAAGGTTAGTCAGGATTAGTGGGTAGTACTAATAAGAATAAGAAGCATTTTAATAGTATGTGGGTATGTTATTTTAAATATAAAGGTGAAGATACATACACACAACATAATGATTAACAGTCTATACAATAAAATTGTGTGTGTTGAGTGTGTGTGTTGAGTGTGTGTAATATTAAAATAACTGTTTTTACTCAATGCTTATGTGTGTGTGTTTGTGTATACATATTTAAAATAAAAATATATGTTTGTTTGTTCAGGCTTATTTCTGGAACAGCTGAATCGATTTATCGAAAATACACAAAATGTTTTTTTTTTAATTTTTTGTAATGTGTTATGGGATGTAGTATAAGCTATATTATTAAAAAATTGCATCTAAATAAATTTAGTATTTTTGTGTATGTATTAACATAGGAACAACGGTCCATACTCAGATATACTTAAAATACTTTAAATATTACCTCATATATTTCTTATTCTTCATATATACTTTTCTTACTTGAACTCATAACTAAAGGCTTATTTGGGCTTTATAAAGGCAGGGTATCTAATACATATAGGAATATACTTTAATATTATATAGAGACTATAGTATCTAACAGTATAATAAGTGATACGATTCTCTACCTATTATAAAATACAATCAACACTGGAAAAGATTAAGACGAAGATGTTAATCACAATTTAAAAATAATGATTGATTTTTTGACCGGTCCATTAAACAGACCTGGAACTTTTATTAAATCCCTTTTAATCCGAATCTCTCGTAACTTTCGGGTCCCTCAGAACACCCGAAAAATGGGGAATACGCCTAAATTTTTATAAGGAAACCGTTTAAAAGATAAAAACTTTGAAATATTTTCACTAGCTCTTTAATTAACGTTACTTAAATCTTTTTGATATAGGGTAAGGCGATGTCTTTTAATATTTATATTTCCATAATAAAGACATGTACGTAAAGCTAAAATATATACAAGTAATAAGGCAATTCTGATATTTTTTTTCTTAAAAGAGTAGACAAAGAGTATCTAGGGTCAAGACACTTTGTTCTCTCTATATTACTGTAGTGTCAAAACACTACGTTCTCGTTATATTTTTTGCAAAATTTGCCTAAACATACATTATTATTGTGAGTACAAAGTAGTGAGAACGTAGTGTCTTGACACAATGTTCTCTCTATACTACTACAATGTCCAGACACTACGTTCTCGTTGTACTTTTCACAAAATTTGCCTAAACATACTTTATTATTTGCAAGAAATGAATATATTTTTTTTATTATGTTGACGCTAGAAAATATTAGCTCCATTGTTCTTAGAATAGTACATATATGAGTCTCTAATTAAAATACTTTTAATTGAAACGTGCTCGTAGTGGACAAGGTAAAGTTATAATTAATGTTTGCCCTACGAGATAATTTGAGGTTCGACACACCTTGAAAGTGAAAAGGGCACATTGTTGGAAATTTCACTATCTAGAGAATTTAAGAGAAATTGAAAGGAAAATATTGAAAAAAAGTGGAGAATTTTTTTGAAAATTTTTAAACTAACTATATTATTAAGTCCTTCGTGGCGCTATCGTACTGTGTACACACTGTTAATACAATTGATTGTGGAATCGATAGCTTATAAGGGAATAATATTTAAATTATTTTTATTTGTTCGCCAAAGACAAAGCGCGGTGTTAAGTTCAGTGACTTCTCTGTATCTTAAGTTTACTTGACAATAATTTCTATTGACTCCCCTGCAATTGCGGGATTGAGTGTGAAGCTATTTTCTCGTTGGCCTTAAAATTTTCTTCAGCAGCATCCTCCCTATGCCAGTATAATTTTTGGGGTGCAAAGTTTTATTAACAGTTAATTTCCTTAAATAAACAAAATATTAATATAATGGCCCTATATATGTTTAGATTTTATTCAAGCACCTTCCAATTGAGCGACAATGGAATTTAGCTCGCTAAGCACATTTTATTGCAAACAGAATCTATAGTTCTTTGACATTAATGACCACCTTTACATCATCTGACAACACAATGGCTGACCACTTGAACGATATTAAGTGGTATGATTTTCATTGTACCGATACTTTAAGCTCATAGAGCAGAGCTTTCCATTAAAGAGAACAAAGCTTCTCAAGCGTGCCATTTGTCAATGCCAGAAAGACAGCAGGACCCCTAACTCTTGGGACATGCAAATCGCTACAATTCTTTCCACCCTACGCCAGCAATAAAACGACTTGAATTAATCGCCACATGAGGGTACCTTGACCAAAACATAGAAGGTATATTATTACAATTGTTAATGAAATAGATAAGAAATGGGTATCACGAGGGACGCTAATTGCTGGGACGGAACTGGCGTAAGAACCGTTTTTGGGCATTTCGTGTTTTACTACCTTGACTCTGTTATAAGTGCCAAGGTGTAATTATAGTTATTACAGCTTATAAAGGGAAAAGGAAATTGGGGGAGTCTTGCGTATTGTATAATTCAAGTTATGTATGTATTTGCGAATGAATTTAGTTAGAATTTTTTTATGCCATAATCGGAATGCAGCCAAGGCAGTTTCTTGATACTAGTACTGTCTTGATACTAACTAATACTTGTGTTGTCTTTGCCTTCTTTTATTATTAACGAATAGAATTCAATAATAAATTAGAATTTGGATATATTATTAATAAAAACATAACTGAAAACTTGAAATACGCAAATATCTAATCAATAACAAAACGTTAAATTCACCAACACTGAAGTAAATAAAAATAATGGATTATTCCCTTACCTAATCTGACTTCTTTGTTCAGCTTGTCTTATTTACCGCTACCCGCAAATCCCTCATTTCATTATCCTGAAACGCCAATCAGTGTAAGTGGTCCATTAAACTTGCACGTATCACACGTGTCCGAATAGCAAACAACTTGGTCTATATATCGCGACATTCCCTTTGCGGAACTAAGAAGTTGATCTCAAGATAACTTCCGCCTTAATATATGTTTAATAAGTTTAATAAACAAAAATAACTAATGTCTTTTTGTATATATATATAAGGTATACTATATAAAATTAACATGTGAAGACAAAATTATCTGTATCTTGCTTGTATATAGAGATATTAAGTTTGGTAAAAACATTTTTCTTACCTAAACTACAAAAAAATATAAGAAAATATTAAAATATGTTAAAAATACATCTCTGAAAATCCGATGTTTTGAACATATTTGAACACACACACACACTCACACACACACACACACACAGACAGACAAACAATATCTTTCATTTAAAATATAGAAAAAAAATTTAATATCAGCACTTCATGTATATATGATTTTTCCATACACATATGTGTATATTATTTTGTTTTTCAACGTTTAACATAAAACGGTTTCATTATAAAACCCAATACTTCGATATAAAATAAATTGCAACGTTATCTTCATAGTCACTTCATACACTACTGTTGTTGGCAGACGTCCAACAAAAGTAGTAAATGGTGGCAATTTCTCACGCAGAATCAAGTCACTGTTACTTAATCAGACACTCTTTACTGCCAGTTCTTCAAAGTTACTTTTCTCTGTATAACGTAAAATAGTAAAATTGACTTGCACTTTGTATATATAAAAAACACTTTAAGCATCACTTTATATTTTAAAATAAAGAGATTAATTAGATTTTTTCATGCATTTTTTAGCTGTTTTTATAATATTAAAATAGTTTTTTCATTAATTTGATATCTGTTAATATATAACTTGACTGTCTCAATGTTCGAATACGCACCCCGACTCTAATTATGGCGTTACCGAAATTTTAATATATATATTATAATATTTATATAATATAAATAACTAATTAAACAATATTAAGAAAAAACAGAAAAAAGATATTTACATATATAAGTATATTAAAAACTAGAATCATATAAATTATATATAAAAATATATTATAAATAATTACTTTAGAAAACCTGAAAGATCTTATAAAAAAAATAAAATAAACCCATCAAAAAAAAAAAGAAACATTTCGCCATAAACGTAACCACTCATGTTATTCACATACATAAATCCATGGTGCGAGTCTTAATTAACCCTTGCTTAGGTTTTTGCCCCCACTCGGGGGTGTTACAGGACATCTTGCGTTCCCACTTGATTTATCTGACCGCGGGCACCCGCAAACTAGGCGCCTCGTATTTATTGCCACAATAACCCTATTAATTCTCTCCGCCAGTGACTTTGAAGTTCCCAAATGCTGACTCTGGGACTATTTCCAACCACCAACTCACGTGCTCTGCAAATTACTTTATTACTGAATCAGTCGTAAAACGCAATAGTAGTGGCTTTTATTATGTTATTAAGTGGATTTGGACTATGCCTAAATGTGTGTGGAGCTCTGATTTACTAGAACTGTAAAGATTATTATAATGTGCAAAGTTAAGTTGTCAAGCTAGTATCGTGAGGATTAAGGAGGTCAGACAGTAATCCTAGGTTGTGTTTCGTTGTTCTCTACAACTTTAAGTGTATATAAAATTGTTGGAAACTACTTCTATTATAATACGTCTTTGTTTCATACCGAAATGTAAAGTTTACTTTGCTAATGTATTAGTTCTGTTTTAAAGATGCGAGATTTTTTTTATATTATTGATTTATAAAGAACCGGTTGTGGTGCAGTGGGACAGCGTCTGATTGTAACGCGACCGGTTGTGGGTTTATCCCCCGCTCGGGGGAGTGATTCTATTTAAAATTATTTCATTTCCTCGCTCTGGAAAGTGCGGCGTTGAGTTTCACCACTTAACACGCAATGTCTTTAATTCGGTAAAAGCGAAGTACAGAGTGTCTTGACACTAAGTACCTTCTGTCTACCCTGCTATGCGGGATAAAAAGCGTAAAATTAAAAAAATCAAATTTCCTTGAAATTTTGCCAAAATATGAATTTTTAGAATTAAAAAAATAAGCTTCTTAGACACTGTGTAAGAACTATTACTGCTACTCTACTGATAATAATGGCATAAAATTACTTTCCAATTTTCACCTATTTATACGCCACTTCGCATAACTTAACGCCGCTATTCATCTGTAAAATATTAGTATAACATGTCGCAATTAATGAATAGACATCCACTTCATCCCACATTGAATATTTAAGGGTTAAAACAGACGGACATTTTGTGTTTCCATTATAAATTAAATAACTTTCTAAAACAACAAAATTTCAACATCAAACTGCTTACTGGAATTATTTATTAGAGTACACTGAAGCGACCGCTGCGAAATTGACGCCGATTTGTATGGGTCAGTAGATTGGTCACGTGACTTGGCAAGTAATGGAGGCATGCTAACCATTGTCTTATATGTTTTGATTTAGTGGAATATTAATTTTTGTGGAATATTAATGTGTTGTTACGCATATAACTCGGGCTGCCTTGGAAACGAATTAGGTCACATTTTACAAGTGTTTATCAATATATCATCGGAGGCCACCGTGGCGGAGTGGAACAGCGTCTGGTTGTAAATTCGATTTAAAATCTATATTAATTTCCCCGCTCTGGTTAAACAAAGTACAGTGTTGAGGTCACCACTTAACGCACAGTGTCTGTTCGATTTCGTTCGGTTGAATTTAATGTACCTCTACCAGATTATTATAGAAACATTAGTACTTTACCTCTCTAATTCTTGTAAATTCTTTTCTGTATATTTTTTTGTATAAAGAAAACATTTTTTTCTAAACATATTAATATAATTATAACATGTACCAAAATAACATACACAGAATGAGTCTCTTGTACTGTTATTTTTACAATCTTTTTTATATGAAAAATATTATTCACCAAAAACGCTTTTTAGCTTAAATTAATGTAATGTAACTTCGACACAATACATATTATATATATAACAAAAATAATGAGTAGAGCTTGAAGCAACACTCAAAAATCCTATATTTCATTCAAATGATTCTCATAACAGACAAGAGGGAATATTGAACATTTCAATATATTTGAAGTTGAGTCAATAAAATCTGTCTCCTCTAAAGATTTGCTCTGAAAACATTGAAAAATATATCCAAAAATGTGTAAACAGCATTTGATCGCTGTAAGGTCCCGCGCGTGGGTCGGCATTAACAAATGCCCTTATCGCTGACCCGACATACCGCTTTCACATATCAATTTCTAATAAAATATCATCGATTTACACTGAATGAATCTATTTACTGTATTACTTTGTTGTGTTATAAGAATCATTCGTATTTGCTTACATATTATGCCTTTAAAATTGAAAATATCCATGTAATTACGTTGAAATTATTTTTTTTGTTTTGAAATTTTACGTGTGATCATTAAAATAACAGTACTACTATGGATATATAAGTTAAATTTGATCACACCTCTGTCCTATATGGTAAATTAAGTAGATTTTTTTAGATGAAGCAAAGAAAATCTAAACCCTTCTTCGGTAGATATACTTCGTTCTCCATATTTCTCGGATAAGAAAATCATTCAAATGTTAAATTAAACAATTTATTGTGTTTATATTATGTAAATCTAAACATATTTACTTTTCCCAAATCGTATAGTATTTTATTAATATGAAACAGACAAGCAAACCCAAAGGGCACTAACAATGCACAGTATCAAAAACGAAAAGCCGCATTGCTGCAAAAGACTCACAAGCACAGCAACAGCCTTTTATTAAGTAGACACCAACTCACCAAGTGAACGATACGATACGAAACAAGGAAAGCTACATTTCGTTTAATTTGAAACCTTTGACGCCAGTAATGTGGGCTTTATTGCTTTTGTAATAAAGATTTGAGTGTTACATCAACGTGCCAGCCAGTAGTTATTGCAAGCGACGTCGCGGTGACATCGGGGCCAGTGACGCAGTACTGCGCCTGGTTCGGAAGAGCTCGGACAGGATATTACTAAGCCACAGTGTCAGACGCATTCGCGTTTGGCTAAATGAGAAATAGAATAACAACGCCTTTTTGCTTCATCCCACCAGTTTGTACACGGTTTTTGTGAACGTTGCACTTTTAGAGCTGTTTAATGTACTGCTTTTTTTGAACTCAGAGTCTTTAAAAAAAGCTAATACCTTTAACAATATTAAATTAAACAGTATTTTTAAAATATAATACCTTTCTATAAAATTGCATGTGAAAAGAAATTCAATTTGACTTAGTCAATAACTCTTTCGAAGTATTATTAAATCAGAACTGCATATAACCGGAGAGAATCTGACAGCTCAATTTCTGATTAACTCTGATGCCAGAAAAAAAACACAATAAAATATTATAATAATGTATTCTTTAACTAGCATGACTCATAACAAGTAAATGAAACATTATACACTTGTTTGCGTAATTAAATAATTTTTTTATTAGATAAAATTATTTTTTGTAGGATTTTACATTCATGGTCATAATGTAACTCGTTCCTTTTACAGAATAAATAGTAAAACATAGCTGTATAACAGTTAAAAGGCTGAATTCCATAAAAACTTAGCTAATTCTCTGTAAAAACTTGGTTTGAACTTCAAGAAAGCAGTTCAAAAACTAGACCCCAGTAGTAAGAAACCCACCACTGCATACAAATGTTGCGTTAGACGTACATGGCCGGTCTGACTAGATAGAGCTAAATATGGGCACGTGCCATTGCCTTGTAGTTAAAGAATTATACGACCTGGAGGATGTTAACCTGATGCGGTTTAGTCGAATAAGGAATATATCTATTTCTATGTTTTGTTTTAGTTTAATATATATTGAGTTGAAATAAGTGCACACGTTATTAACTTAACACGTGTCGATTTGGAGTGAAAAGTGGAGAACGGAGTGCCTCGACTCTAGCTTGTCTCTGCCTACCTTTATATACGGAAAAAGACATGAGGCTGAATAAATAATCACAAAAACAATCACAAATTTCGAAGAATATAACAATATACAACACAAATATATAATACGTGTATAGTTATTCAAACAACAAAAAAGTAAAGAAAAGATAAAACTATATAGAAAAATTTTAATTTGCCTAATAGTCGTGCAAACTTCCTCCCAGCCCTGGGGCAGAAGCTAATATAAATATATTATCTTCTATGAAAACATAATTTCAGTAAAACGCTCGTGCTATGTTTATTGAAATATTGAATCTTATGTTTTCATCTTACGAAACAGGTACAAATACTTCTATTACTCATGATAACTTCTTTTTGTCATATTCTTCATTGTTGAAGGTCGAGGAAGTAACGAGCTGCTTCCATGGTGTGTTTTAGCTTGTCTTAACACTTCAGTAATAAGATTCTTGGCATACGCGGCGTTAACTTTAAGTTAACGCCGCGTAATAAACTCGAAATCAAGCAGAAAGTGGAGAATGGAATGTCTTTACACTAGGATAATAAATTATTTGGGAAAAAATTACCCAAACCACTCTAAGATATAACTATCTGCAATTAAATTAAAAACTCGTCAGAGATTGTCATACACAAAATGAACTCAGTATACACAGTGGCAGGAATAAAACTAAGAAGTTGATAATCATCGTGCCCCGGGGCGGGCTGCGGGCCATTAAAACAATTTATGTATACATGTTGTTCGAAATTTCCTCTAATGTGGAGCTATGCTGCGGCCTGATTAATCTTACGCTCCTTGTAAACGATGTACTTGCTAAATATATATAATAATGTACATACAAACGTACAGAGTGTATTAATTATATAAGAAAGGGACAAAAAAGTAAATAGATCTAGAAAGGGTGATTTTGGAATAGTTAATGTCACAAGATGCTGCTTGCTTGCCGTTGCTGTCACTTGATAAAAATTTATTTATTTTAATTATTGAATTTAATTAAATTTTTGTAAGAGTAAAATTTTACACAAAGCAAAAAAGAATCTACAACATAATTATAAGTTCCATGTTATTTATATACTTGGCAAATAAATTGTTAAAACCTTTTAATTATTTATTGGGCATGTATCGATCGTAATTATTATATTACTTAATATATTTCCAAAATCGAACGCTGCGAAGAAAACCAAAACAAGACAACTTGCACCCCTTTGTGATTAGCGAACAAAGTCGAACACAGAAGTTATATCTATACAATACTTTCGCGAACTAAAGATTAATGTCTCACCGTTTTGCTCCAGTTTACATAAGGCTGTGTGAGTCAGGAGCGTATGGCGATTTTGTTTAAAATTTAAATATTAACAATAATTGTAAATATATTTTTATGATTATTTTTAGGCATCACAATGGACGTCTGACTATTAGCGCGATGGGTTATGAGTTTGATTCTTTCCGGAGAAATGGTTATATTACCAATTTATTTTCATTTCCCCACTCGAGTGACAATGCGTGTCGAGTGACGAACTCTTTATTTCGACCGAGAGCAGTCAATTGGGTATCCTGATACTAAGTTATCTCTGACTACTCTGCTATGTGGGATAGAGCATAAAAATAATTATCATATATTTAAGATTAAGAACGTTACGCTAAACGTAATAAGCTACTTGTTTTATTAAAAACATATTGTTACTTATACGGAGGCCGGTCGTGGCAGAGTGGGATAGCGTCTGACTATAAACGCGATCGTTTGCGGGTTTGATCTCTACTCGGGGGAGTGATTATTTTTAAATTATTTTCACTACCTTGCTCTGGTAAAGACAAAGTGCGGAGTTGGGCTCCACCACTCAGTGTCTCGAATTCGGTGGCAAGCGAAGTACAGAGTGTCTTGACACTAGGTACTTACTGTCTACCCTGCTATGCAGAATAAAAGCGTGAAGCTATAAAAAAAGATACATATAACTTTTTACAGAAGTGCATGTAAATACGTCATAGTAGTATAACATATTTTTTTACTCATTTCATGTATTTATAAGGCATTAGTATGAAATTTTACTATAACTACTTTAACATTCTCATGTCCACTTATTTTTCATAAAATAGGATCTAAATTTTTTTTTCTCGTATTTAGATAAAAATAATCAAATCTCATCATATATAAACAGTTATTTGCTTACATCTTCAACCAAGCCCACATAAGAGACGCTCGCGAAATTAATTGTTACGTTTATGTCGCGCGCACGCCCTACGGTTTTGCTTGAAAAATCATCTCGATAGCTCACACCAAAGATTTATGGCTTACGTAAAACTTATTGAGGCTGAAACTTATATTGTATTTTTTCTTAATATTATAAATAAATACTTGAAAAATCTCCAAAAATATGTTTTAAACTTTATACTCTTAACTGCAATAGGTATTAGAAATAATTTTATGATAACTTTAACGATTACCATTTTAATATTTCATAAAGTCCGCGAAAAATTCAAGTTTAAACGTAAACCATTAAATGTAATTAAAGTGCAAATGATCAAATTATGATAAATGAGGAGACTGGGTCAATAGGAGGTTACAAAAAAAAAATACATTTTCTTTGGACTTCAAAGTAACATACCCCTAATAGTATAATAACGACCAAGATTAGTTTACACTCAATAAATTGCACTAAAATTAACAGATGCGACCGCACCCCGACCTTTCATTTCATCCACGTCTAGATTTATTTAAATGGGCGAGCCTTTGATTCCAAAGGCGAAAGCTTGTTATACTGCAAACTAAATAGTGCGTTGTCACATGACGTATTAACTACGTAGGAGGGTCGGTAATCGGCCGACAGATAAACAAATAATCGTCCCACCTAACCCCTTCATTCTAATAAGAGGATGAAAGGTTTCAAATTGTTTCTTTTTTTTACACGGTGAACGCTTCGGTTGCGTTTGATATGATAATTCTGTTAATAGGATGTGAGTGTGTCCGTGTGTACGCATTTTGATATTGAAATTTTTTTTGGTAGTTATCAAAAATTTTAATTTTTTCTTCTTTTTCTAATAAAAAATTTGCAAAATATTGCATTTAGTGTTTTGTAATTGTATAAATTTTAAATTAATTACGCACTATTATTTTGAAACTAAAAAAATAATGTCAAACACTGTTCATATATAATAACTGTTTTAAATTATTCGAAAACGGGACAAATATAATTTGGCGAGCGGAAAAAGGTACAAGCAATATTAATTTAATAATTAATAAGTACATTAACCTTTTGAAATTTCCTGAAAACAAAATAGGAGCGAGGAAACAAAATTACATTCGTGAATTAAAAATCTTTTGGACGTAATGAATTTTTGCTCACAGTACAGAGTTCCATCAGAACTCATTGGCCAAATTAGGAATAAAAAATATAAACAGAACTGAGAGCGTTTTAATTGTAAATTGAATTAAATTCGACTGAAATCAACTTTGGTGAAGTCGGGTGCAATTTCTGCGGCTGCTAATGATGGGGAGGTCGGGGACAAAAGAACCCTCGAAACTCCCGACAGGTTTTTTGATTAACCGAAAAAATTTTTACTTTATGAGGGTAATTAATGGAGGTGTGTTACATTACGTAATTTTTTTACAGGAATTGAGTGATTAAGCGTTTTCAGTGTAGTGAATTTTGATTAAGATTTCTACTTGGAGTAATTAGAGCGTGTCGTGTTTTTTTGCAAATCATCAATCCTCTACAAGGCCACATTGTGTTTTAAAAATGTAGAACTGGCTTTGTTTTTGTAAGTTTAATATTATAAGGATGAATTACTGTTATTTTGGTATGGACAAAAACTAAACTATATTTTTAATTATTTTTAAAATTCAAAGAAATATTAAGAATTCTAAAAAATAGAAATTATTATTACAAATGCAAATAGTGAAAGCATCTACTATGGTGTGCTATTAAAGATATCGTAAACCCCTATCCAATGTTAGTAAAACCCAGTTACCGCATTCATTATACAAAACTTTCCGTTCAAATATTCAGAACTAAGAAAATAGAACTGAAAATTGCGCTAAAAGAACTTACTAATCAAGTACTAACGACTCATCGGAATCGAGAAACGGTGCAAACTTCATCGATATCTCGCATAATTGCACTCTTAAAGCGGGACTATATTAAAATCTTCCACGGAATGGAAGAAATTTCGCCGCGTCTTAATAAGGAGGGCCGAATATTCTAGATATCAGGGAACTGTTCGAATCGCCAGACTTCTTAATGAAATTTTCGGATTACGAGTCGCCGTGTCTCACCTCACTGTCTCACGCCCAACAGTTTGTATAAGCGTGTCTCTTTCACCTCGCAAAGGTGCAGTTTCAAGTTTTATGTGAAATTTATTCATAACGTTGTAATTTATCCGTGAGGAGTAAAACGCTTGGTAATGGGAACTTGGGATAATGTTTTCGTGTATTATTATTAGCGGCTTCAGCTTTCATATCGTAATTCTAAGTTATTGCGCGTGTAAATAAGGGGAGGCCCTGAAATTGCATTCGTTTTGGTCACGCTTTTAAACAAATACGCTGTAAATTGGAATACTAAAAAATTATTTGACTCATTATTTTTTTTAATTAAATGAAAGGAGTTTACCTAATAAAGTAAAAATTATTGCATAATTAAGTTGGTGGAGTGATAAATGTATATAGTTCTTTTTTTAACCATACAAACCATTTGACTGTCACCAGTTTATGATAATTATATAAAAAATTGTATTTTCACAACAATATCCCTACAAAAGATCATTTAAATGGCAGACATCTACACTACACAGAACTGTTTGCATTCAAAATTTTAAATAAAAAGATATATTTTTGTATTTCTCACAAGAAATTCGAAACGTTATTGAAACACCAAAGTATCTTTTACATAAAGTGAAAGAACTATCTCAAATACTTGATACCGTAAAACGCGACTTTCCGCAGGCTTTAAGACACCGACCATTATATTATTACGCTGCGGTAGCTTCCTAAAGCGTGAACACTTTTGAAAATTACTCGAGAAAGTATGCAAAAGCCGAAAGAATCTTTCGCAGTCAGTCGTCTATGAATGTATAATGATCAGTGCAACTCATTTTGTGACGGAATTCAAAGCGAGTGCCTTTGTTCTATATTTTGTCCATTTCTGTACGTACAATAATGGAAAAATACAACGGAACCTGTATGGAAAGTTATAAAGGAAATCTAAATTCAAACTTCAAAAACGTCATGGAAAATACATTTCCATTTAGTATGAAAAGTAATGACGTATCGCTGCGTACTACAGTTTCTGATATTTTTTCAATTTTCATTACGGACGTCATCGTGGTAGAGTGAGACACCATCTGACAGTAAACGCGATTGGTTGTGGGTTCGATTCCCATTTGGAGGAGTTATTTATTTCCATTTCTGTGCTCTATTGTCTTACGCAAAGCGTGACGTTGATTTCGCCACTCAAGACGCAATGTCTGGATTTCGCGTGGAAAGCATTTAACGGAATGTCTTTACTCTAGGTTATCTCTGGCTACTTATTGTGCGGGATAAAGCGTGAAGTAGAAAAAAAAACACTTTATATTCGCACGCTTTATTGAACACAAAACACAAAGAACGAATATTTTAATTAATTATTATAATTTTTTGTGTAAATTATTTAACATAATGGCGTTATGAAAATAATAAACATAAAACACAAAACAAAGGTTGTGTTATAAAGTGGTCAAATTTCACTTTCTTTGTCATATCGCTAGCAAAATTTATTTCTCAGTCAACAGTTATAATGTTTACATTATAATAATAAATCTGATACCAAATGTTATTTACTTTATTATTTATTTCATTAAAAAAATCACACAACGAATAAAATAATTACCACTAAAACATAATTATATGGAAAGTGACCTTGTGCGTGTCGTGACTTACAGTGATAAAATGTCCGATGATAAAAAACGTTCAAACTCAACAAAATGGTTGTAGGCCACGATTTATAGCATGGCTTAAGTACACTTCAGGTCCACGTTTATAAATAAATAAACCTAATACAACGTAACTGAGTCACGTCGTTAATCGTTTTTCTCGGCTCATTAAAAAATTAAAATTACGTTTAAAATGAACGGCGCACGTTTAAAATAACTATAATTCTATTTTTAACTAAATAATGGTTTGTGTTACAACTTGATTTGTGTGTTAAAGTGGTTTTTGCATGTTATTATTGTGTATTTTTATGCATTGTTTTTAAAATTTGTATAAGTACAACATACAATTATTTAATACTACAAATGTATAATCAGCGGGTCGAGGCGTAGTGTGATGGAGTCTGACTGTAAACGTGATCGATTATGGGTTCGATTCCCACTCGGGGAATGATTATATTTAAATTATTTCACCTCCTCATTCTGGTAAGACTCAGTTGAGTTCCGCCACTTAACATCCAATGTCTCGAAAACGGAGTACGGAGTATCTTGACACTTGGTATTCTCTGTCAACCCTGCTATACGATGAAAAGCGTGAAGCTAAATAAAACAAATACATACATACAATTAAAATGTATATGCAATATTATTAAAGTTTACTTAATGCACAAATAAATAATAGCTACCCCCAAGCATTTACAGAATATAATACTCAAATAGAAATTTTAATACAAACACTCGAATTATTCTAATGTTACAGTTCACAAAAGCAGTAAAAGTTACGAGTGTATACAGCAAAAGTAAGGCAAGAGGGAGTACAATCAATAGTCCAAACAACCTAAACAACATCGTTTGAAACGGCCAAAGAAACGTAGATTTTATTAAAATATGGAAAAGCTCCGGAATCGAAGTAGCATTTAAAGCACCGTTAAGAAGTTCTGCTTGAAAGTTTTTCAAAAGTGTTTAACGCAAATTGGATTACTTGAGACGAATAGTACTAAACGAGCTTAAATTATAAGATCAAAGTGGGACCGGAATTTACTAAGGAACAAATCATATTACATGGAATTATCGTTTCTTAGCAGCAATATTTAAAACTTGGTATATTAATGGACTTTGCAGTTTTGAAAATTCTTATTATTTTTACGTTTGTAATTCTCTTGTTTATTATATATATTGTGTATTGTTTATTCTTATATATTTTTAAACGAATTATCCTTACGCTAAAGTAAAACTCCATTAAAATTATAACTTTATTTAAAAATAGGACTTTTACTGCAAAAACTACATTATTTAATTTTCATTTTATGCTCTAGAAACTACATATAACATGTGTTAATAGTTGTAATTGTTGACAAGCAAAAACATCATGTATCTACGCCTGCAATCCGCTTAATCCACGGCGCCTCCGGCGAGGAACGTGCGCGATGATGAATGTATAGCCTCATTGTAAGCTGCGAACGCTACCCTTACACTTTTATTAAATATTTTACATGTAAAATACTGTTTATATTTCTTTGTGCATAAAAATTTTAAAAAACTCTAAAGTATTATGAAATTGAAATCCTAATTATACAAAATTATTACGTTTTGTTAAACCAATCAGGCTTGATCAAAAAAAATGTCCCGCCTCTTCTATTTCCGTAACCTATAAATAATCCTATTTCTAAACCATAACTTGGTTTAAATATTTAAAAAAATCGCTTCTCGCTCCGCTCATCAAATCGCTAACAGTGCGACCATAGAGTCCATCGACAACCACGTACGAGCATGTATTCTGAGCGCGTTGCGCTAACAAGCTGCAATTCTATTACAAAATTAGTCGATGTCTTCCTCCACGAAATGTTTAATATTTTCATCTCTATGTATAAGCCACGTTTGACTTTATAGCGCCGTAACCGTGTTTCACGCTGGGGATACAATTGTATTACTTTTGCTTATTAAAAGGGGACGAGAATAAACAGCAATTAGTATGTGGATAGTACTCTAGTCTGGCTCACGTCGTGACTTGTCTTATTTCTTTATATTATCTCTCACAAATCCAAATATATATATATATATATATATATATATATATATATATATATTATTCTTTTGTATTGTGTTATTATTTTTTCATTAGCTTGAAAAGACACCATTTTATTGTGAATCTCATTTCATCACAGACAATCTAGATATGAAATGAAAAAAAACAATCTTCTAACGTCTGATCATCCCATTCGTTTGTTCCTATAACAATATTACAAGGACATAAAATTTTTACATAAACTCCACATTTGTTTAGCGTTTCATCTTGCACATGAGGAGTGTTTGCAAAAATTTCGATTGACTTCTAACCCCCGCCTCCCCCCGTGCCACCGACACCCCCCGTCACGTACAATCATAAGTGTTTTCTTTGTGGATAGCGAACAGTCAACAGCACCCTTTAACGTGTTTATCCTTTTTGGCCGAACCTCCCCTCGTATACGCGAATATATTGGGAGTGTTATTTTGATGGCGCATTTTTTTTTTATTTTTTCTGACCCAGTCGTGTTTCTTTTTGGTGCAAGTGTGAATATTGGGTGGCAAATATATAAATATTTCTCTAACGTCAACAGGGAATATTTATTTCGACACTGTATAGGAATTTCGTCTTCGAACGATCTGAAGCGCCCCTAACTTTATGTTATATCAAATATATATTTGAAATACTACAAGTTCACTCTTTTACCTGTTTAGAAGAGTTGACAGATATAATCTAGTGTCTTGACATGCCGCTTTTTGCTTTTGACTCCAGTTATAAACATTGTCTTTAGTGACGAAACTAAACGCCGGGCTTTGTCTCACTGCCGCCAGAGCAATAAAATTGTAATATTTTTAATAATTTCTCTGTTACTTCACTGTGCCGAGATAGTGTCAACATTAAATTAGAAAGTCAAATAAATAGTAAAAGTCAATAAATAAATAGTATAAACGGAGTACAGAGTGTCTTGACACTAAGTACTTCCTGTCTTACTTAAAATCGTATCTATGTTTATTTTTCAAACTTTTCCTCCATATTATTTTGTAGGTAAAAATAGTAATTCCAAACGAAAATCTATATAGCCTTTATAAATACAGTTAGTCACTTCGTTACTTTAGTACTATTAGAAAAAAAATCAAAACGAATCCCTAAATAACTTCTAAAACATTTAAAAGTATAATTAATAAAACAAAAAGACAAACAAACATACAAGATTTATTACATATTTAAAATATCAATTGATCATTTATATAAAATAGAACTTTAATTTCTTAAAAATAAAGCCTAAAATCGAACACCAATGATATTATATTACAAATTTTCATACCAACACGGCCATATAAGGTGCATATTCGATCGTTACCATTCTTTATGTGAACTCGGTCGGCTTAATCTCACAAATTTATAATATGAATACACCAATTAACGAAATTACCTGTGTTACAAAACATTAACCGGCCCGCCTCATTGCCACCGCGATATATAGCAAGCGGTGAATTTTTCCCATAATGATATAATATGTTTTTTTTTATGTTTATTATTTTATTAGTTGTTCATCAAATTAATTAATAATTCAATTAATCTTTAATTGTGCTGTGGTTTTATTGAATTTTATATGTTTAGCTTCACGCTTTTATCCCCCATAGCAGGATAGATAGAAAGCACCTAGTGTCAAGACACTCTATACTTCGTTTTCCATCGAATTCGAGATATTGCGTGTTGAATGGTGTTTTATATGCTATGAGATATATATACATATTTGTATGTAGTTAATTGTGTTTAAAAGTGAACTTAGTAATGTAAGCAACTTTTGATTTTCGCTGAATGAAACATATATATATATATATATATATATATATATATATATATATATATATATATATATATATATATATATTTCTAGTCTTTAACGACGTGCCAGTACGCTGTAACTATATGAATATCTAATATGGGAAAATAAAGTCAAAGTCAAATATTTAGTCAAAATATGAATCCACATTCTTCATGTTTTTGAACATCAAATAATTTACCAGCAGTTCACTAAGATGAATTTTTCTAAAGATACCTTTGAAATAGACTGGAGCAGATAGTCAGAGCACTTGGACAGTTTCCAAGAGGTGCGGGTTCGAATTCCGCTGCGTTCAAAATTTTTATACATTTTGTTCAAAAATGTCTAATCCTAATTGTGTAATAATACTTTAAAAGAAGTAAACTACTACTAAAATAAATCTTAAGTCGTAAAATAAACGGTGATGTTAATTTCAATCCAAAATATAAACCGGCAAAATTGAAAAACCCTTTACCAAACTGAAACATTTTAAATAAACCAACAAATATGACACAAATATACATACATACATACTTAATTCGTCCACGTAATAAACGATAAATGAATTCCAAATGTTCTCTAAACGTTTCAACAAAAATAAAGTTTTAGACGATTTCTCGTTTAAAATTTACATGCGGGGTGATCGAATGTAAACAGACGGGAGATCGTTGCGTCTTGCAATAACAGATGTCTCAAACCGAGCCGAGAAAAACACCCGTACACTACTTGTTAGAAAATATTTGTTCTAATCTGTAATACGGTAATAAAGTAAAGGGATGTGGAAGGATGTGTGTTTTTCATTTTATTAACTTCTGGCCTTTTATCCCGCATAGTGGACAACGTCTGTCTGTAAACTCGATCGGTTGTGGGTTTGACGCCCACTCGGGGGAGTCGTTATATTTAAATTATTTCCACCTCCTCGCTCTGGCAAGACATAGCGCGGCGTTGAGTTCCGCCATTCAAGTTCAATTTTGGAAGTACGTAAAGTCTAGACACTAGGGGCTATAATAATATTCTTATTTTATTTCAATTTGCTTAACAATTTAGATTCGTTCGTAATATATACATTAATAGCTTGAAACATATGTCCTTGTTAGAATCACCAAGAAAAAAACAAATGTGGGAATTATCAATATGTTTTATTCATTTTAAATATATGAAATTTCTGACTACTCCGCAAGGGATAAAGGATGAAGCTAAAAAAAGAAAAAATATGAATAGCACAAAATTCAAAGAACTTATTTTTATTTTATAAATTATTTTTATAAAGGCTGGTCGTGGCGCAGTTGGACAGTGTCTGACTGTAAACGCGATCGGTTGTGGGTTCGATCCCCACTCGGGCGAGTGATTGTAATTACATTTTACTCGCTCTGGTAAAAGACAAAGTGCGGCGTTGAGTTCCACCACTCAACACACAATGTCTCGAATTCGGTGGAAAGCGAAGTATGGAGTGTCTTGACGCTAGGTACTTTCTGTCTACCCTGCTATGCGGGATAAAAGCGTGAAGCAAAAAAAATATATATACATTTCGTTTGCTTTACAATATTATCGATCTAACACAAGTTCTGTCTAGTTTACAAAGGTGAAAGAGACGATAAAACATTTCTCAAGTTCACCTTTTATAGTCATAAAATTTAATGAAATCAAACAAATAGCTGTTAATGGAAATACCTTGAAAATTCGTAGTACAATTTCTTATAGAATTATATTCGCGATTAAACGTATATCAAAGGCAAACTCATTTTTTTCGAATAGCAAGGTAGTCAGAACTAAACCAATATTGAAATATAGTGGCGAAACTTAACACCGCACCATGTCTTACTAGAGCGAGGGAATTCAAATAATTTAAATATAACTCCACCCTAATGCCACTATGGACTTCATATTTTTCATTTTTTTTATTTATATAAAGTACATAGCACAGTTTTGTTTGTTCACTGTATTTTTAAATTTGCAAAGAAAATAAAGATTTTATTTATTATAATCTACAAATATAAATATAAAAAATATATTAAAAAGTTTTGCAATATGTGTTATTATTAAACTTCTATTTTTTTTCAGGTAAGCAATAAATCTACATTTATTCAAGATTCAAGAAAGGTAACATTTTGATCAGTACTCGCTTTGTTCTTAAGGTAAAATATAAAAAAATAAAAAAAACAACTTCTTAGTGTCAAAACACTCTTTTTACTAATATCCGTATGAAATCGAGATAGAGTGTGCTGAGTGGCGAACTCGACGTAACAGTTTGTCTAACAGAGCGGAGATATGAAAAAAAAATTTTTAGATACATAAATACTCATTACACCCAACTGGAAATCGAACCTACAACCAACTGCTTTTACACTCCGACCCTGACACACTACGCCAAACTCAAACTACAGTAATGTTTAAAACCCCTAACATTGTTAATTTAACAATAGAACTACCTTTTAATATAATTAAGCAAAAAAACTCAAACGTTTCGCGAAATACAAACAAAATTGTAAGGACACTTTGTTTATAGATTGATATTGTCACATAAAGGAGAATCCCGGAACGAACTAATTAAAGGTTGTCACCGCGGAAAGGTAATTTAGCGAATTTTCAACTCAATCAGCCCTTTAATATTTGCAGAAAACAAGAGTAATTTTGCTAAACGATTCTCGTTTGGGAGTTTCTCAAGTAAACTTGTATGTATATTATTGTGTATACCTAAATAAAATATTAAGTTTAAATGCATTTAAAATCTAGAAAAAGACGTATATTCATATACTTATTCATACGATCTTATGCCGCATAGTAGGGTAGACAGGAAGTACCTTGTGTCAAGACACTCCATACTCCATTTTCCGTTGTATTCGAAACATTACATGTCTTGATTAAAATCGATTTAATAATACTATTTCGTAATTAATAAGTTTTGTAATCAGCCCTGTGAGAATTCTAAAACTAAATAGCAACAAATTATACATTCTAATTTGAGTGTCGTCCAAATTTCATTATAAAAATAATGTGAATAAAAGAATAAGTATTTACTATTTTTAAAGTGTTATTCCACACTTAGGATTAGAAAACATCTTTGAAAAAACGTATAAAAATTTGAAAAGAATAAGTATTTGATTTCTAGTGATTTTTACACTATTAATTAAACTGGTAAACGGTCTACCTGTGACCACGAACTACAGTAAATAGTACGAAATGTCGAGTTTTTGGATATCAAAATACAAACGAATTAATACATTCAAAATAGTTTTTATTTAAAATAAAAAGAAATGAGGCCGGTCGTGGCGCAGTGGGACAGCGTCTGACTGTAAACGCGATCGGTTGTGGGTTCGATCTCTACTCGGGGTAGTGATTATATTTGAAATTATTTTCACTTCCTCGCTCTGGTAAGACAAAGTGCTGCGTTGAATTCTACCACTCAACATGCAATGTCTCAAATTCTGTGGAAAGGGAAGTACAGAGTGTCTTGACACTAGGTACTTTCTGTCTACCCTGCGATGCGGAAATAAAGCGTGAAGCTAAAAAAAAATAAAAAAATACAAAAATAGGAACATTATACAAAATTTTCATAAACAAATCAAAACAAGTGTTCATAAACATTAAATCTATTCGTATGTTTTATCTTTAGGCTTTATTATCGGTCTGCGTATTAATCCGCCAATTAAAACTTTGCTTATGCAAAAACATTCCCAAACAACTTGTTAGGGGTTTCAATGTTCACGATTCTTTTGAATTTGGCTGGTTTACCTTCAGCCGAGTTCAAATACAACTTTGATGGGAAATTGGTTTTTGACAAACCTTCAATTTATGTTTTATTTAACGCAGTTCTGTATTAACAGCTTTTAGTAATTTCTCTTTGAGTGTAAAAGTTGTTAAGAACAGGGTAGACAGAAAGTGACTAGTGTCAAGCTCCGTACTTCGCTTTCCGGTGAATTCGAGACATTAGTGACATTCGAGTGTGTTAAGTGGCGGAACTCAACGCCACACTTTGTGTTTCCAGAGCGAGGAATTGAAATAATTTAAATATAAACGCTCCCCCCGGCTGGGAATTGAACCCGTAACCGATCGCGTTTACAGATAGTCGTTGGCTGTTAAAGAAAAGAAGAAATATATGTTTCACTTATAACAAAACCTTCAATCCATTACATTCATGTAAAAACTGAAACAAAATGAATGGCTTTCCTTATGCAAGCGCCACTTTCTAATATTTCAGCGCCTCTTCGACTTTACGCCTCTCATTTGCTAAAACTTCCGGCCTTAATATAGACTTGAACAGGTTCTAGAGGCGGCAAAATGAATAAATTAATTTGTATTAGTTTTAACATATTAAAAGACATTTTAATTTTGTAAATATATTTTAATCGGTATAACTTAAAATAAAAATAGACATATATTTAAATATTTTAGAGCTTTAATGCAGAAAATTAGGCGGCACACAACACCGTACATTGTCTCACCAAATCAGAAACTCCTGCAATACTATAAATAAAACAATATACCTTTCATGCTTTTAACAATTTAGTTCATAATATGCAACACATTTCTAAATAATAGTAACTCTGCATAGTGATGAATGTGCCAAATTTGTCCATGTCAGGGGGAAAAAATCGCGGGCGCCGTAACCGAACGGAAATAACCGACCCCAGCCCTTGATTGGCAGGCGTGCGAGCGTGGATTTTTTGAAATGTCGCCGCTAGAATTTCTTAAGGCTTTCCATCTGGAAAATAAATTCTTGGTTTAAAAATTACATTTAAGCTTTAAATTTTCACTCAAAACTTGGTAGTCAGATTTTCCATACAAATATTACATACTGCGTGTTCGCCAAAGCGGATAAATAAAAATAATTTAAATATATATCATTCTCTTAAGTAAGAGTCAAACTTACAACTACCATATATACAGTGTAATGACATCCTACTGCTCCAATTTAAATTAAAAAAAAATACTGTTTTTTATTTTTAAGATTCAAATCATACGACATAAAGAAATAACGGAAAGTGGAGTTCAGAGTGTCTTGACACTAGGTACTTCCTGTCTAAACAGCTTTGCGGAATAGGGAAAATAAATTTTAATTAATATCAAGATTAATATGAAAAAAATCAATAAATATGAGATAAACAAAACAAAAACAAAATAAAGCCGAAATAACATAAAATAAAAATATCGTACATAAAATTAAAATATATGTAGTAATAAAATTTAATGAAATAGAATAATTGGATTTTGACTTTAAAAAATATCCCTGAATATCTAATTACGATATTAAAAAAATTACATTCAAAAATAATATCTAGCCATAAACACAATTCCAGCATAAAACAGACCGGGATCTAAAGCAATTCGGTGGCATTTACGATTCAAGAGCCCACTTTAACACCCTGTATGTATTTACAGGGTGATGAGGCTATAAAGCTCACATAATATTGGTAAACGTTTGACGTGTAATCTTGTCGTAAAAATGCAAGAAAAACATGGAATTATGTGATTCTGAATCGATTTTATTGGTTTACGGCTGGTTGTTGCCTTTGTTATGTCAAATGTTAAAAGCATTTTAAATGAAGTTGTCTCTTTTTTATAATCTGTACTTGTATAGACTATAAATGTTTATATTTGATATACAGCACTTTAGATGTTCACAAAAACATAAAATTAAGCTTACATTTAACGGTACATATGGAAAATTAATAAAACTGATTTTTTTTTAGTTTTTTATTTTCTCCTATATTTATATATCATATCTATCAGTATAAGAACATATTGCTATATAATTTTAAGCCTAAAGACCTTGTCAATGCAACCAGTATAGGAAAAACATAATTTTATGTATTTTCTTTTTACTCTTTTTTCAACATAAGAAATGTCTAGTGATCAGTCACTCTTATTCTTCACTTTCAACCCATCGAATTGCTGACACCTGGCTGAAACGAACATCCTGTTTAGAGAGATTCCCTTAAAATATTTGAACCCACGACTAAAATACAAGAGCAAGGCTTCACAATGATTTTTTTTATATAAACATTTTGTTTCACGTTGAAAAAAAAATATATTCAGTATCCCTTTCCAACTTTTGCCATTTTCACGTTCGCAACTGCAAGATGCAACGAAGAATAAAAAAGTTAAATTATTTTTAATAGAATTTTTAATGAAAATGTAAAATGAAATGTAAATCAGCGCTACAATATTCTTCAAGTCCGACGCTATCGTGGAAATTTGCATGCCACCTTAATAAGCTGGCCTCTTATCGTTTGCAAAATGTCTCTGACACATGGATTTCGTGGCGATACAGCGACCCGACGGCCGTGATACAGATAACCTATTTTAATTTAATCTGTTCTAGAAAAATATATTCAAACTTTTTTAGTGAATGTTTTTTTGCGGTTTTAATTTAGGTATTTAAACATACATGAGTTTTTCAAAGTAATCGATCTTTATTAATTTAGTTTATTAAAAATCTATTAAAATTTGATACACTAAGTTATTAATTGGTTTCAGTTAATTAATGGTTTTGACATTTATATATTATACATATATTATACTTATCGAAATATACTATTGTCATTTTATCAATTCTTAATATAAATTTATTTAACATATTTTATGCTTGAACATAAAATAGATGAATTATATATTAGATAATTAGAATGACAGCGTCGGCCTACAATCGCGACCGGTTGTGGGTTCGATCCCCACTCGGAGGAGTAATTATATTTAAATTATTTTCACTTCCTCGCTCTGGTAAGACAAAGTGCGGCGTTGAGTTCCACCACTAAAAAAATTATATATTTCTTTTTCAAATCATCATAGTGCTAATACAATAATATAGCGGAATGTGAACCCTTATCGAAGACCATCTAAATGACGTAACTAATTTGGCTGTTTTTGACATTTTTAATATTTTCATGCCCTAATATGAAAAATTATAAACATATTAACTATTTTTAAAATGTTATTCCACACTTAGGATTAGAAAACATTTTTGAAAAAACGTATAAAAATTTGAACGCAGCGGGATTCGAACCCGCGCCTCTTGGATTACCAAATGTGTCAACTCCTTATAATATTATACATTTTCCAAGCTGTATTTTAATTTCAGCGTAATTAGAGTTACTTTACTAAGTTTCTTTTTCATAAAGCTAGATTCTTTCAACCTGAAAATTAATTCAAAGAGAATTTACATACATATGTATGTTTTTGTATACATATATATGTATGTATAAATACATGCGTGGCGTGCTCTCGGTTACAGCTGCAAAAGTTGGTCCCGGCGCTGCGCGACGTTACTTTTAATCAATTCACGGCCAACAAACTTTCCGCGTTCGCATTACGCAAAAGATTATTCAATTTGAATAACTCTAAAGAGCTCCGTCGACCGAAAAAGACGAAACCTGTGTATTTTTCAAACAAATCCAACGGCAAAAGTTGTTGCGGAACGGATCCCCGCCTTTTCCTACAATCTGAATTGCAAATACGCGACGCGATGACGGCTTTATATAAAACTAAAAGTGTCGAGCGAACTTCAGATTAAACTTCCCCCGCAGGTATAGAAACAAAAACCTCACTTACAATTATGATAATTTTGGTCGCATCTCCGAATTGAATTTGCATTGCTATCCATAGCTGGCTGTGTCAACTGAGCTACCTGCTTGATGAATAATGTAGCCGCCACTTACCTGGATTATTAACATATTTATTAATAAAATAAATATGAGACGACCGCCCGAGTCGGCGTCTCGGCGACGAATGGCTTCTGTTGACACAGCAAGCAGCGAGCAGGAATCCCGCAAACTTGGACTTCCCCGGTAGCGACCTGTTCAGCGTAATACATTGCATTCGTTAGATAAATTGAGTTAGAACGCCCCACGTTCATTCAACTAATGTGTACAGAATTAAACACAAATATCGTATATACAGAGTTTGTTTGCTCTGCGACAAACATTTTGACGATTTGTTTGCATTGCTAACTACATACGTATATATAAATGTATTACATCTGTCCATTTACACCGTGGATTTATATAGGAATCGTATGAACTGTTGTTTCGCAACTATTGCTATAATATTTCCTTTGCATTCAACTGGGAATCATATTTGCGAATTCGATTCCAACATGATACATGGTCAATATGTGTTAGTATTAGTAAAAACTTAATCAACCAGCATATATCATTAATATTAGCTATTTGTTAACGAAAGTCCCATCAATATCGGTCCAACCCTTCCAAAGATTAGCTTGAAAAAACAAACAGACGGACAGAAATGGAAAAAAAAAAATTAGTATATGTAACTTGAGCAATAAAAACACCCTTACCAACCTAATAAAAAAAACCTCGAGAAAAAAAAAGACACCTCCAAAAAGAAAAACAATAAAGATATTGATTAAACCTTGTATTTAGTGTTACGAAGACACCCAAGACGCTGTTCTCTGCTAAGCGCGTTCTATAAAAGAATTGCCATGCATACAAAATTTAATCTTAGTTGAGGATCCGTTTACCTTTTTATATCAGCCTTAAATCATTATATTTCCCCGCGGCATTCCCCATGAAAGCCTAACAGCGGGGGTGTAGTGTATTCGTATCGTAAATTTTCAACGTTTCTAAATTAAATACGTGGTTCGCAGGTGAAATTTTAACAACTGACCGTGTGAGATGCTATTTCTCTTGTTACATTGGTGTTGTTACACTTTTTGGAGTATTTTGTGTTGTTTTTAGAGGTTATGGGTTCGATTTTCACTCAGGGGAATTAATATATATAAATTATTATCATTTCTTCGCTTTGTTAAGACTAAGCGCGGCTTTGATTTACGTCTTTCAACACGTATTGTCTCAATGAAGGGCTTTGACCTTAGCTACTTTCCTGTCTACCTTACTGTGTATAATTTTTAGATTTTATTGACTCTATACTAATATAAACAGACTAAAACTAAAGACATTTTTTGCTTGAATTATCAGTTGATTATTTAGTTTGCTTAAAGTATCATTTATATACAATAAGGGTTTCATTACTGAAACCCTTAATGTACGTAATTGATGATAAAATAAACATTTGTGAGAAGAATGCGACGTCCAGTCTACTTTAAAACATAAAGTACTGTAAAGTGTTCGAAACGC
Organism: Dryadula phaetusa; assembly: GCA_032432895.1. Lineage (NCBI taxonomy): Eukaryota > Metazoa > Arthropoda > Insecta > Lepidoptera > Nymphalidae > Dryadula > Dryadula phaetusa. The sequence goes on from JAOYRS010000042.1 coordinate 1,160,819, forward strand.
CAGTATTTCCAAAATAAATTTTCGAATGTCAAAATATAACTTGTTAAAAATAACAAAAAAAAATGTTTGTTTTATTATTTAAAATAATTTACTCCTATATTTTCATAATAACATAACAAGTTGAAGATCTCGCAGGCAAAATCCCTCTACGTATTAGGGTAACTTAAAGTTATTGCGTTTAATTCACAAACCGCCGGTTGACGTTGTAATTCATTTGAAACCGCAAAATTAAATCATATAAGACACACTACTAGAATACACACATTCTCATCTTCTAAACACTGAATGACTGAACACTGTTTCCATTCTTTTTACCTCCACAATTTTATCCCACATAGCCATAGGGTAGACAGGAAGTACTCAAAACCTTATCGGTTTTGAGTTCTTGAATCGTTGAGTTTACAGTCAGACGTTGTCCCACTGCGCCACGACCGGCCTCAGATCCATATTTAATTTATATAAATAACTAAAATTGTTGTGTGTACTTGTAATATTAAAATAACCGCCTTTTATAATTTTTGTCTGTTTGCCTTCCTGCCTTCCTGCTTTCTTTGTTCTGGCTTATCTCTGAAACGGCTTGATTAATTTGAACGGGATTTTGACTGGGAGATAGCTTATGTAATAAGAAATAAATTAAATTATTTTTTTATTATCATCTCTAGACCTTTAATTTTTAAATAAATTCCCCGCAGATGTTAAATTCCTCACAGGCACAGCTAGTACAAACATATTAGCGTAAATCTGAGTTTATAAGCCATGTTTGTGGTTATATTTCTTTGTTTGAAAAGAGATATCGCGGCGTTAAGTTCCGCCATTCAATAAGCAATGTTTCGATTTCGGTCGAAAAGTTGAGAACGGAGTGTCCTGGCACTAAGTTCTTTCTGTCTACCCTGTTATGCGAGTAAAAGCGTAAAACTAAAAAACACGGGTAAAAAACAGTAAGCACGTTAGCACTCTTCTAAAAACCGAATATTTTTGATATTTCCGGGCAAAATAAAAGCATCACTCCAATGCTCTAGAGTAAACACCATCGCGCGCGACTCTAACGTCGATGTTTACATCTAAACTGTATTGCGATAACACCTATATGAAATTAACTCAAGATTTTTCTTGTTATTTTCTTGTCCTTTTCTCATTTAGTGAATAATTTATGTGAATTAAAGAAATTGCTTAAGGTTTAACAATATTGTCTCTAGGCCTAGGTGACGTGTACAATCCATGTTTTGCCAATGTGTAGTAGTTTTTTTTTAATTGTTTGTTTCTAATACTTTATTCTCCTCGACTCTGGGTAAGAGCCGAATTTCCTAGTAATTTAAGTGGTAGGATGTTAATCTTCCAACTTGCTCGCGACCACTAATATGATAAAAACGATCAGTCAAATATCTGATGACATGTTCCGGTTCGAAGTAATGTAAGCCAGCTTTCCCTATTCCCACCTATCCTTTCCCTCATCTCCATACACTTCCATCCCATGGCCAGCAACGTATCTACAACTCTGTAGAAATGGGCGAAGGTGACCCCTTACCGTCATTTCAGCTCGTTTGTGTCCTTTTTCTATAAAAAAATATGCTTTGAAAAAAATATGCACAGATAATACATAAATAATTGGAGAAAAACCAAGAGAAAGTCCAAGCTATATAAGTATGCCTTTGTAATAACTAACGTTTATATAAATGAACCTGTTAATTAACGTTAGTTTTAATCATCACGTGATTAATTCTAATTAAGTGAAATCATAACGATATTATATTAGTATTCCTATTATTATATGGACTCAAGCAATTAGTTTCATTTTGTTGTACTGAAAGAGGTTATGCTTTTAGGTTACGTTTTTACTATGAGATAAATTTATTTGTTTCTTCTATTAAAATGAATTTAGTATGAATTATTATGATGAAAATAATTGAATAATTAATTTCTTTTATCACCGATTTCTCTTTACTATGGGGATTTCAAAATAATTCTTATTTATTGGTGGCAAAAATAACAATATTTATCATATCCACTGATTTCTAGCATGAAATGACATAGTTCTAGTATAAACGTATATATATATATATATATATATATATATATATATATATATAATATATTGTCTGTGTCTGTATGTATATATATAGTTAAAATACTAGAACCGAAATAGTCGAGCGGTCAAGCCTTGGCAAACTTTGTAACACGTGAGATACAAAATTCAATTGTAAATTTATAATGTAGACAGATGAGCGTGCTTCCTACGTCGTGTATAAATCATTCTTGCAATTTCATCTATATTTAGCTGGCAAATCTGACTCGGACTGTGGAAGTTCTAGATTTTCCACCTATCTTCTAAGTATGATATGACTGACTGGATTTGATCGACTAGATATGACTGACTGGGTTTAATTGACTATATTAAGATTATATGAGATATGACTGACTAGATGTAGCCGGCTAAACGTGACTGACTGAAGTAAATAACGTACTAACGTAACGCGATCGTAGTTCTTTGTTTTTGTGTATAACGGGAATTTAAAAAAGCCTATAAAAAATAGGCTGCTAAAAAAAATTAACCAATTTTCTTAATAATTTTGCTGAAATTTGGAAAAAGAAAAAAAATTGTCTTATAGAAAGTGGATGTCAAACGTGTAATTATTATACAAAAAATATCTGAAACCCTATTAAAATCTAAAAGAAAAATTATGGTCATTGTATGACCTATTTTTATAGGTAGGTGTAAGATTTCGTTTTCCCCAGTTCCCGAAAGAATCTCACTCTCACTCAAGAACTCACATCCAAAATCCTATCTACACCCATATATCCTAGCTATACTATCTTAAACTCAATATATTGGGCTGTCAGTTATCTGTCAGTAAATTAGCGGTCAGTCATATAGAAAATATCACAGACTTTATTTAAAAAAAAATCTTATAACGAATAACCATAGACATGATAAAACCTCAGTACATATTAATATGTACCATATTCTCTCTTTGATTAAATTCGCCACATTATTCCAGTCTATTATTCAGAAATGTAATAACACTACCTCTAGAATACAATTGTATGTAACCGTCACTTTTGTTGGCTAAGACCTCGTCTCCATGGAAACGTCGATGTTAAGATTAATATCTGTATATATTGTTACGTTGTTTCTTATTTAGATATAAAAACATAGTTATATTGAGGCTGATCGGTTGGTTAGTTGTAGGTTCGATCACTACTCAGAGGAATTCGGAAATTACATTTATTTCCAAGCCCTTGTAAGGAAAAACTCGGCGTTAAGATCCGCCGACAACATGGTTCAAAGACCCAGTTCTGTATTTAATATAAATAGTAGACATATACAAATGTAGACATATACAAATAAATAAAATTGAAGTGTCTGTTTGTAATAATAAAGTAATTGCACTTTACTGAACGTATATTCATACATCAAAATAACTTTTTTTATAATTTTAGTCTATTTTCTGCGTGTCTGTTTGTTCTCGCTAATCCCTGGAACAGCTGGACCAATTTAGACGGGTTTTCACATGCAGATACCCTATGTAGTAGGGAGTAACGTAGGCTTCAATTTTAGAATTATATATCAAAGATTCAGAGATGTTTTATTTCACGCGAACGAAGTCGCCGGCACAGCTACTACATTTAATTCACAGTGTCTCGATATTTGGTAATAAGTGGATTACGTAGTGTCAGGACACTATGTTCTCTATGACTAAGCTACTACTGTAAAATACCTCTTACATCCGAGTATAGTTATTTAGTTATTCTATTATATATTCCCTATAGCAAAAGTCACTTTATTCACAATGCCTCGAATTCACCGCAAAGCAGAGCACAGAGTGTCTTGACACTAAATTCTCTCTCACTACGCGTAATCTGCTATAATACAACTAAAGATAATAAATAGTATATAAAAAATATTTAAACAATAAAAACATTATAAATAATATTTCATAATAAAATATACTATAATAAATTAACTTTATTGTGCTAATTGAATTGAATCAACTCCTCAGTAATTCCACAGCGTAAATTCATTACCATTTTATATTTACCTTTTAATTGTTTACGGTCGAGTGAAACCAAAAACCTGCGAGAAATATTAATAGGAGTTATCAAATTATGCATTTAACGAAATATGTAGTAGTTTTATAATGTGTATTTATATTTTGTATGAATGTTTTAATACGTACTAATAAGTGTACCAGAGACTATAATTAACGTTTAAATAAGATTAAATTGATAGATATATATATTTGTTACTCTGAAAAAAGGCTTAATGATCGTTAAATGCGGTATTCATATCTACTAAATACTTATTCCTTTGTACGACTCAAATAAATACTTAAAAAACTAAAGGGGAAGCAAAGGTGAGAGGTGCGAGAGGCCAGGGTAGACCTTGGTTGACCTTCGAATATACACCATCTTTGATGCTGATTTACATACTGGAGGAAGGTCAAAAGCACGAGGACCTCCCAAAAGGCGTATTTGAAAAGGATAATGACTGTGGACGAGGCCTTTCGCCTCGTATGTATGCAGGGACTCAAGCGTTTGGCGCACCATACTTTCTGACTGCCCCGCAAGGGATAAAGCGTTAAGTTTAAAAAAATATATACTTCATAACAATAAAATCATATCTTTTTAATTAAAAGCCTATATCAAAATTTTACATCTGGAAAACATCTAAGCAATATAATGTAAGATCATTCAATCATCATAATTTCACTATCACTATAATATGATAGTGATTTCAAAACTATTATCTACATTTTCTCATCATGTTATCACAATAGAGTCATTAATATAATATATCACATTGCCATTATCATTATAGCATGATAGTGACTTCTTTATATACACAATATAAAATATTTTTTAAAGAAAATTTAAAAAAAAATATATCTAATAGGTAGTTTATAACGTTGAAAACAATATTTCATCGAATAATGTCACTCGATTAATTGAAAATTCTATAAGCAATATCCAGAAATAACTCGTAAATACAAATTCACGATACTCGTGTACAATCAATAATGCAGAGTAAAATCGATACGGACTGAACTACATTGAACTATTGTGAAATTGTATGTAGAGAATTATAAACTTGCTTGTGAATCGTTTAACCTATAATTGTATACTTACGATTATTTGTATTAAAAAATCTTGGAAGTTACGTCTTGGAATTCCGCCACTTTCTTCCGGAATATCTTGACTTCGGATGAATAGCGGCGGATGGAAAGTAATGAGTCTAGGTTCTCTCTTCGAGGTGAAGCTGTTTTTTCAATTTAAAGTTTATGAAACGTAGAGGTTTCTAAATTATATATTCTAATACTTCAATAGAGGCTAGTGGCGCATTGGGACACCATCTGATTGTAACCGCGATTGGTTGTGAGTTCGCCTCCCACTCGAAAGAAAGATTAAAATTAAAATTTATTATATATTGTTATTATTATTTCTCTATGCTGGTACAATAAAGGGCGGCGTTGAGTTCGTCATTCAACACGCAATGTCTCGATTTGGGAGGAAAAGCAGTCAACTGGTGTCTTGACACTAGGTTGTCTCTAACTACTCTTCTATGCGGGATAAAGCGTATCTGCCTATTTTTAAATAACGTTTTCATTTTTCCCTTAACACATTATCATCAATATACATAGATTCCAACCACAACCAATCGCGTTTACAATCAGACACAACCATAGGCCTCGTTGGCCTCAAAAAAATAAAATAAACAAACTGCATACACTATTATAACGTATAATTTTTAATAGAGCAGATAAAATTTTCATAATAACAAAAACTTGCGTGAACTTTTCTGAGAAACAATATAAATGGGGTTAGAAACTTGAGAGTGCTTTTATATGGGCTGCCGCTAATTTAGTTTATATATAAACAACTAAAGTAGTCTACTATTTATAACTTAATACCATAGTTGCATAATTGAATACCACTAGAAGATTCTTGCACTATTTTTGTTTTACGCTTTTATCCCGCATAGCAAGATAGAAAGTATTTAGTGTCAAGACACTCCGTACTCCGCTTTCCTCTGAATTCGAGACATTGCGTGTTGAGTGGCGTTGCTCAACGCCGCGCTTTGTCTTACCAGAGCGAGATAATGGGAATAATTTAAATATAATTAGTGTGAATCAAACCTCACTGCCCCACGAAAGTCCTCAAAATTACTATACTTTAAGATCTATATTCTATATTCAGACTATTTCAAATACCATATTAGATTTCTTTCATCCCCTAATTTCGTTAGCTATAAAAATACAAAATTTCACCCCGGCATTGTAATTTTTCCTCGCAATGATATCGTCACGTTCTGCCTAAATTGCTCGTCTACGTAAAATCTTTTGTGTAACAATTCCAATTCTTTATTATATATTTTTTTTCTCATAAATTACTCAAATATCTGTCATTTTATGATATTATATTAATGTATTTACTTTTCCTTTTACATTTTAATAAGTATACCTCTTTTTGTAGCTTTACGCTTTTTTTGCATTGCAAGATAATCTAACAACCTAGGGCGACGAGACTATGTTCACCATGAGTGGTGGAACTCAACGCCGAGCCTTGTCTAATTAAAACTATAAAATAAAAATCTTTTGGATACATTCTTTCCTATGAGTGCAGATAGAACCCACAACAGATCACTAAAAATATTTATTTAATTATGATTTCAAAAAAAATGATTTTACCAAATATATTGGCCATATCTTATTCATGAAATTAACAACTCCAAAACTTGTACCAAACTCTAAGAAACGAAAGTTCAAAAAAAAATATATTAAAAACATATAACCCAGACGGAATTAGAACCTACAATAACCGTGTAATTACACACTTATCCTATATGTACATACACATACAACTATGTACAAAGCAAAGTGTTTTCCAGCGCAGACCACCTTTTGAAAAGCGAAGAATAAATAAAGGGGTTTCTTTAAAACACATGTTCAATCTCACGCATCGCACTAACATAATAATATATTCATATTGCAAGTCAGCCACTAAAACACCTTTCAGGGTAAAAATATTATTTTTTAAGCAATATTTTTTGTAAAATAACATACCCTAAATACGTTACGTTCCGTATATTTCTGTGTGTTCTCTTCAATCTTAACTAGCGTAACTCAACGACGCGCTTTGTCTTATTTTAACGGAGACATCAATGGGATTCAAACCCACAACCAATCGTGTTAACAGTCAGATGACCCACTGCGCCACAATGGCCTGTAATAATTGTTTATTGTATATTTTAAAGTTTACATTTTAATTTGATTTCAGTTTGAGTTTTAATTTCAGATTGTTTTTAGTACTGAAAAATAAAAACAATTAATCCCAATAAGATCTTTTATTTTCGCGATTTTTATGTATTTTAAATGAAACTATTTTAAACGGATTAATCGCGTATATTTTGGTATTCGAAAATACATTTTTGGTTTTGTTTCCAAAAATATATTTTCGAATACCAAAATATACGCAATTAATCCGTTTAAAATAGTTTCATTTAAAACAATAAAATAAACAGTTTTATTTCAAATCATATTAACAATTATATACTTTGATATATAATAATTTTAATATATTTGTTTAAATAAAAAATGCTTTACGGAATCCTAAAAGCTAAAGTGATTTTTTTTCTTACTTTTCATCACATTTAATATTCATCGATAAAGTGGGATACTAAGAACAAAGAATTTTTAAATATGGTATACTTACTTTTAAAGCCATAACTTGACATATATATAATTCTTATTATTTTATAAGACTATACTAGTAAAGAAACAGTACTATTCAATTATATATACTGTAACGCTATGGTGAGACATGGTGCAGTGTTGTACCCCGCGAAGAAGAAACAATGTTTTGAAATACAATAGTTCTTGTATACCATAGGCTATAGTATACTGTTGTCACTTCTAACATTACGTTATTTTATCTTTGAATGTGACTTAAAAATAAATATAGTAATCAATAGCGGTAATAAGTCAACTATTTTTAACATACTAATAACCCATTATAGATGGAAATACCATGTCTTGCCTTGAATGTAATTAAAATTAAAAAATAAATTGACGTCTATGTGACATTATTAAAACATGTATGAAATGTTTAGGACGCGGATATTTGCTCAAATACTACATTGAAAAAAAAATTATAGAAATTTTATAAAAACATTTTTTTAGTGGTGTGGCGCATTGGGGCTGTAAACGCAATTGGTTGTGGGTTCGATTTCCGCTTGGGGGAGTGATTATATTTAAAATTATTTTCACTATTTCCCTCTGGTAAGACAACAACAGGCTATGTCTTGAATTTGATGGTAAGCGAAGTACGGAGTGTCTCGACACTAAGTACTTTATGTCTACTCTATTATGCGCGATAAAAGCGTGAAGCTAAAAAAAGTATTCTAAGAAATATCAGTTTTACACTTTACTGTTTTCCACCAGAAATCGAGATATTTGTCTTACCAGATTCAAGTGAGAATCGAACCCAAAACCAATCGTATTTTCAGCCAAACGCTATCCTAATGCGCACCGATGACCTCTTCATAATTATATATTAAAATCATAACTTTAATTTAGTGTATTTCTCACACATATCTATAATTATACATCAATACATTGGTTTTACGAACAATAAATGTTTTAAAAAACATATTCTTTATTTTTCTACGTACCGAATTCTTTTTATATTCGAAAAATAAATCAAATACTTCATATATACAATTTTTTTTTATTTTCATCATTGACAACTGAACGAAATTTCTGTCTGTAAATATTTTTTATCTGTCCATCAAAAAAAATCACATAAAAGTCCAATGAAACCAACAAGTAAAATATTAATTTTTAAAATAAGCCTTCTTCATTAAAAAAAAGCACGCAGAAATAACCTCAGGCATCGAAATGTACGGAACACCTCAGAAGTTAATATAATATGAATTCCTTTAATTTTCCAAGAACTCAAGAAATTCGGGGTTTTCTTTGAACGTTACGTATTTTTTTTGTGTGGGGGTTTAGTGTAAAAACCTCTTATCTTATAATGTTGGCACGAATTTATTACAATTGTGACTTTATCTCACATTTCTACTTAGATAACGCTTTTCTAGAAATAATTAAAAATAATATATACGTTGAGTAAATATCCTAGGAATCATTTGCACTGTTATAAAGCAGTTAGTAATTAGGACGTGATAACAGCTTCAAATTTAAATGAGGTTTAATTTATTTTAATTATATACGTATAGATGGCCTTTAACAGAGTGTAATGTCGATTTTAGATTTCTCAACAGGTGAAATATACAATTGGATTGGATGGTTTTCAAGAGGTTTCAAGAGGCGCAGGTTCTAATCCTGCTACTTGCAAAATATCATGGGTTTTCTAAATTTTTATGATGTTTTATAATTTCATATATATTTCACATCAAATCTATATCCCGTAATGACCTGTTTTTTTTAGCTGAAATGTATTAAAGAGGTGGGTTTATAAGACGATAACATTTTAAGTATACCTAACAATTCAACAATCGGGAATCAAACCCACAAACATAGCGTGCAAAGCTACATTTCCCCACCCACCACTCTACCACGATGGCGTTAATAACCCAAAATTTAACTTTTTCATGATCGATATGGGAATTGGATAGAAAAACTGTAAAGCGCTCCGTTTAAGTAGTTAGGTGGGGCGAGGGCGTACCGCCGCGCGCCTGGCACTAACTCAGTAGGGGATACTGGGAAGTTGTGGTGGGATTTCATTTACTTCTTGCACCTATAATTGGTTTAATTGTATTTAGTTATACCAATTTATAGATATGGCATTGGTTTTCCAATTCAATTTTAATTTTACACATTTACCGTATACGGTATACATTGTGCCAAACAACTCACTTTCCACATTCCGTTTTTCGTTATACGAAAAAATCCTATTCCCATTGTAAAGGAATAACGTTATAATTTTTTTATTTTGTTTATCTGATAAAGAGAAACGCGGCGTTGAGTTTCACCACTCATATCTCTAAAATCGGTATATAACAGTTCTAATTTAACACTAGACGGCTAAATAGATTATCAATCTAATTTCATACATACCTGTAGAAATTTCAGACCGCCTAGTCACGTAACTTTCAGCATAGTTCAGGCTGGGCTAGACCCATTTATCTAGTAATAAACACTGAGTTAATGGCGGCAACAACCCTGACGCAGAGCAATGAAAGAGCCATTATAGTTTTAGCTTTTCTAGGTCTCCAGTTTGAGCGGAAACCGAGCGTTTTTGTTGCAATTACGCTTTGTGTCATTCTTGCCACTTTTATGATTTACCAGAAAAGTGCTTTTGAAATATAGAGAAAATTTTAAAAGAAACCACTATATTTTCAACTCGAATTCATGATATTGCACGTTGAATAGCGGAACTCAATCCTGTATGTTGTCTTTAACAAAGCGGTCAAATTAAATTAATTAAAAAAAATAATTTCACCGGTTGGTAATCGAACCCACGATCAATCTCACTTACAATTAAACTACTTGCGCCGACCCATTGTAACACGATGACCTTAATAGACTGAAATTGATTAATTCGTTCTATTTTTACGTATATTGTGGCTGATTTCACATAACGCAACTTATTTGAACACATTAAGGTAATTGAATATGTTAACCTAAAAAATTAAGAATGGCTGGATATTAAACATTGTTACCAAAACCTTTAAAATGTGATTAAGTATCATCGAATCCTATGGTATTTTGGTCAGCTTCACGCTTCATATATAATAGGTCAGAGAGAACAGATATCCCCTGCATACTTCTATCAATTCGCCCACTATCTACAACCGCGTCATACATGTGCCTTCCCGTAAGTTCTGCGATAATAAATAGTGTGTTTCAAAGGTCATCAGAAGCCTCCCCCTATCTCTCTACCACTTATAAACAACATGAATACTCAAAATCGATATTATATTTATTAAAAACGCCCACCCATCCAAAACATGACGGAGACACCACCGTTATATTTTAGTAACATTTTATTTAAAATTTTCCAATATCGTTTCCCTCTAAAATCATTACATAACATTTATTTGACAGAGCATTTCCAAAGAAAACGCGAGTCACACTTTTGATTAAAACCAACCCCTCAATAGATGAATTGATTGATCGAGCTATATTACTATAGGGTTTAGATATGAACTCGCTACTGACTGGTAAACGCAAACAGTACTGCGTCAGCGGTGTCATTAAGCGTTGAAAGCTTTTAAACTGAAATACTGAATACCAAAATTGTAAAAGATACTCCTTTAAGTATCTTTATTACGTATAATAACGATTTTATCCTTTTGTAACGGTTATATCGTTTGTGTTTGTTCATCTTTCATCGTAGTGATGTGTCTCACTCTTTTTTTTGTTAGTTTTTTTTATAGCAGTATGATGGCATTTCTTTTAATATTAAAATGTAAGATTTTTCTAAAGTCTATTTTTTCGTATTTTGTCGTAATCGATTTCTTTTCGCGAATCATAATCTTTTCCACCTTTCGTAGTATGACAGAGGTTGTAGGTTCGAATCTCAGACGGGGAATCAATAAGGGTTTTCGCCTAGTTAGAAAAAACATGTAACCCAACACGTATCTCAAGCTTACATTCAAGTCGGAGTGTTGGGTACTGCTCCGAGCTGCTGGTATCTGCGGAATACTAAGAAATGTTGTCTCAAAGGGACAAATAGTGAAGAACGCATCATGTTATTACTAGAATTTCTATTTTTTAATTTACAAAAATTAAAAATTGGACTATTTACTTTAGAAACATTTATTTAAACTACATTAAGACTATTAGATGAACTTTGCTCTCTATTAAACCAATTGGCACAGTTCTAGAACATCGATGTATGTATTTATATTACTGAATGTGTCGATTGAGAGATCCCACGTACAATTGAATGTGCATATCAATCGACTGCGTAGTGATGTACACTGTTCTTTATCTATGGTTTTGTTAGTTAGATTGTTTTTTTTTATTTTAAGTGTTTTTATTTAATATGCCTTCTTAATTTTTTTATTTGTGAAATAATGAAATTGGAAATTTCTATTATTTAATTTAATATAATAATGAAGTTTTAATATATTAACAAGGTTAATATTCTTTATTCTTTGTATTGTCTGTTTTCCTCATTCTGGGCATTTCATGTTGTATCTTACCAGAATAACGAGATATTTTATGATACAAAATAATTCCCCAAGTAGAACTAATTTAATTTAATTATATTCACACTCTAATAATATTTGAAATTTACAGTAAAATTAAAGTAAACATACATTAATCAAGGTATGCAGGGGGAAACCTAGTGTCATTGAGTGTTTAGTAGTGGAGCTCACGTCAAGATTTGTATACCAGAGTACAAAAATGAAAATAATTTAAATATAATCACTAACTCCACTGATAATCGAACCCACAACCAATTGCGTTTATAAACAGACACTGTTCCACTGCACCACGGTGACTTGTAAAATAAATAACAAAAATAATCATTTTGTGTATAAATAAATATTATCAAAATATATGCTATATATATATGTTCCGCCACTCAACACGCAATGTCTCAAATTCAGCGGAAAACGAAGTACTGAGTCACTAGGTACTTTCCGTCTACCCTGCTTTGCGAGAATATATATCTATATATGTTGTCGATACATCCCATCCCTAGCAAATCGCGGGCTTTAGAGCGCATTCCGCGGGCCGGCATTACCATGTCAAACGCGCCGCCGCGGGGAAAACGTGCATTTTTAACGGAACAACCCTATGGAGCTACTCTATATTTGTAGATCTTTAGCATAGTAAAGTATGTATAGTTTCTTTTATTCATTTATATGTACATAATAAAAGATATTTTACTGTATATTTTTTCATACTCAGTCGAGAAATTAATAAAAGCTAGAGAAGAAACACTTAGGACTATCTGTTCTGTATTTGCTGCTTATTTGACATTTTGCGTTTTAGCTTCATGTTTTTTATTCTCCATAACAGGAAATACCTAGTGTCAAGACATTCTGTACTCCACATTCAACTAAATTCAACACAATATATATATATATATATATATATATATATATATACGTTTTAGGTAAGGAAAAAATATTTTGAATAAAGATATTCCTTTAAGTAAGACATATATACAGCGTTTATGTACACGAAGCATAAAAGATTATAAAAAATCTTTATATAATTACAGAAAAAAGCAGTTTTAATCATAAAACCTTAGGGAGAACCCAAAAAAAATCGATAAAAAAAATTCCAAAGCCATATCCATTGAGAACATCTATGCAAAATTCGACGGCTTCAGCTTATCTTTGTATTAATTTTACCAAAAATTTCACCGTAATTACACGTTCAAAGGTATCTCAAGACGTTCCTATAACGTTATTATGTACGATAAAAGATTTTTGCAATTTCAACCCTCAATTCCTTTGGAAGATGATCGCTTTTTCTGTGGATTATTTTAAATTTTATGAGTGCACATATATAAAGCGGATTGGAAAGACACGCGTGATCGGGACTCGATTGAGCCCGACCCTCGCGAATTCATATTTTAATATTGTGAATGAGAGTATTATGTTTGATTAAATCTGAATTGCTACTTTGGACCGACGTGTTCAATTAATAGTGGATAGACAGTTATATATATATATATATATATATATATATATATATATATATATATATATATATATATATATATATATATAATGATTCTTGCAATTAAATATATTTGGAAAATTTAAGTTATACAATTTCCTAGAGATTTTCACAATTTTACAGCTTCACGCTATATTCCGCAAAGCAAAGTCGTAAACAACCTAGTGTCAAGACACTCCATTGACTGCTTTACACGAAATGTCTTAATTCCGCCCGAAATGAAGACATTCAGTATTAAGTGTTGGTGTCAACGCCGTGCTTTGTCTGCTATAAAGGAGAAATGCATAATAACTTTTCAATAAAATCATTATAAATTTGAAATGAAACGATTTTAAACGGATTAATCGCATATATTTTAGTAACCAAAATGTCTTCTGTATATAATTCTAATTAAATATATATATATATACTCTTTAAATACAAGAAAATATCTTTTCCTTTACAAAAAAGGCGTCTAAATGAATTTACATAAAACTACTTATATAGAAGCTAGCGTGAAAATAATCTTAGTACAGGCAGTCTATAGGCAAAATCGACTCCCCTCGCAGTGTTAATAAGTTTCCATTATGCGGCAAATATCTAATTTGCGAGCGACAGTGTTTGTAAAAAACGAACTTTACGCTTTACGCTTCTACCCTATAAGAATACTCAGTTTTTTTTCCAAGTTTAATAGTAATTTAATGGTGTTTTAGTTTGTCTGCTGGTTTCTTAGTGAAATTATATCAAATGTCTGAATCTATGCATTAATATATAAAGGAAAGCCTTTTTTACTTATTATTATTTAATACTCGCTAGTGTTATTAAGTATATATATATATATATATATATATATATATATATATATATATATATATATATATATATATATATGAGGCCAGTCGTGGCGCAGTATGACAGCGTCTGACTGTAAACGCGACCGGTTGTGGGTTCGATCCCCACTGGGAGTAGTGATTATATTTAAATTATTTTCACTTCCTCGCTCTGGTAAAGACAAAGAGCGGCGTTGATTTCCACCACCCAACACGCATTGTCTCGAATTCGGTGGAAAGCGAAGTACAGAGTGTGAACACTAGGTACTTTCTGTCTACTACTACTACTGTCTACTTTCTGTGAAGCTATATATATATATATATATATATATGCCGCATAGGCTGGTCGTGGCGCAGTGTGATAGAGTCTGACTGTAAATGCTATCGGTTGTGGGTTAGATTCCCACTCGGAGGAGTAATTATATTTAAACTACTTTCACCTCCTCGCTATGGTAAGTCAAAGCGAGTTCCACCACTCAACACGCAATATCCCGAATTAATTCGGTTGAAAGTGAAGTACGGAGTGTCTTAACACTCTGTACTTTCTACCCTGATATGCGGGATAAAAGCATGAAGCTAAAATCTAAATATAAACATACATACATACATACATTGGTGTATGTTTATAAAAACCAATTTAAACATTTCCTCCCAGGTTGACAAGTAAAAGCTCTTTTTACCACATTCTTTCCCGCTTTTTCTTGTAAAGCTAAGACAAGATTTATACTCTAATATTATTATCAAATAAGATTTCTATTAAAACCATGAGGGGAGATTGGGAGTCACTAATGGCGGAATTATATTTAGATTAAAAAGATTAAATTTTAAACCACAAATCCCTTTAGAATTAAATTGACGATGTAATATATCAATGCAAATGATTCATTTATTAAATAATAAGTAATGAATATTTAAATCGGTATTTGGTTGATTAGACTCAGTTATCTTTTATTACCACCATGATTATATGGAAAATTTTCTTAAAGGTATTTGATTATTTTTGTACATTTTTAACGGATTAATATCGTATATTTTGGTATAATAATTTTTGAGTAAACGCGACGTTCCGAACACTTTACAGTAGTCCGTGGTCACAGGTAGGCTGAGATGGCATTTTGTATCAACCAACAGACAATTTACAGAAATCCGTTTAATCCGTTTGAAATAGTTTAATTTAAAAAAAAATTATCACTGAATATTATTATTGTATTTTGTTTTATTATCAACTAGCCAACCAAGAGGAGTAAATAGAAAGATGAAATAAAAATCTGTTTAGTAGTTTCAGAGATTAGCGTGTACATACAAACTGACAAAAAAATAATGATCGAGTTATAGTATATTAGCGTTTTAGCATCGCCTTAAATCTTTGTAAGGAAAAATAAATTTAAACTATAAGAAAATCTTTACTATTTAATTTTAATATAGATGTGAAATTTTGCGACGACTTTGACGTAAAAAAATAGTAACTAAACAGTAATAAATTATATACTTAAGAATATATTAATTACAATTATTAATGATTTCATGCAATCTGGATATAATACAAATTAGCACCCTCACGGTTTATCCAACATAGCACAGTAGTCAGAGACAACCTAGTGGCAAGACACTCCGTTAATGATAAGGGTCTAGCCTTGGTAGTAAAGCCTTATCTGGATTAGCTGACCAAAATAGACATACAGTCCAGTAACGTTATAAGACCCTACGAAGGCATTGGCTGATAAATCTAGTTCTTCAAGACATTTTATATACGATGCTTCTCCTCAATCTTTATATGGCATTGAACTCTCTACCATCGCAAATAGCTATACAGTTATTCTACTATTTTATTATTTTATTTTACTATTTAAAGTGTTATCCTAAACTTAGGTTAAGAAACTCATTTATAAAAATTTAAACGCAACAGGATTCGAACCCGGCCTTCTTGGAAACCGTCCAAGCGCTCTGACCACTAAACTATACGCTTTATAGACACAATTACTATATATATATTAAAAAAATACCAAAACATTTCACAAAAATTCCATCGTCTTCCAATTTTATCTGGAAATTACTTTCAATTCAATTCCGACACACACTATATATGTAAAATTGGAACGTTTCACTTAACCCCCTGTTATCAGCGACGGAGATAAATGACCCGCCACTTAGCAGGTACGTGCCTAATGGTTAAAAAAGTAATCACTCATTCTGGGAATATTTTGGAATAATAATTATTTATATAAGCTTTAAGTTAAAGCCTTAAAGTGTGTAGGCGGTTGGCTGTAGCTACATTGTGGCTCACGTTACCAATAAATAATTGTATTTAATCTGCCTGGTTAGATAAATCGCGGTGTTAAGATCCGCTTATGCGGGCGGAGAGCATTCATTCGTTTTATTTTTTTCTACACCTAGCATAACAAATAAGAAACATTAATATAATACGGAATAATTTAACATTACATTCTCTTCCTACTACTATACTTTATAATATAGATAAAATTATACGTAAAACTTTTTAAATGAAATTATTTTAATTAGATTAATCGCGTATATTTTAGTGTTCAAAAATACATTTTTCGAATACCAAAATATACGCGATTAATCCGGTTAAAATAGTTTCATTTAAAATGTGTAAAAATCGCGAAAATCAAAGATTTTATTATACGTAGAACTTACCAAAATTCTATTTATAACCAAAAAATAACGCAAACATTTACTCATTTCTTTCACTTTACAATTCAAAACTAAAAAGTACGTTACCAAAAAATATGTTACATGTAAAAAGCTTTCTAGTTTACCTCAAGGCATGTTAATAAAAACAAACATACAAACATACATACATATGTATATATACATATGTATATATAAAACGTTTCGAAACTTGTCACTAAACTCGTTCTTTCTCATTTGGTAGTGACTAAGTAAGGTAGGCTGTCTAAGTCCGTATATGGTGCGCCTTACCTCCATACAATCGTCGGTTATTTTATATCGTATAATCTAAAGAACACCTTTCTATATAGATGGACTTAATAGGCTACTTGGAAGCAGGTGTTTTTTTTTTTCTACTTGTAAATGTAATTTAGCACTGAATATATTCATTTATTTATACTTTCGCATCGTCTGAAGCTTTTTAATATAATTTCCAATACAATAATATTTTGTATATTTAGAACAATAATTATATACTTACTAATTTCCTATTGCCCAATGTCCCTTAAGTGAGAGGGGCATCCACAATGCTCGGCCATCTCGCTCGGCAATTTGCTTTACCTCGGAAAACGTCAACCCGATTGTCTTTAGATCTGCTCCCACTTAAATCTTACTGTGCATAAGAACGTCGACCACGTTTCCATTTCCCGTGTGGTGCTAAGGTCCCAGGGCCTGTTTTAGAACATCATCAGATGCTCTTGTTAGGGTGTGTCCAAAGCAAGACTACTTGCGGACTTCTCTTATTCGAATATTGATCGGAGTCTTGGAGCAGAGATTCCACAGTTTTTCGTTGGAATCTTTTTTCGGACCAGTATATACAAAGTATCTGTCTAAGGCATCAGTTGAGGAATACCTGAATGCGACGCGTGATGTCTTTAGTGATCCTCTGTGTCTCACACCCGTAGAAGGGCATAGATATAATTATATAATGGCCATATTTGACGCCGTTGGATCGTGGAACAGTTGCAGATCATGTGACTGTAACACCGATGATAGTGTAATCAATTCCAAATGAAATAATAGAAAAAATATTTTCTTCTCTCCGCTTTTAGGAGAGAGCACAGCGTTGAGCGCTGTCAGGAACTCTATCGGGATCTAAGCTGCTTTAATATTTTATATGTTTTCATTCATGCTGGATAGCGAACTAAGGTAGTTGAACAATAAGACATGAATATTACTTCCACTGAAATTTACCTTTAACATATGTAGGTAACCAATTTTATTGGTAAAAAGACTATACATACTAAGTTATAAAAAAATAATTTCAAAAACCCCTTCAAATACTGTTTTTCTCTTTACATAAATATGTTTTAGTACGCACTAAAACGTAACGAAATCCAACCAAACAAGGTTCCCGAGCCCTCCAACTGAAAGGGTTACATGAGATTGTAATCCGTGGAAGTAATATCCTTTTGGACGTGTTAACTCATATTTTACGAGGAAAAATTTTTATATGGCGAAAAAAATGATGCAAATGTCAAACATGTCGTAAATCATAGTTAGGTTGGTGTTTAAAATATAATTTATATAGTTATAAAAATTTAAAGTTTTCTTTGTCACCAGATAAACGGAGATGGCATTATAACATAATGCACAGTTTTCTAGTTTTCGCCTATTTAAAACATATTATTTGTTGGATTACGTAATTAAACGCCGCATTTTGTCTAATTAGACCAAATAATACATATTAGATAAAAAGAAATTTAAACGAACACGTCTTAAACTATTTTATCGTCATCCATCCAGATCCAAAGACGTGTATAAAATTTCGAGCAAGCAATTCGAATTGAAGTTAAAATAACGTTGCAAGATATTTTTATGTGAACAAATATGTATAGATGAAGCTAATTATATAGATGCCTATATTTTTGAAGTAAGAATTGAACCCCTTAACTGTCGGGCTTATGTCATCTGTACTTAGGTATCTGGATCTGGAGTTACTACCAAATGTATCACAATAACGCTTATAATCATTCTCTGATTATCCTTGACATATTTTCCTTGACACTAGGCTCCCACCGACTATTGACAGAGCTTGAAGCTGCTTTATTTCTAACAAACTTACCTAAAACTTAAATTTATAGGTATTACCTCCACTCATTATATTCGACAAATTTCATGAAAAAATATCAATAATTTATTAAACGTTGAATTGACTTCATAATAACTATACAACAAATTTTTTTCTTACGCGTAATGTATCTATCTATAATTTTGAAACTACTGGACCGACTTCATTCAAACTTTAGAAAAAGTGTACCTAACATAAAATAAAAAGATTTTTACTTTTTAAAAATTCGTGTACAAACATATAAACACAAAGGAAATTAAAAACACGTACTTGGAAGCCTAAATGAATAATCATACTTAAATATTATTCAATTCCAACAATATATATATATAGCTAAAAACCTCTTTTTTTTCTGAAATCGTTCAAAAAACCACATATAATATTGCTATAGTGACTTCAAAAGTAAATAAATATAAAGATTCTCCATAAATATGTGCATACTCATATGTTTAAACATTTATTTGGGCAAAAAAAATAATTAAGTATTGTAATTGTAAATCCGTAAAAGGTGAAACCGTTGCATAATGCTCCTTGTTCTTACAAAAAGCTGGGTGCGGTCTCGTTAGGCTACAGCTTCACTGTACGCTATACGATATGATATACAACTATTTTATATTGAAATCACAGAATTAATTGATAGGTCGACAAATATGTATATTATTTGTAATTTTTTAAGCTTCCAAGTACCTAGTGTCAAGACACTTTATACTTCGCTTTTCACCCAAATCGAGACATTACATGTTGGTTGGTGGAACTCAACGCCGCACTTTGTCTTACCAGAGCGATGAAATAAAAGACATTTAATTAGTGGGTACGAAACCCATAACCGAACGCGTTTACAGTCAGACGCTGTCGCATTACGTATGTCAAAGTTAGTAAAATATTCTTTGAAGCATTTTTATAAATACAAGGAACTTTTGCAACGTTTCTGTACACAAATTTGATAACTGCACCATGTTTTCATAGTATAAACTTGATATTCTTGCGAGGACCAGAATAAAGTAATAGGAATGTGACTTGTATGACGTTTATACACAATACTTAATATCCCTAAATTTGTATAAATTAATGAATATTAAATAATAACATTGAATATAAATTATATAAATTATATTCGTATAAATTAATAGAATCATTGATTTTCGCGTAAATTACTTATTTTAAACGGATTAATCACGTATATTTTGGTATTCGAAAATATATAGTTTTGATAACCCAACGTTTCGAACACTTTACGGTCAGTAATCGGTCACAGTTACACTGTTCTAAGAAAAATATACACGACTGACCCGTTTACAATTAAAATAATAATACTAAATTATTTCTCAATACCGTCAAATATTGCAAAAGATATATATTAGTATGGATGTAATTATAATAAAATAACAACAAGTGATTTTTATAGCTTTGCGATATCAAGCTATAAATTTAAGCTTCACGTAACGACCGTGGTCTTATATATATGTATGTATGTATACGAGACATCGAAGATAAACGTCGTCCATATATAGAAAGCGACTAAGGAGCAGATAGCGGGACGACCATTTTAATTGCAATCATGTTGTTTAAGAAATCGATGCAATTTTATTTTATGTTGTAAGTAATACTTTTAATGTAAATAAATCGCTTTACGCCTTATAGTTTATCATATGAACAGGTTTTTTTTAGCCTGACGCTTTATCCTGCATAGCAGGATAAACAGGAGGACCTAGAGTCAAGACACTCCGTACTTCGCTTTCCATCGTATTCGAGACATTTGTATGTTGCGTGGTGGAACTCAACGCCGCACTTTGTGTTAACAGAGTAAGGAAGTGAAAATAATTTAAATATAATCACATCCCCAAGTAGAGATTGTATCCACAACCGGTCATGCTTACAGCCAGACGCTGTCCACTGCACCTGAACCGGTCTCAGTATTTTTCAACTTATTTATTTAGCTTGCTTTTTTTAATTTATCAAATTGTTATCAGTTTTATATCCACTCAGTTACAAACATACTTGTCAATTTGTACACGAAGTTATATGAACGTTTTTGTAAGAAACATTGCTCAATTTGAGAAAACAACCAGATGGCGATGACTCACTGTAGTCACCTTGCACACTACTTTATTAAATAAAATTAATATAATATTTTTTTACATATATTATAAAATTAAAACAAGAGAAAAAAATACTTTAAATATATAGATTTGTATTCAATTTAAAACTCTCTCTTCACTTTTGGATATCTATTTTGGATTTAGAAGTATACTTATTTAAATAGCGTAGTTAAATAGCGTAATTAAACGCCGCAGTTTATCTATGAAAAAAATCAAAACACTTTATTATTTTCTAGACGGAACTCGCAGCCATAACAAATAATTTCTAACTACACCACTACTATAGTAAAAATTTACAAATAAAAAGCAAAAATGGGTCAACATTCGATTCCCGCCTTCGTCACAACGTGACTCACTGTAGATAACTTTACAATCGACGACAAATCGTGATCGACAGTCGTGACGCATCGCACGTGTTGGGAAGTTGCTGTCACGAACGCTTTAAATAGTCAAGCATGGTTTTTGTTCGGCTTAGCTGGCTTTGTCAGTTCTTGTGGTTCTTAGGAATCGTATGGAAAAATAATTTAATTTCGTTCCATAGGCAGATAATCTGTATATTTCTGTTTTTTTTTAAATCGTCTGTCGTATAGACCAGTAGGAATAGAGTCTGTCTGTAAACTGAGTTGTGAGTTCGATTCCTATAGGTAGAAATGATTACACGAATATTTAAGTAATGTTAATTTCTTCGCTGAATGTATCTTAACAAAAATGTTCAAATATAGCAGGGTAGACAGAAAGTACTTAGTATCAAGACACTCCGTACTTCACTTTTCACCAAATTCCTGATATTGCGTTGACTGGTGAAACTCAACGCCGCACTTTGTCTTATCACAACGAGAAAGTGAAAATAATGTAAATATAATCATTTCCCCGAGTGGGAGTCGGACGTTTACATTCAGACGTTGAACCACTGCGCCACGAACGGCCTGGCCCATATTGTATTTCTTATTTTTTTATTTTACACATATCTATCGTCTTTTGAAACTTAGCACAAACGAGATACTCTATTCTCCATTTGCGAGAAATTAAGAGTGGCGGTACTAAACGCCGCGCTTTATCCCAGCAAAGCGTAAAAGTGAAAAAAAGTTTTCTCAACTGAGAATCGCCTTTACACTCGTTCGTCTTGTCAAATATGATGTCATTTACAAATATATGCATCCATCAATATCTATAACAAAACCGCTATACAAAACCACGGATATCTAATAAAAAAAAACACTACAGGAGGTTATCCCGACCGGGAGCGCGGAAAATTTACTTTGCAAATAAATAAAAAACATCGAAAAAAAAATTTACACGTATTTATTTTGCTAAAAAAGCACACGTATTTCATGTATTGTGATGCGGGGCAATGACCTATCTGTATAGAGATTTTGTTACTAAAGAGGAGAGAAAGCTTTTGTTGGATCGAATCGAATAACTTCGTTCGTATGGGGATTGTTCAATTTGTTTCACTTCCTTTTAGGGTATGCGTTGTAGCGTCGAGCTGTTGGGAACTGGATTTTTTATAAACGGAGAAAATAGAGAGGGTTCCCTCTCTCTCATTCTCTGGAAAATATGTTGTTTGTATGGTATATTTGGCTTATGAAACATTTAAAATAAAATTTGAACTATTATTATTTAACAGGATTAGTCGTGGTGATTTTTGTCTTCGAAAATATTTTTTTTATAAACAGATTAATAAAATATTAATAAAAATTTAAAATCGAACCCTTTAGCCTAGACTTACCTGTAATTCCCTATAAATATAAATTAAATTACTAAATAAACGTTGTTTGTAAATTAAATTACTTAAAAATCAAGAGTTATTATTTTTAAATTATTTTCACTTTTACGCTCTGGTAAGACAAAGTGCGGCGTTGAGTTCCGCCACTCAATACGCAAAGTCTGGAATTCGGCGGAGAGCGTAGCACAGAATGTCTTGATACTAGGTTCTTTCTATCTACCCTTCTATGCGGGAGAAAAAAGCGTGAAGCTAAAAAATACGAAGTGTCTTGACACTAGGTTTTGATTTCTGACAACTCTATATTACGGTAAAATGCGACAAGCTGCTAAAAAAATAATTTTACTACATTTAGTAAACCAGTGTATTTCATTCATTCGTGAACTATTTGTGTAAAGTATTAGGTTCTATTGAGACGGGTATTCTAAAGAGTAATAGTGAGCGGGGCGAGTACTGTCGCACACAACTTGCGTTGCTTAATTTTTTTTTAATATTTTCTTTGATAATATTTTCTATAAGATTGGTAACTTCAGTTTTAATGTATGAATTTCTGATAAATATATTAAAAATAATAACTATATAAAATATTTTCGAAGTAATATTTTTTATTGAGTAAAACGAAATGTCGGAACTAAAAAGATACAAACACAAACATCCTCTATATAAAATAAAATATCAAATAATAAAGTCGTTTTTAATTTTTAGTAATATTATAATAAATTTTATTTCTTTTTTAGAAATTTCTTCCATCGTTTTGAATTTTCAATCTATCATTTATACTGAACAAATTTTATATATTTTTGGCTAATTTCTTTACAACAAGACACTTCTCTACGGGAATTTATTTTTACCATTTAAAAAGTATCTAAAGTCTTTATCCTTATCAACCAAAAATTTGGAATTGCCAAAGGCTTTTTTTTCTAAATATTAATAGAAATTTTCAATACAGCTGTAACATATCTACGTCGCGCTAAGTGGCATAAACGCCGTCCCTTCAAGCAATTAACGCACAAACCAGTAGCGCACATCGCTAAACAAACTAATTGGATGTTTTATTTCAATGGGAGCAAGTGAATTGTATGAAATTATTAAAGCGGATCGATATTTATATGAAAAAAAAAATTGTTTATACGATATTTAATTTTTTTTTATTTCCTCGTTCTGGTGAGACAAAGTGCGGTGTTGAGTTACATCATTCAACATGCAATGTCTCGAATTTGGTGGAAATTGGAGTACGGAGTGTATTGTCACTAGGTATTTCGTGTCTACCCTGCTATGCGAGTTAAAAGCGTGTAGCTAAACAAATTGTATTTAATAATTTATTTTATTATGAGTTCTATAACTATTAAAGGGTTCAATTATTTTCGTTCCTTTTATGTCACCGTTCTAGTAAGTTAAAGAGCTCTGAATTCTGTCAATCATTTCAGGAAAAAAAATCAGAGTATTCTGACACTAACTTCTCTAAGACTACCTTGCTGGGTTTAAAATAACGTAAAGTGGTTACTTGCTTAAGAAAATTATTTTGTCCCAGTTAAAACAAGTACAACTTTTTTTTGTTCGTAATTCATAGTTGGGTTTTAATATGTTTGTAATCGTTTTCAATTATTATTTCTAAATAGAGTTTTTTTTTACTTTTTTATTTTATTATCAGTTTTATTCTATATATAATGTATTTTTTTTTTCATTTTTATAGGTATGCTGAGATCCACATTTGACCGGCCAGACCACGAACGTAAGTGAAGAAACTCTCAAAAATTTAGTAATTTACTCAAAGTGTAGTTCATGATATGGTATGGCGACTGATGCCTTAGAAATCTAGTATTAACGCTTTACATACATATATATATATATATATATATATATATATATATATATATATATATATATATATATATATATATATTTCATTTTTGTGCATCTGTCTGTTTGTTCCAACTAATCTCTGCGACTACACTGATTTCGATGGGACTTTAACTGGCATATAACTAATGTAACAAGGAGTAGCATAAGTACAAAATAAATATGTCAATGGTAAATGAAACAATACTGCGGAGGCGACCTTTTACTCCGGAACGACTGTATTTAGTTAATATAAAAAAAATTAAAAAAATATATTTTATTTAGTTCTGTTATGTTATATGATAAAGTAAAATATATATATATATATATATATATACATATATATATATATATATATTTGTCTTAAATTAATAAGAAACATGCAAATATTAGAAAAAAAATTAAAAATGTTATTTCTAATATCACTTTTCCTTGCGATTACCCCGAGTGAATGGAAAGCTGTACTTATAAGCGGAAAAGTTGACTTTACAAGTAAACTCGTAGAAAAGCTTCGGTATAATGGACGCCAATTTTTTTCCTTCAGACGCTTTGTATTGGTAGAATCCATCACTCCCTCTTTTACATATATATATGCTTACAAATGTATTAAAATTGAAAGCATTCCTTGGAAATTGTGAAGTAAATTAATATGCAGACTAGAGACAATCGTAGCGCAACAGGATATATGTCTATCCAGTTGACACAAAGTCCGAAGTATTGTTATAATTAAAATATTATTATTATTGCTCTAGTAAGACAAACCGCGGTGTATAAACACCAAGTATATTTTATATATTTAATATTAACAAACGGCGTTGAGTTCCGCCACCCAACACGCAATGTCTCAAACAGTTTAGTACGGAGTGCCTTGACACTAGATGCTTTCTATATACCCTGCTATGCAGAACAAAAGCGAGAAGCTTAAAAGAAAGCAAACTGGTACCAACGATGTCACTATATATAGCATGTATATAAATATATAATAACATTTAATAAACAAGTTTCCAAATATTCATGTTAGCTCGTTCGTCTGTAATATTCAATATCTAGTGAATCAATTTCTGTTCGTCCTCAAAACTTTGACATTGCGTCGTCTCCATTTAACGTAGACATAACTACACGTGCCAAGTTTGCCCTCACTCTATGTATCTATGTATGAATATTTAGCAATTGTTCAAACGCCTCCCAAAGTTAGTTGTGAGTTACTTTAGTTCTTTAAGTAGAGTTTTGTGAATTTATGAAAAATTTTTAGAGAAAATTCGTCGTAAATGTATTCAATCCTCGCACCGGTAAGACAATGCGCAGCGTTAAGTACCGCTCGATTGTTCAACTTTCACTGTCTTCAAATGAATGTAGCGTACATTCAAATCCAATAACATAACAAACAATCGTTACATGCTTAACGTAACTACAGTGACAATAGTTTGCCCACGTAACTACACCTCCTGGCGCTGTCTAGTCCTAACGCTGTACGGTTGAAGCATAGCCAACTACAAGTACCTAACTCGCATCAACTATTCACTACCTCATTACACTATAACGGGCAAATTACGTTAGAAGCGTTTGTTTACTAGTTTGATAGCAAGTTTGCGATTTTCACAAGTTCCGAACACCCTGTATAAAGTTGGTACGCTCAGCCGCGAATTCAGGTGGATTAAATTAAATCACCCTGTATTCAGTGAAAATGACAACGTAAATGACGAAAATGTAGAAAGCGTTTTCGGATATAATGCTAGTGCTTCCGGAAATGGTGATTATATTGGTGTTAGGCCTAAATAAAATTAATTTAAATTAACAGAGAATTATTAGAATAAATGTTGAGGTAAAAAATATTAGGTATACCTTTCTAAAGATGAATTTGAATTTGATTTAAAATTAACTAGAAACCGTCTTGATACGT
The DNA here is from genome assembly GCA_032432895.1 of Dryadula phaetusa. NCBI lineage: Eukaryota > Metazoa > Arthropoda > Insecta > Lepidoptera > Nymphalidae > Dryadula > Dryadula phaetusa. The sequence goes on from JAOYRS010000042.1 coordinate 1,187,612, forward strand.
ACTTTATATGTAACTTTTTTAAAATGTAGAGGTGGCACTTCTGACAAGTGTATAACATAGAAGTGTGTGTGCAGAATTTATTGTATTAATTTTATATATTCTAATATTATTATTATAATTTATTCTGCGCTTCTTCTCCTCTGTTTGAATAGTACAAAAGTCAAATTTCATACAACTCAGTTCCAAAGTTATTGTTTCACGTATATTCAAATTTAGATGTAGATAACGCGTGCGAATTCACTATAGTAACGAAGAAAAAGATAGGATTTTTTTTAATGCTTAAAACTATATATATATTCCCCAAAAATCATAAGTGAGTAAGGTCGTTTTAAAATATAGCATATTTATTAGTACCTGGAACGCAAAGCCCTTGCCCGTCACAAGATTTAATTTCCTCCCATAAAGAAAAATATAAAGGAATTTTTTCCCTAATCTAATATTGTAATTACGTATAAGGCGTATTTTCGACAAATTTTGTTAGAAGCTTGTATTTTATAAGATATGGCTTAGTTAAAATAGATTTATAGGCACTTTTATGATACTATTCGTATTAAATTGATCCTTTGTGTAATATTTTTTTTTAGAAAAACAAATTTTTATAAAATAGGCAGACAGTTTGACATTAATTTGCTGATTTCTAATATATTTTTAAGGCTAGGCAGGATTTGAATGTGTGAACACTAGCCATATATGCTGTTGATCTTAATAAAGCAACGGGACGCACTATGAGCAGATTTCTTGTTGTTTTTTCATACAACCGAGAAAAACATGGGAATTTAAGATTTGCAGTAAAAACTACAGAAGAAGTAAGTAAAAAAAACATTAGCAAGCTTCATAAAGTTCCCGGAAACAAAGTTGAAAAGGGCAACTAGTACAAAAAAGAACAATGAATAAAAAAATATAATAAATAAATAATTATACCTATTTCTGTACAAATTTCTATACGTATGTACATCTGTCTGTACATTTTATTTAACATTTATTATTATGGTTGCTTTCAAATTATGTTAACAACAATATCTATCCCCGCGGGCTCTATTTTCAGGAACGAAATGAAAAGAAATATATTAAAATCTGTCTGTATACATTCGTAGCAATCTCAGTGAAAAAGATAATAAATCAATAAGAATTATATATAATATAATATAATATTTATACAAAATAATGATATTATTATAAGAAAACTAACGCCATTGTGAATCGAGTCTGAATACAGTGGTATTATGTTTATAGATTCAATTCTAACTCAAGGAAATTAAGACAAACGGCCTAGCTAAGAAAACAATAAGATTTAATTAAAAAACTTTTTTTTAAATATTACTTTTTTAAATCTTATAATATATTTTATTCGGCAAGTTAAACTCTTTGGGTATCAAATATACCTGTGTCGGGTTGGTTGTACAAAAATATTATATATGATCCGCCATTTTGTTGCGGCGACCATTTTGAATTCAATTATATTATACAATATATTACATAATTAATTCCCAATAATAGGAAAAAAATGTTTAAAAAATGTATAAATAGGTCATGCCAAACATAAATCTGATTTTTCATTCCAAAATCTTAATAGGAAATTGTAAACACGAACCAACAACAGCCCTTTTCAAATATCCCGAAACATAACAGTACCTCGTACTTGCATTCGTATATTGTGTTAGAAATTCATACACATAGATTTACAATTGCATTATGTTTTGTGAATGTTTAACGCTGTTTTGACTCTACGGGCCACGTCCAAATCCTACGAGAATAGAATAGATTGTAGTCACTGCACGTCTAGACTTTGTGTGAACTTATCGTCGGTGCTAACGTGTATAGTAACTTGAATTATATAAATATTTCTAGTATAATATTAAATATTTTCTTTGGTTAATCGAAATTTATGTTTTGTTTTTATTTTTCTTAATTCAGTCGGGAAACTTATTATCGATTAGATTATAATTTTTTGTAAAAAAAGACAAAACTCGCATTATACAATGTCTAATTCGGTCGACAAGTCGTTAATAGGGTTTCCACTAACTAATTCGTTAATAAAGAAGGACGGATATATATATATATATATATATATATATATATATATATATATATATATATATATATATATATCAATGTCATTATAAAAAAAACCTCTACATAATTCCTTAGATCCTACCTAAATATTATAAAAGGAAATCGAGGGCTATCGCTTAAACAACGCACAATGGGGCGACGCTGACTTGTCAAACTTCAAATATTTAGTTACATAGAAGAGAAAAAAAAACGTAATTTTTCTTCCTACAATACACTCGTTTAAAACTCACCGGCTTTTGTTCCATAACAAAGAAATATCTGAACACCAAGTGTCAGGAGAAACGATAAAAAATAATGCAAATTCACTTTAGTTCTCTATTTCACGGAGTAACGTTCGATCGTTAGATAAGAATTCCGTTGAATCGCGTTTTCTAACGACACGGCCCGTTCGTTATTGCCGAAGTAATTCAGGTAGTCTTTACGTTGAGTGTCCTTTTTTCATTTCTTCAAACGTTTTAAATGAGGATTTATATTGATATTACTAGCTTTGAGTGGGACTTGAGCTCGCTACTTTGCTTAATGGTGGGTTATAGCGATAAACAAACTGTTGTTCGTGTCTTACTCCGTAAATGTTTCAAGTTAACGTGAATTGTTCGTTTTTTTTAAGGTATAAAAAGGAGCAATTTAAGTAACTTTTACAATATTTTTAATATATATTCTTATTACTTTCGCAATGCAGGCGCCGGTCGTTATATAATTTTTGCGGCCATAACCGTATCGACGCCGATAACGTTCCCCGCGGAATCGAACCCAAGACTGGTAAATTATAAGAGAGCGAAGTGGAAAAGTGCTCCTTAGACGCCCATAATAATATCTTGGAAGGAAAAATGACTCGACTACCGATACTAGGGGTTGCACGCTGCAGATTGGAATTACTTTATAATCTTATACAGCGTGTATCATATGTTTATATATTATTTTACTTTTTTTGTTATGTAATTGAAATAATTATAATATTATTATTAAAATAAATATTGGGCCCGTCTGATCATCCAGTCCAGATAATTTAATAATATCTCAGGTGTTAGTGTAAAATTCAAAGTTACATGTACCTACTACATCAGGCATGTACTACTTGCGTTAAATACGTGATATATATATATATATATATATATATATATATAGTGTCACTTTTATGATTTTACTATTAAAGAAATATTTTTTAAAACTAGTAGTAAATAGTGCTATTATAAATATATATGTACATACCGTATATCTTAAATTATTTACAGAACTCATTTGTAAATCAGAATCGGGCCGGAAGTTCGTCGCTTGACTAATCTCGTGAAAAAGTTTTCAACAATTTGTCGAACTCGTACCAAAAGTCCAAACGTAAATACAGAGTGTTCTAAAATATTCACTCGAATCGCAGAAAAAACTCCATCTTCATTGTATCGGAACGAAAGTTTGTATTGAGATTGTATAAGTAATTTTTTTTTATTTTATACGTTGGTAAAATAATATTATCGTTGTGGTAAATATATGGTTTGTGGTCTATAGCCAAAAAATGTAACAATAAACAAAACATAGTTGATATAAAACCGAACTAACTGCTCACCAAACTAGCAAAATATTTATAATAAATTCAAATATTTCTTTCATGGAAATCGAATACTCACAAAAAAAACCAGAATATTTCAACTGAAAACGAAAATAAATAACCCTCTTCCCTGAAAATCCTCATGAAACTTAAAAATTTACAAATATCCATTTTAAAATACGCCCTCCAATAAATGAACGAACAATAATTACTATAAAATCTGTTAATTGACTTAATCAAAGAATTTCAGTAATGGTTGCTATCAGAATTTTAAATGCTATGTAAAATTAAAATCTTGTACACACAAGTTGTCGGTTTATCAATATTGTAAATAAATAATTAAGAAATTATTTCACATTGCCTCCGATAAATGACGTTTGTATGTATTATAGTAGCTCAATTGAGCTTTTGTTTAAAATTATTTTGGATATCTGATCATATTTACATTAATATGAAAGTGCTATGCTTTCTATTTAATCTTCTCTATTTTAGCTGAGGATAAAGTAGTATGCTATACAAATTTATTTCTATTGAAAACAATATATTATACATAGAACAGTATATATATATATATATATATATATATATATATATATATATATATAGTTAGTTATATTGAATTATAGTTAGTTATATTGCAAAATAAGATAATATCCGTAGTGACAAAAGTTCTTTTGCAATAACTCTCACGAGTCATGCATATCTTGCACTTAAGCAAGCTGAGGGAAGTAAATTACAAAACAAGCTGAATTTTTCCTTTTAATGATTTCATTGCTTAATTATTAAGAGAACTGTAGTCTAGTATCTTCGATGCGTAAAGAACGCGTTGCCTCAGCGACGCGTATATTATTCTTTATAAAAATTGTAAGTCAAAGACATGGTAATATATCTTAACTTTTTACACTCTACATAAACAACGACTGTGCTATGTTTCCTACATTAAAATTAATATTCATAGTTTATTAGTACTCATAGTTTTCTTAAAATAAATTTTAGAATTTTATTCATATTTACATATATATATATATATATATATATATATATATATATATATATATATACAATAAAGGATATATTAATGAATAAATTAAAGTTTTCTTTCTGTTTGTAATTAAAATTGAAATACAAAATTTCAGACACAAGATAGTAAAACGTGAGATGAGTGGTACACTACTAGGTTTATCCAGCAAATTCTCGAAGTGCAATAACTGCTTACAAGCGCACATAAACGCAACTATGTTGAATGCAATGTCAACTCCCAACTTTAACTGGTACTTGACTTGTTTAGTTTTATTACTTCCTTCTAGATAGTTAACTGAAGATGATATTTTTTGTAATTATTTTTTGTAAGAAAATTCAATTTCGAATAATATCTACTTAAACATACTAAAGACACTTGGTCTGGATCCTATATTTGTTAGCTTCAATTTACATAAATATAAATGGATACTAAACGACATTAATATACACAAATACAAGCTAAGTGTAGGAAGCGTATTTTTGGCTGAAAATTACTGAAATTTATAAAGACTGTTTTAATTTGTGGCAAAATACCGCAAAGACAAACCTTAGGATAAGGCCTGTATTGAAATACTAAGCCAAATTCCACATTTCAACTAAACAAATAAGGCAAAATCGAAAATATTCACATTTATTCATTATGAGAATTCTTATCAATTCAAGTCACCTACCAACCACGCCACAAAACACCATATTTCACAACTTAAGCAAAAAATATGAAATTGGAGCTGCACAAACGATTACCTTGCCCCTATATCTGCATTTCTGCAGAATGTTCACAGCAATAAACGTTGTAATACCTTTCATTGTATCTCGAAGAGTCTCATGTCGGACCAAATCGCGAGCTAACGAGGCGATTTCGCTTGATGCCTGCTTGTTGTACGTGTATCTGGTATTGTCTGGCCGCTTCTATTGTGCAGTCAAATCATTGGAATAACCATAAGAGGAGTGCTATTGCTATTTAAATTTATGTCAGGCTTCCATAGCACAGTAGTTTATACAAAAAAAAGTATAAACTATAGGCATGATTTCAAATAAGATGTATATAGTGATATTGATATTTAAAAAGAAAGTGATTAAAAGAAGCTCAAAGTCCAAGGAATTGCTCCAATTCTTCCTTCTGCTAGATGATGGGCAAGCCATCGTACGGTGAATCCTTATAAGTATTTCCTAATAAAGTTTAAATCAAATTGGTATTTCCGGTTTTGAACTATACAAAAGGAAAATTGCATGAAAAATAAAAAAACTGAGTGGCCACTTTCCATTTTCTTTCTGTATATATAAACAAATAGGTTAATTTTTCAAAATTAAATACAATATTATTTAAATCTATATATATGTATAATAATATTATTATTTTAATTTACTTAAATCGTACTAAACAAAACAAGCTTTAAATTTTCTCCGAAAACCAATAATAAATTATAATTAAAACATTCTCACAGTAATAAATGCAAAAACAAAGAAATTGGGACATAATAAACTGTACGGAACATGGCTAATGCACATCATAATAAAATCGTAAGGCTTCTCTATCAATGGATTGAAGCAAGGAATGCCATTTTATTAAACTAAGGAGTGGATCAGAGATTTTCTATTTTATCGAGCACGAGGCATTCCTGACGGCGCGACTGGATGGAACCCGTCATTTACTACTTCTACTTTTATTTTTCGATACCCAATCACTGTCCGCGAGAACAAATAGTTCGACTCTTCAAGTTTTTCTTTGCTTTCTATTGATGATTTACAACGGCTTTTGTTCTTTTATAATAATGGACCATTGCTTTATATCTTATTATTATTATCTAATCTAAGAGTGTACAGATAAAGCTGCTCGTGACGATTCGTTAGTTCTTTTTTTTTAAATCTAGCTAGATTTTAAATAGCATTAGAAGATAAAGGAATGAATAGGAAACTTTATTATTTTGTTATAAATTTACCAAAATAAAGAAAAACATAGAGCCTCGTCTTTTAACATATATTCTTTTGCCAAAAATCTCCTCATATGTTACAGTAGTAACAGGTTCATACCGTATATCATTTTTCCTTATATAACACTAGTGTTCTAACCTCAATATAGTTATACGACCAATATCACAGGATACTAGTTCTCTATATACGAACTGAATAGACAGAAGCGACTCGTGCATTGTATTGACAAGTCATCTTTGTTCACAGTTCCGATATTGCTGCCGACTTTGATCGCTTTGTAAGAAATCCCTAATGAGCCACGATAGTAGATGAGAAGTTTAGTTCTAACTTTTCGTAATTGAACGTCTTAATCAGACGCTCTATTATGTAACTTCCAAATATTCCATGGATTACAATAATGCTTGTTTTCAAAACTAAGCTTTTCAAATTAGTTTTCAAAGTAGTTTAGGTACTGGGGGGGGGGGGGGGGGGGGGGGGTCGATTGTGCAAAATATAATCTAAATGTGAATCTTCGTTAATATTTGTTTGGAATTAGTTATTAACTTGCTTTTGTTATTGTTTGCCCTGATCGAAATATTTCTTGAAAGTTTGGTACGATGTATTTAGTTAGTTGAGTTTAATAAATTCTGTACAAACTAGAATACGTTTCGTTTCAAGTTAAACTCCAAGTTGCTTTCTCTACGTTTTCCTTGACTCTCCTTGGTGTATTTTTTCTATTAATTTATTGGGAATGCGTTTTTTTTATATTACTGTTTTTTTATAGTACCCACTACCGTCACGTATAACCTCTGTCGCTATAAACATAATTGATTTTTTTTTTCATTGCCAAAAAAAATATATTATTATATCATTAGTAAAAATAATATATAAAAATACGATTAATTATCCAGCCCTAGTGCCAAGTGATGTAGTTATATTGTATTGGGAGATTTGGGCCTTAGCGGTGGTGGCTCGGTAACTATTATCTAATATATATTTATATATAAATATATATATATATATATATATATATATATATATATATATATATATATATATATATATATATATATATATATATGTATTTAAATATATATATATACATAGCGTAACAGCGTCTGACTGTGAACGCGATCGGTTGTGGATTCGATCCCTACTCAGGGGAGTGATTATATTAAATTATTTTCACTTCTTCGCTCTGGTAAAGACAAAGAGTGGCGTTGACTTCCACCTCTCAACACGCAATTTCTCGAATTCGGTGGAAAGCGGAGTACAAAATGTCACAGATATATGTCCAAATGCCATAGTTATACACTATCAATGTAAAATTATGATATTACACTTATAATACCTCTTGTATCTATCTACGAATTTTGTGACTAAATCGAAAATATAATTTAAATATAATCACACTCTGAAGAAGAAATCGGCTTTACAACCATCAGGCTTGTTAGTAACTTATTTTTTACCGATCCGATACCGATGGTACAGTTTTCTTATTAAACCCTGAACAACATTTTACATCACCAATACGAAAATTCACCGATTGTGGTGTAGTAAGACTGTCTTTTAATATAAACGCGATAGGTTCTGGGTTCAATTCTCGCTTAGGGGTAAGTTTATATTTAAAATTTATTTTTATGCACCCGCTCTGCTTAAAGCGTTAAGTTAAGTTAACAAGGCATTATTTTTCTTGATACCATGTTGTCTCAGACTACACCGTTGTATGGGATAAAACGTGAAGTTGTTTAATTTAAAAAAAAACTATATACACATATTATGTTAATGAAATCTGATGAAGCTCTCTTCCTGTCGCTCGTCTACAATTAACGCTCGCTTCAAGTATTTTTGTAAGTGCATAATAATTGCGATTGAGTTGCGAATTTCGTTTTCGCTATCTGACGCCAACCGTAATTGGTGCTTAAATAGCGAATTATTACTGGAAAACATTGAGGACACGGTGAAAATGATACGTCTATTTGATAGCGCCTTTTGTATAATTTTAGCTTCAAGCTCTTATCCTTCATGGCAGGGTGGAGTGTCAAGACACTCCGTACTGTGTTTTCCACCGATTTAGAGATATTGCGTGTTGAGTGGCGGTACTCAACGCCGTACATTGTCTTACCAGAGCGGGGAATTGCAAATAATTTAAATAAAGTGACTCCTCCGAGTGAGAATCGAACTCGCAACCGATCATCGACAATATCATCGACAATATCAATTTAGAGTATACTAGAGTCATGTAGGCGCGTTGCCTTAGCAACGAGTGCGTCAAATATATGGAAATGGATGTTACGCTATTATCTTGCATAGCAGGATAAACATTAAGTACTTAAGTGTCAAGACTCACCGTACTCCGCCTTCTAGCACTCCTTTTTGTATGTCACGCTTTTATCCCGCGTAGCAGGAAAGACAAAGTAACTAGTATTAAGACATTCCGTATTCCAAATGCCCGCCGAATTCTAGACATTGTGTCTTGAGTGACGGAACTCAACACCGCGCTCTATATAAACTATAACTATATTAATATTTTAATACTGTGATGTCCGCTTATATAAAAAAATCTTATTCAAAAATGACTAAAACCCAATCAAGCTACACAAACATAAATATAACAAACCCGAGGGCCAACCAAGGTGACGCCATTAGCAATCTCCACCATGGCTGTGCTCGTCGCAAATTGAAGCAATTACAATATACAAGTACCTACAGTTGTTTTAGTGTGCCCCCCTCGAACTCTAACAAAGTAATCCCGGCACCAATACCGTGACGCTCAGCTGACAGATTATTAAGAGGGATTTAGTATTGCTGACAATTTGCGTAATTGCTAGTTTGTGTGTATAAAAATTTTTGGGACAAATAATTAAACAGTGAAATCATAGCTTTTTTGCACTTGTTTCCATAGCAGGATAGTCAGAGACAACCTATGTGGTTTCAAGATGTACTGTTCTAAACTTCTTGCATTGGAGTTCAACGCTGCACTTAATATCGTGACCAGATTATAAATAGAGATTCAGAATTCCTGACAATTTGCGTAATTGCTAGTTTGTGTTTAAAAACAATTCTGGACTAGGTAGTTAAACAGCGTATTTTTTTAGCTTCACGCTTTTATCCCACATAGCAGGGTAGACAGAAAGTGCTAGTGTTAAGACACTCCGTACTTCATTTTCCACTGAATTCGAGACATTACGTGATGAGTGGTGGAACTCAACGCCGCGTAATTTTACTTTTCGAATTATTTTGTATAAGACTACCCGTCCTAGAATGATCAACTATAGCGTGTTGAGATGTGAAGTTTAACGCTGCACATTTTTTTAACTAAGTAGAGCATAAATATTTAAATATAATAAATGTTTCAAGTGAATAATTGTACAAACAATTACTTGTGTTTATAGTCAAAGGCTGTAAGTACAAAAATAAAAACGAAATAATTGTCACTAAAACTAAAAACGAAAAAAATAAGACGTCATAATTAAAAATATATAAATTTAGTAATTATTATGTTTAAAAATAATATTTAATTATTCTCACTCAGTACTTTGACAGCGTAGTGTCTTATTAAAATTAAAAAATATGAATTGTCCCAACAAACCGTGGCAAAATATTTTTCTTTCAAGTTATTTCAAGTCAGTGACGTCTAAATATCAAATATTTAATTTGTGCCGTAGCATTAAGTTTTGCTCTATTTACTAACCCTTTCGGTGCTTTAGACTTTGAAAACAACATGATATTTTCAATTTATTTAATTAAAAACCCTTTTTCTTTTTGTAGAGATATCATTTTAGTGGATTTGATGAAACGAATTGGGCTACAAATAATTTTATATGTAAAATGGAATAAACAAAGAATACCCAGTGTAGAGTTACATGTCAATACCTATACAAGGTATATTCTTTCAATTAAATTATAAAATAATCTATTTTTTCTCTCTTAACAATTTTTATTTAGAGAAGTATAAAATATTGAATCTAATAAAAGGACGCCACGGTTGACCTTCGGAAACACAGTATATGATGACACTGGACCATTGCTCACGTAAAATACATGAAGATATGAAGTACAGCGGTATTCGAACCCGTGACGTTTGAAATCCATCCTATTGTTCTATCCAATTGTTCTGTACGTATGGCAAATAACTATGTATTTTTTAAACAAAAACTAATATAAAAATATAAGAAAATACACTCTAAAAATTCAATTCATAACGTGAACAGTACAAAATACAACATAAGGTGTTATATAGTATAAAAGCAACGCAGATGGCGCCACGTGAAATATTAACTAAATTTAAAAGAGAATTTCGAATACTGCAAAATGGCCCGTGAAAAATTTACTATTGCGAATGCGATCGAGTGCTCCCTAACACGGTTTACTGTGCGTGTTTGGAAATACTTGCCTTATTTGGGTATATGCATTTCTTATATAAATATCCTATTTTCCGCCAAGTATAAACAAAGAGAGCCTAGTGTAAAGACACTCCGTTGGTTGAATCGAGACGTTGCGTCTTGAGTGTAATCATTCCTAGAAGTGGGGATAGAACCTACACATACCGTTTACGTTCAGACGTTATCCCACAGCACTACTATGGTCTCAAGATCCGCTTAACCTCGATACAAGAGATCCATACAGATAAATCATAATTTATAATATCCTACATATAATTGTGGATCAGTTAACGGATTTTTTTTACATAATTTGCATAATTCACGCGTTTTATCATTTTAATAAAAAAAATCTTGAATTATACCTATTCAGGATATTAAATAAATACCTATTAGAGGTCACCATACCATTAAGGCAGTATCTGATTATAAACCCAATTGGTTGTGGATTCGATTCCCACTCGGGGAAATAATTATATTTAAAGTTTATTTTCATTTCTCCGCTCTAGTAACAGAAGGTGTGGTGTTGAGTTCGCCACTCGGGTTGACTACCTTTAGTCTTCAGAACGTTAAAGCGTGAAGCTAAAAAAATAAATCCCCAAATGGGATTCGAGTCCACAACTACCACATTATGTTCTATAAAACAGAACCCAAGCCATTACAGAAATAAGCTTAATCAAGTTAAGCTATTAATTACGTATACACTAATTACGTGACGAACCTCACTGGTGTCGCTGACTCCTACGAGTCATATTTTATTCTCTCTAATTAACGGAATTTCTCGTGCAGTTCGAAATTATTTAATGCATTCTGGACATGTTAGTGGCGGTACAATCCTTGCTTTATTAGGGTAACAGGTTCGATTATCATAGTTTCCAGATTTTGGATGATTTTTTTAAACTCATATGCCTGATTGAAAAAAAATAATTAGATGTCAGGGCACTAAAATACTACATAGTATGAGAAAGAATCAAATTATAATTGTAATTGTTAATATATTTTATTGTATTTTAGTATAAAATATAAATTTGTCTGGGAATTCTAACATTTCTAACACTTTACAGTATCAATAACATGGTCTATAATCTGCCTTTGACCACGGTTAAAATAGTTTCTAGAAAATCAAAGACTATGTTAAAATATTACTTATAAAAATAGCCATTTTACTATTTTTGTGAATTAAAAGAAAATTAATACTTAGCAAGCAATATCAACTCTATCCAATTATAAGAGGTAGAGTGATCCAAATAATAGGACACTCCGTTCTCTCCTTATATAAGATGACCATTTAAAAATATATTATGTTTATGAGGTACAACAGCACTTAACGCTTTGCCAGCATTCGAGACCTACTTTCGTCTTTGCATTTGAAGCTGAACGCTGCATTACGTTGAATTTTTTATTCGCCCCGTTTTTTTTCTACTCTTTTTATAATTAATTAGTAGTTTCCAACTTTTACGGTATTATTTCTATCATTAAAGTAATTTTTCTTTTTGATTTTTTAATTAAAATATAGAATTTATCTAGGTCTTGGAGAAATAAGGAATAAATAATTTTATAAAATAATTTTTGCAACAGCGCTATTAGAATTTGAACTGGGCCCAAGAGTTTTGAGTTCGAATCTTTCACAGAAGTAATATTTATATTTAGTAGTTTGTATATGTCATATTTGGTAAGGTTTAGTTAGTAATAAAACTACCCCATATCCATTAAATTTATTCTATTAGATCTAATTACAAAAAGATAAATTCTAGTGACTAATCCTTTCTTCCATGATGATCATAATTTCTAACATCGTAACAAAACATAAAGTAACTAAGTACTGAGATTTGTTGAAACATAATTTTCAATGCAAAAAACTACTACTAAACTAGATTTGAATCTGCGACTTACAATAATAAAATCACCAACAAAGCAACACCAACTGTGTTAATTAAAAATAACCTAAAAATTATTTTTTCACCAAAAAAACTTAACACAAGATACTAATATTACAATTTCGAGCAAACAAAACATTTGCTACTACTTGGAGTAATAAATTTTTACAAGCGCGTATGCTCTTTAGCGCGAAATGGCTACGCCGTAGCATAAAGCTACGTACTACGTAACCGCGTAGAGAACTCGTAGCACCTATTTTAGCTGAACGCCCGCCCTATATTTTGTTAATCCTTTTGCTGTACGATTTAAACTGACAACGCTAAAGAGGATTCGCTCTAAAAACTTATAAATTATTCCATTTTTTCGTAGATGTTTAAAATGTTCTTTTTTTATAAAGTGTTTTAATATATATTTTTAAATTGTGTGTTTTGGTTTTATATATGTATCTACATCATATATGAAGCTTAAATATTAATATGTTTTAAATTAAAAAAAATCAGGGTAGAAAGGGGAGTGCTTGTAATTTAAAATATATGACTCGGTTCTCCACTTTTTGCCAATTTGAAGAGAAAAATTGAAGAAAGCTTTACCATCATTTAACCAGATCCAAAAACCATCCCATTTTATATTTGAACTTGCAAGCACCGCTTTAATTTCAAATACTATACATCTAACGTTAATGTTTTTTAACAATATTCTCTCTACACTTAAACGAGACAGCCTACGTTCAGTGTGTATTTAGCAAGCAGGCCACGTACCTGGGCACTTGCCAACGAGTAAAACAATCGCCAACTCTGCTGATTTAAAGGATTTTCTATGGAAAAAGAAAACGCGGCAGTGTATTGACGGAGGTGTATACATAATGTATAAGTACATACAAATAGATGAATACATAGGAAATAATTTATTATACGTTTTTGAAATCAAAATTGTTTTAAATGTATGAACATAAAATATTGTTATCTTAACAACAATTTTAAAAACTTGAAATTTAAATATATACGCTAAGCCACAAATAGCTAAATAGGTTTGGATTCTAAATTAAGTAGATTATTGACAATATTACGAACATATACAAGCGAAATCAACAGTGAGAGTAGTGATAAATCACTATCTTTTCTATCGTTAGTTAAAACAGTGCTAATTTTTATTCCATTAACTTACTATACCCTCGACATTCCCAATACTTATTGAAGTTACGTTTAAAAATATAAATTCTAGCTATATCCGGCCGCTTGCCAAAAATTTCTCAGTCACGTGCACTTACGTAACCCTCCTGTTGTAATTTTAAGAAGTATATTGGTTTAGTTTTAACTTTGCGAACCGGGTAGAATTACCCGGAGTTGCTTTATTGCGATCCTGTGGTCTGAACAAATAGTGTGGTGGATGTAACCAAAACTGCACTAAATACAGACTTTAGTTTGAACAACTTGGTTTATTTAATTTACGCTTCTTATTTGTTTGAAAGAGGATATAGTTGTGTTTGGGAATTTTATCTTTTTTTTATTATTGCAATGTAAAATGATTTAAGTTATCTGCTAAATTTGACCATGTAGACTTATAGCTCTACATTTTTTCCTGTTTTTTCCACAGAAACATTTAGTGCAATTGTAAAGGTGTTCTTCTTGGCTGTATAATATTATTTTGCAATTTATATTAAAAATTTAAAAACAAAAATATTTTATACATTCATACATAAAATGCAATTCGCAATTTTTGCACCTAACCTAGCCAACAAGAAATCCATTCCAACTTCTTGGTCCCTTACAAATTTACCTACAGTAGTGTAGAAACAAAGCGCTCCTGATTCGATTTCGCTAGGAACGAACGATATCGTCTTTGATGTACGAATCAAAGGCAGCGATCCGTCTGTAATACACTTAGCTAGGCCATTTCAGCCCCTTCTACCCCTTAACCCGGGGGCTGCAGCCGGCCCAATAAGATTTTCATTAAGGATTGAAAAGTTTTTAATGAGCACGTTATATACCCCTCGTATTCAATATATATTCGTAGTTGGAAACCAATTGTATCACGTTAATTGAATGGTAAATGCAGTAACGTTCTATTTCTATTCATGAGTTCCAATTCTTTTGGAGATTATGGAGGATTAAATTTTTTATAGGTTTTTTTTGTTTGCTTTTTAACGCTCTAGTGAAGGGGTTAAGAACGTTGGTTGTTTGTTCTGTTCTCACATATGGCAGTATATCCAATTTTTAGTTATTTTAATACATTTTTATTATTACTAAAAATCGTTTACGTTTATTTTAATTCTCGAGTTGGTCATATTTTATTATGATCTTTTATTTCTTATAGCCAAGTGATTTCTTTATACAAATAATCTTAAAATTTGATTCTAATGTCAAAGCACTCAATTTTCCTTTTAAACATACACATGTCCCCAAATGTAAATCGAATCTACAACCAACCGCATATATTATCAGACACTGTTCCACTGCGCATGACGACCATATATCAAAAGTTAAAAATCAAAAATAAACATAATAAAAAGACAGAGAATCTTCTCTATTTCCCTAAATCATATTAAGGAATAGAGCTAAAAGCAATTACAAGCACCACTAGGTACTTCCTAAAACAATTTCCATACAAAACTAACCAAGTAAATACAAAACTTAAATATTTTCACGCGATTTAAATGCAACCACGATGAAGGCATCAATCAAGTGGCGTGGCGAAAGAAACACTATCAGATCTGCCCTATTTGCTACTTATGAGTAATTTCCTTGAATCGATTCGTTTGCTCAAGGAACCCGGTGATATCGTGCGGTTGGAGCGATTAAAACGTTTATATAACACAGCTAGTATAGCTTGAACGTCAGTCTCTATATTTCTATGAGAAATGTTGTTTTTATATTAAATTAGTTTTGTTTTACTTGTCTGGATGTTGGGCAGCGTTAAGTTCCGCAACCAAATATATGTAAAAAGATGAATGTCTTAATCCAAAGAATGTACCTCTAATTAAATTATTTATTGAAGATACATTTAAATAATATTTTTTTATATAAAATATAAATATATTTGTTTATATTTGTTTTTAGAAAAATATATATTTTTTTACATACTAATGATAAAAATAATTACTTTAATAAATTAAGTGAAAAGGGAGAAACATTGTTTCCTTTGCATAGGAACGTAGTAATATCGTGCAGTTGAAGCGATTAAAATATTTTAACGTTTGATATATAAATCTTTTTCAAGTCACGCTTTAATATAACTTGAGTGTTTAGCACGTTCCTTCCACATATCGATGGGACGTTGATTAAGGTTACAATACAATACAATACAATACAATAGTCTTTACTTGCAAACACAAAAAAAAACATACATAAATATACAAAATAAAAAATGAGCAAAATGCGGCATTATCGCTTGAAGCGATCTCTTCCAGGCAACCTTTGGATGTTAGAGTTTTATACATACATATATAAAACATATACATACACACGCATATATATATATATATATATATATACATACATATACATACATACATACATACATACATACATACATACATACATACATACATACATACATACATACATACATACATACATACATACATACATACATACATACACACATAAGCTTAAATAGTCATTTTTAAGGCTAGTTAGTGATAGCAATTTTTTTACTTTAAAATGACTTGCATATTCTGAGATAACATAGACACTGTATTTTTGTTCAAATTCACTATTGATTTGCGGAATTCAACGCCGCACCTTGTTCAATTTTTTAGCGTTTACTTTCAGTTTGTCTCACTGAGCTACGAATGCACGATGAAATTTATCACGCTTTTTGTATATAGAGACTGGTAGTTAGTGAATTAGTCTGAATTTTAAAATTTTACTCATTTGCATTTACTTGGTTGTAAGCGTAACTCAACGCCATTTCTCACCGTAACTAATTTCGTCTAAAAATTTTAAAATATATTTTTAAGTTAAAAATTTCAATTTAAGCGATTTACCGTTCAAATACCCTCATAATTTGTGAAAAAGACAGGCTAATCTATCGTGGAGACTCGTTTTCTTCAAAATTCCACGATTAAGGTTGATCAAGAAATAATTTCCTCCGCGGCCACTTCAAACGTTACACTAAAAAACGCAAATTTTAATATTTTTTTCAATTTTCATCCGTTTTATTATTGGAGACGAGAAACATCAAAAGCTAAAATAACTTTACAAAGTTGTATGATTAGGCTGCCTCGTTTAGTTCACTGGTCCTAGATTCGAATTTTCGTTTAGCCAAAAAGTGTTTACGTTTTTTTTTCTATAGTTATGTGTTTTTAAATATTATTATAAAACTTTTGTTAGTATAGTAAATTCTTATATCTCGTACAAGTTGAAAATGTCACATTAAATTTTTTTTGCGCGCAGAATAGATTCTTCATGCTTAACAAAGTAAGCAGGAAGTACCTAGTATCAGAGACATTGCATGTTGAGTGGCGAAACTCAACGCCGCGCTTTCTCTTTCCTAAGTGATGAAATGAAAATAATATAAATATCATCATTGTTCTGAGTGGGAATCGAATCCACAAGCGATTGCGTTTACAGCCAGACGGTATCTTACTGCTCTACAACCTTGCCAATTTTTACTAATATTTTTATATAAATGTCGTTCTATATCTTATAAACTCACATTTCCTTTAAATATATGTACATCCATAAATAGGATAAATGTCTAATAAAACTTTTAATTTTCTACATATAACTCAATACTCTATTATGTAACGCGCTGTATTAAAAACTTTTCATATATAATAACACTTTCATACAACAAAGGATACAAATAATTAATAATAAAATTTATATGAAAATAAAACTATTACTATATCACAACCGTATGTAGTGCAAAGTATCCGTAACTCGACCGTAGCCGCAAAGTTACAGCGTCATGAGAAACATTTACATGGCCGAGGTATGAATTAACTATATAATTTAAGACCGCAATGGTACAGTTGTAGCACACTTCAATAGTCGTGACAGTGTTCAATTCAAACTAATTTTATTGGCTACACACTTTATCCCTAACGGGGTAATTAGAGAGAATAGAACGCCAACCGCTACCTGCATACTTATTTCGCCTCGTCCATACTCCTTATTCTCGTCATTCATGTCTTCCGGGTCATACTTTTACGTGACCTTCTCCAGTATATTAGATATTGTCTTTCAAGATCATCTGAAGACTTCTCGATCTCTCGTACCGCTCACCTTAACTTCATATATCTTTATTGCCATTCTTTCATCACTCGTCCTCTCCACGTGGCCAAACCACCTGAGCATATATATAGCATATAGCATATGGCATATATATATATATATATATATATATATATATATATATATATATAGGCTCGAAAACAACTAGGGGGAGTGATTATTGATTATATTTAAATTATTTTCACCTCTTCGCTGGGGTATAGACAAAGCAGCGTTGAATTCCAGCAATACAATGAGTATTGTCTCGAATCCGGTGGAAGGCGAATTACGGAGTGTATTCCCACTAGGTACTTTCTGTCTACCCTGCTATGCGGGATAAAAACGTGAAGCTAAAAAAAACAATTCCACTAAAACAGAATTTGAACCGACTACCCTAAGGCTGTATATAGTAGTTGAATATAATAAAAAGAGAAAACTAGACTATAATAAAAATAAAGTTATTATAACAATTACGAGATTGCGACCCAGAAACCGCGATGAGGTGAACGCTTGTTACCCAGCATTATGTTGTGAATTTATTCTATTGCGGTCTGCTTACGTTGGAAGCTTTTGTAGAGCTTTACGCAATTGTTACACTTATGCCACTATACCATTATCTCACTATCCTACTACCCCACTATCCAGATAACTCACTGGGCCACCAAATAACAGGCTCTGAGCCATAGTGACTCCATGGCAATGTGTTTGAGTATAGTTGCGAAATTATTTTATTAATTATATTTAAATTATTTTCGCTTGCTCGCTCTGGTAAGACAATGTGCGGCATTGAGTTCCGCCACTCAACCTTAAAAGTTTCGATGTCAGTAGAAAGCGGAGTACGGAGTGTTTATCTCCAGGTACTTTCTGTCTACCCTGCTGTGCAAGATGAAAGCGTAAAGCCTAAAAAAAATTCTTGTATAACTTTAATTCATGTATAATACCATGCGGCGTTAGATTACGTGACCTGATACACAATTTCTGTAGAAATTGCGGTAAAATAAACAAACTTTAGATTGTCTCTAGAGAAGAGCTCGAACTGGTGACCTCCATTTTGTATTTCAAAGAAAGTCTCAAGCATCAGTTTTTATAAGCGCAAAGTAGAAAGTTGATTCTCAGGTGTGATAGTTTAGTAAGCAGCAGTGTAACTGAAAGGGTACTATAGACGAAGCGGTTTTTTATTCAGGAAATCTTTTCATGAACGTTACATCTTTTCTTGGTATTTAATGGAGCCCGTTCAAATATTCATCTCGTAGTATATGATTTAATAATTAGGTTTAAATAAAAACTATTTTCGTCTCTTCCATACAAATATTTTGCATCATATACCTGAGTGAGGCTGAAGAAATCTTCATAGGTACATGATTGTTGTGTTTTTGCTCTTCACGAGCTTCACGCGAGAAATCTAGACATTTAGCTCAACTCTACGCCACATTTTGTATTACTAGAAAAATCAAAAACATTTATTTAATATACTAATAGGTGATCTGTTCCAGACAACTCTTATAGTGTAAGAAATCAGAGGGGAGAACTGGTTGGAGGCTGGTAAAAAAATTATAAATGTTCATGTTGTTCTGATAGGATTCGAACCATCACTTACATGTATATATAAATGCCTATACCACATCTCAATAAACAGATTATTATATGGATACCTGTAAAGTTACTAGAAGTTTCCTACTTCGCTGAGTTTCTTGCGTTTTCAGCTAAAATTACGCGAAATTAAATCCGATCTTATCTCAACTAACAATATTAACAAAGTTGCCAAGTAGATACACGTTATTGACAACACAATATCCGGGGGCACGCGTGGTGTATAGCGGGCGTGATAAGCTACTCAAAGGGCTTACCCGAGTCAGCTGTCGTGTGAACATAGCTTTATATTTATTTAAGATTTCAGCTCTTTAAATTATATTTTCTCTGTTTCACGTTAATTTTCTTACCATATTATATTGTATAAGCAAAGAAGGTCTTGTTAGAAATAATGAGGGCAATAGAAAAAGTAATCAACGGAGTGTCTGGACACTGGGTTGTTTCTAAGTGTTCTTAATCATATTTTCTAAACATCGTACGTATTAAATCAGGCCTATTCACTATGAAATTTTCAAGTTTTCAACAGAATCTGTAGTCATAGTTATATATATTATTAAGTCGATATCATTTTGCATTAACTGTAGTTCATATCATTAAAAGAGTATTTTTCATATCATTTTTTTAATATGATTTAAAAATACTTATATTATGTCTCCAATACTAACTTATATATAGGTATATATATATTACAATAAATTATATAAAAAGTCAAAAATATAAAAACTCATTTGACCAAGAAAAAAAATTAAGACAAGCAAAACGCCCAGTTAGTCACCAGCCTTATTCTGTTGTAGCGAAATTAGGAAAGTTCACGCTATTATTATTGGCGTCGGCGCACAAAGGGCCTTCCTTTGTCAAAGGATAATTACGAGAGATAAATATTATGGAACTACGTATAAGAACATGCAAACATTACTGAAAATAACGACATTTTAAAACCCCTTCCACTGTTACTTTTGTTCTGTGATTGTTTTTGTGATGTGTATGTACATTAAAACTTTATGCATCTCGAGATTAGTTAGTAGAGAGTATGGCGATGGCATTATAAAAGTTTCTTGGAAGAAAAACATCATATTACAACTTGTATGACGCTTGGTACATTCATTATCATCCCCTATTTACTGGTTGAACGTAGCAACAAAGTAGTTCTATGTTAAAATTATTAATATTATTTATATACTTCATCTTTACAGCATATTGTATTCATTTAACAAAATAGATATCATAATTAAAAAAAATTATACAAAAAAAAAATTAAGTTATAAAAAAAATGTTTATGGCTTTATATGGTAACCATCTATCCCTTCCAGACAACCTGGTACATGGTATAAATAATTTAAGAATAAAAACACATTGAATTATAACACAATACATTAATAATATATATTTATGTATTTTTTTTTATTCTAATTGGTAAAATCAACAGTGTATTTTCTTTTTATACATATTGAAAATTGTTTATCATTTGTTTTGAAATAGAACTGACTCTGACTATTCAAAAATATATGTTTACGTTTATAAGGAATCAAAAATATAGTGACCCAACTCTACGTTTTTAAAACACTACTTCTACCAGTTATTTAATATATATATATATATATATATATATATATATATATATATATATATATATATATATATATATATATATATATATATATAAAAGATTAACTTACAAAAAAAATCTTTAACGAAAATATCAAAGTCATGTTTCTCTGAAAGTCATCAATTAGGTACTCCACGACTCACTCATCCGTTAACAAAATTAACCAAACGCAAAACAGTATACAAATAACGGTCCAAAATAATCCTGAAGCCTCGTCAAAAACCTGTTAAACCAATCTGCCAAACTTCACCGTCCACTTTCCAACTTGAGGGCAATTCCAAAACTCACTTCTCTACAATTTGGTGTCCGCAAATTACACATCTTCGGTGGAAGTGACGGAATGGTCCAAGTCGCTTCGTTAGGGCTCAGATTGTAGTTTCAGGCTTAATGGCCGCCGGACAAAAGGCAATGACGTGGCGTAATTGTGCCTAAATAGTCTGTTTTAAACGCTGAATTCAATTTTAATTGTTCTTGCTATTATATATTGCAAGGTTTCTAAAGGTATACTAGAAAAAAAATATCTGCGTAGTGAATAACAGTCTCCTCTAACGCAATACAGTAGGCAGGATTCCTTTCGCAAATTTCGTTTGGATTCGAAATAATACGTGGTGATTGGCAAAACTCAACGCCACGCTTTATCCTGCTAATACCGAAAAATAGATATTATTTTAATATAATTATATATACAATTGGGAATCGAACCCAGAACCAATTTTAGAATCATACGACCTCTGTTGCCTCGATGCGAAATGGCATTTTTTTTAAAATTCAATTTAAATTGTTCTCGGTAACATGCCTCAGTTGAATTGTGGCAAAATTTTTAACAAATCAAACGTGTTGATGTATGAACGATCGAGGGCTCGCAACATTGTCAGTGCAGTTCTGACTATTTAGCTGATTGAAAAATTGTTGAACGCAAACAAATGTATCATATTTTTTTGTTTGGTTTTGAATAAAATATTATCATTGCAGCAGTGGAACAGTGAGCAGTGATTGACTGTCCTTTCTGTCTATGTTTATGGATTCGAATCCCAGTCGTGGGAATGTTTATATTAAAATTATATACATTTGTATGCTTTGGTACGACAAAACGTGGCGTTAACTTGCGATTCCTTATCTCGGTGATTGTTTATATTAAAATACAATAAGGAAAAGTTTGCAGTCGTTATTAAGAATATTATGAAATTATTAATTTTAATGTTTAACGTTTATATAGAGATGGTAAATCAATATTTTTTTATAATAACGCATTATAAATAAATATTTCTACATACTTTGCCATAGTAATATTCCAAAACTTGAATAAAAAATCACAAATTCCTCACCAAAACCAAACAACCGACTATAAATTTTTAACACACCTAAAACGTACTTATTTTTATTTGAGCTTTAAGTGTGCGCGTTAAAACATTTTACACTCTGATTATTGCTTTTCAAATGTTCATTCGCTTTCAAATGACGTATTAATTTTGACGATTGGCTTCACGCGGCCATTATTTTCATGTGGCACACTTTATGTTATTTTTGTTATCTTATCTGTACGGGATAACAAAATGACAAAAACCCCTGTATCCAGGCCATTTACGCCCACTTCTGAAACAAAAAGCTTGGTAACAAAATGATATGATTATTACAATTAAATTTGCTTACAAAGTTTGTTCTTTTATAAAAATTTAGTTCACAGAGAAAGCTTTTTTGGTGTTTTTTTTTTTATTTTGCTATTTATTCAAATAACGTACCGCTTTAAGTCCGTACGGAGCTTGCAAATTCTACTAATTGAAACTATAAATATAACGCCGCCATTTTATTTGTGAGGCTATTTTCGCGCCTTTTTCGCTTACAACAAAGTGATTTGATTTTTTTTGTAAGCTAAAATAAATTCTATTTCCATTTTAGTAAGAAAATGTAACGAAAAAAAATAATATTTTTAAAACTATTGATTTTTAACACTAAATTACTAACAATTACTAATTTAAAAAATAAAATAATAAATCAAAAATCTTCATTCTACTTTCAATGTTGTTAAAACAGATGAAAAAAGAAATACAATACATGACCTACTTTAATATTGCAATAGTTTATCTGTGCTCAATCAAATAATTAATTAATGTGATATAAGTATATAAACTTTATATAAAATCGACTGTTACGAGATGAAATATTGCATATAAAGATGCATGTAGGATACATAGGAATGACAAATACTCGTCCCCTCTATCGACCCCACTCGACGCGATAACCGCTTTTTATATGTATATAATGCCGGGATCTCGCTAAGCTGATAGAATTGTGGTATCGGCAGCCCTTTCAAGTTCTATTAAATTGTAACACCAGCGAGCTCGCGCCAGCGCCCGTGAAATTGTAGCTTTATTGAAATTTTTCCCAAATTATTTCTTTACATATATATAAATATAGCTAAGAACTATTATAATTTGTCAATTTGTATTTTCTATTTTATCTGTGAAACTTTCACCCTTTATATATGAAACTGTCAGTGTTGACAGCCGAAAATATAGAACACCGTTCCCTCTAAATGTCAAAATAATTTTTAAATGTGTTTTTTTTTTCATGACAGCTCTATTTTTTTGTGCAAACGTAAATATTTTACGACCATAGCGTTCAATTAATATATTCCATACATATAAATCTACAACTAAACTAACTCTGCAAACGCTCAAACATATTGTCAATTGATTGAATATTTTATTACTGTTACAGCACTCTCCGTATAGAATCAAGTCACGCAGAACTTTAAAATAACTTAATAAAAACGCTCCACCGGCACTTGTAATTTGTAAATAATTCGATCAAAGTTTATTTATTTTACGCGTGTATTTTATACGAATAGGCGTCTAAACTGCAAGCGAGAACGTGCAGTGCAATACTATCTGAAATGGTGTTAGTTTGTATATAAAAAAAATTACTATATCTACATAAAATTGACAAAATTCGAGCGAGCTTATAATAGATTTGAAAGATGTGCATTCCCTTAAAGTTATTTTGATCTTTTTTATTAACTAATGCAACGTTTTTTTATAATATTTTTTTTACATTTAACACAATTAAAAATAATACTAAACAGCTTTAAATTTTTTCTCAATGATTCCATACTATGGTTTAAAATGTTGCGGAAACTTAGACTAATTCTAATTGTTTAGGAAAACCGTATTTTTACATACGAAACATATATTTTCATATGAATAAAGACTTGACGACAATTTCAGCGTAGTCTATCGATCTCGACGTCACTTTATCATGTTTGCCGTATCATATAACGACTTCCGGTAAATATGGATCGCTTAGTGGCGTTATGTAAACAACTTTGACGGAATAATCTCATTTTATAAATGTCATATAAGCTTGTAATGTTGGTAATATTTGTATCAAATTTTTATGCATTTCATATGTTAACCAATATTTTGTTTTTGTATGGAAGAGGAAGAAATTATGCAAATACATTGTTTTTTTTTTTCAATATTTTATTAATAGTATATCAACAATGGGTATATTATACGTAAGTTCCTCAAAAGTAAAAAAATGGCATTAGGATTATATTATAATCATATTGCAGTGTTATACTCCGCTCTCCAATTTATGGGTATTTACTACGTGTTATCCAAAACACGGAACATAACGCCGTACTGTTCAACGTAGCAAACAAGCAACACAACAAAAAAGCGTAACACAAAAAATATAGATACCACTTCGAGGTACATTATACAAGTAATTTTTCTCTATTCAAAATTTGACATTTCCCGTACTAAATTGATTTTAATTTTCTAATTAGAACATAGCCATATTCAAAAGACGGCAGTCATTAAATAAACAAAAACCGCGGAAAGTTAAAAGTGAACAAGTAGGAGCACAACACACCCAAAACAACATTATATTACCAAAGTAATAAAGATACTCTGAATCAAAGAAAAGCCACCGAAAGCGCGAAATAACAGAGCTTATAAAAAATATTCGAGCAAAATTATTATATTTCCAAATTAAGTACACAAATGTAAGTAACTGAATGAATGTTTTCACGAAGCTTTAAATAACGGATCTTTATTTACTTGAATATTTTACTGGGCTAGGGTGTTTTTTTGGTAAATTTTTATAGTGAATTTTAAATGTTGAGGGAATAACGTCACTAACACAATATTTACTAAGAGACTTAACTCCATTTCCCGTATTTGGTATCAAGACATTCTATTCTCCGCTTTCTGCTCAAATTACTACTGCCACAGTGAGTGGTGGAATTGAACGCTGCGCTTTGTCTTGCTCTGGAATTAATCTTAGTTTAAAAAGAATCTTTTTAAAGAGAAACATCGGTTTTTCAGAAATTTATTTTAGAATACTAAAATAAACGCGATTAATCCATTTAAAATGAATATTAATTTGATTTAACCACTGCCCTGTGTGGGTTACTTAAAAATTATAAATTAATCTTAGGAAAAAATATAATACAACCAAATAAATAAACAAGTACAAAAATAAATGATAAGCCAAAGTAAAGATATTCAAAACGAGTTATAAACAGTTATAATGCTACGAGAGTATTCCATCAGTCACGTTCTACACTTTACGATTTCTTCATTATCAATATTTTATACCAGCAACGTAATAAAAGATTTTCACAGGTGCCCTTACTTTTTTCGACCCGCAATACATTTTTCAACTAAATTATATTATAAGCATACATACATGCCGACGCTCACGGTTTATGGTACCCCAGGGCATATACATATGCGTTATCGCTTCAACATATGTATGTTTTATTAATTTATTGAATAAATCTGATTTACTGATGATTTTAATTTTATTTAGAAGAAAACAATTACTTATATGAAATATTTTATTGAATTTTAATTCCGTATAGCTATGAGGTGAAGTAGACTAGCGTGGTGTACCGCTAGAATACATATTTAAACCGCGTTATAATAAAACATATAACATAGAAAGCTTGATTGCTATTTAGTTCTACATATTAAAAAAAAACGAATATTTCCATCAATTTTTACGATCGAGCCTATGCAGCCATAATGGCGTATCGAAAAATCCCGCGATGTAAGCAGAATTTCAACACGTAAATAAAATATAGTTTCCCAACGGCTATCAGTAACAGGTGACAAATATTCGGCACACTGTCCTCTCGCATTATGTGGCCAATATAATTTATTTGGATTAGGGGAATTTTTTTTTGCTAAAAAAGTAACGATTTTGCACACAGGCTCGAAGGACCGGTGGAATCGATACAGTAAATCATAACTTGAATGTTCTTTGATACAGTGTTTGGTTATGGATGTTATCGCCGCACTTTGTCTTTACAAGACCGAGGAAGTGAAAATAATTTAAATACAATCACCTCCCCGAGTAGGGATCGAACCCACAACTGATGGCGCTCACAGTCAGACGCTGTCACGTATAGATATAGATTCTGATTCTGCTAGATATTTGGTTACCTCTTACTTTTCATTATGTAATAACTTAGTTACAAATATATTAATCGTCACCTTCCTTAATATATATGGATTTTGAGTTAAAACAAGTAGTCAAGTAAAACAAATTATATATAAAAATTAATTCTAAAATCTTAAAAGAAAACCCTCCAATGCTAAAAAAACTAAGTCAAAATTCAATAAAGCAAAGTAAATTACATTAGTGCCTTCTTATAACTATTTAGAGATTCAAAACAAGCGGCGGCGGCGGCGGGTACATTAAAAGCGTCCACGTAAAAATAAAGATAGTACATAGATTGTAGAAATGTAGGGCGGGACGTGACAGGTGCCTTCAGAGCTTGGAATTGGCTGAAAGTAATCCGAGGCCAGGCTTATCCTATCTCTTGAACAAATAAAAATACTTATCACGTAAAACGTCGTAAAACCTCCTTGTTGATAACGCATATTGACCGGTATTTTAAAGTATGTCTAACTTATAGGACATATAAGTATATATGGATTGTATACATGGATTGTGGTGCAATGGGATAGTGTCTGACTGTAAAGGCGATCGGTTGTGGGTTCGACCCCTACTCGGGGGAGTGATTATATTTCAATTATTTTCACTTCCTTGCTCTGGTAAAGACAAAATGCGGCGCTGAGTTCCACCGCTCAACACGCAATGCTCCAAATTCGAAGGCAAGCATTTACTTTCTGTCTACCCTGCTATGCGGGATAAAAGCATGAGGCCAAAAAAAAAAGAATTGTAAAGCATATGATAGACCATCATGCATGTATAGCGTCTGACTGTAAACGAGATTGGTTTGTTTATTTGACTCACATTCGGTGGAATTATATTATTTAAATCGTTTTTGATTTTTCCCCTCAAGTCGAAATGTCTTACATTCAGTTGAAAAGGTAATGTAATGTCACTAGTGTTTTTCTCAGAATATCGTGGTAAATACTTTTTTATCTTTTGCTTCTATTTGTTAATCTGCCCGTTGCCTTATCACCATCATATTTATAAGTATTATGAGTATTTTAACGAAATTATTTATCTTACTTATACATACATAAGGACATCTGAACATTAATTTTATATAAGTTTTTATTAGTTGTATGATTCCATACAAACTGTGTTTGGTTATGGGATCGAAAAGCCCAATATATTTTGACCAAAAATCAAATTACAAAATCATCACGAAGCAAAACATTGATAATATAAAAAACCCCTTGTCGTATCAGCGCTAAGTAATAAGCTGTCGTATGCAATCAATACCATCGTCTGCGAGATCGGGCTTTAAGAGGATAATTCTGAAAACTCCAAGTATGGCGAATTTACTGTGAAACTTTCACTCATTATATATACTTCATACACAATTAACTAGGTGCAAGTTTGTTTGTTTGTTTGTTAGTGTTAAGACAAGTTGGAAATTTTGTTGTACATGCAAACTAAGTCTTGAAATGTTAATGAAAATAGAATTTTTCAGTTCGCGTCTATTTCGGCGTCTGACTGTAAACGCGATTGGTTGTGGGTTCGATTTCCACTCGGAGGAATGATAAATACAGAACACGCAATGTTCGGCAAATTCGGTGAAAAGCAAAGTACGGAGTGTCTTGACACTAAGTCATTTCTGTCTATCCTGCTATGCGAGATTTTGTCATACCAGAGCGGAGAAATCAAAATGATTTAAATATGATAACTCCCTCGAGTAGGAATCGAACCCACGACCAATCAGAACTCCGCCTACGCTATGCTACGCCACTACACGGTAGCCAAAGAAAAGTCGTATATTTAATTTTTTTTGAACTAGCCACAACTGCGTTTGACGTTCACCATTCGAGAATCATACTAATTAAATGTCAGTTAGAATCAACATATAACATGACATTAGGAATAACTGTTTCTCCACACAAAAACTTAATTTCTAAGAATTATTTTTTACTTTTTTAATTATATCTATTTAATATATATATATATATATATATATATATATATATATATATATATACATATATATATATATCCAGTTTAGCACAAATACAATTGTATAACGGTCTTCAAAACAAATATAATTCTAATATTACAAATGCGAAACTTTGTGAGATTTATATGTGTATATTTGTTACTCTCCTTCAGCTTCTTCAGTGTTGAGTGGCGGAGCTCAACGCCGTTATTACCAGAGCAGGGAAATAAAAGTAATTTTAAATATAATCATTTCTTCAAAAAGAAAACACAAATAAGGCAGATTACACAAACAGATAAGAATAATAACGCTTCGCTTTTACAGTCTGGCACTGTTCCACTGCACCACATGGCATGTTACTCTGTTACACAAAAACTACTGAACAGATTTTCATAAAACTTTACAATAATATAGCTTATACATCAGAATAACGATTAGGCTAGAATAAAAATATATAATAATTTAGAGTAATTTGGTAATAGTATAACGATAAATATCAAGTGGAATCTAGTTTTCAATATATCATTCTCGTTTAAAATGTAACTCTATTGAACGGATTAATCCCGTATATTTTGGTATTCGAAAATCCATATTTGGAAACCTGACGTTTCGAACACTTTACAGTAGTCAGTGGTCACAGTCACCTAAATACACGCGATTAATCCATTTAAAATAGTTTCATTTATATCATGTAAAAATCGCGAATATCAAAGATTTTTTTCATATTATTCTCATCTTTTTACGTTCAAATGACCAATAACAAGTAAAACATAGACAATTCCGTGTACAGTGGCTTGTATATTATAAACCACTAAACCAACAGAGGGCCGCGTTTATATTTAGGGCCAGAGTTAATCCGTATTTCATCACACGCTGAATCTATCGTCATGTGGACTGTGAAATTTGAATCATTTTCCG
The DNA here is from genome assembly GCA_032432895.1 of Dryadula phaetusa. NCBI lineage: Eukaryota > Metazoa > Arthropoda > Insecta > Lepidoptera > Nymphalidae > Dryadula > Dryadula phaetusa. Next base: position 1,217,139 of record JAOYRS010000042.1, read on the forward strand.
GACCAACAGCCAACTTTCCCACTATTTAGGTATCAAACATGCGAATGCTCAATTCTCATTACGATATTAAATTTAATTGTATATATATAGCTTTATATGATATTATTATTAAAATAATTCACTTTTTTTTTTCGGCTTCACGCTTTTATCCCACGTAGCAGGGTAGGCAGAAAGTACCTAGTGTCAAGACACTCCGTACTTCGCTTTCCGCCGAATTCGAGACATTGCGTGTTGAGTGGTGCAACTCAACGCCGTACTTTGTCTTACCAGAGCGAAGAAGTAGTACTTCACTTCACTTCAGTATGTATATATACAAATATTGTAAAACATCATAGCTTTAATATTAAATTATATTGATTGTGTTAGCGAGAAAATAGGTAATTTAAATATTTTAGAATTTCCACGGTGGCGCAGTGGAACATCGTCTTACAATTATTCCCAGCTATTCCCAATTAGAGGAATTTACATATTTAAAATTTTGGTTAATTTCTCTGCTCTAGCAAGACAGAACCCGGCATTGAGTTCACCACTCAACACAACTTCTCCATTTTGGGTGAGAAGTTAACAGAATGTCTTGACACTAGATTGTCTGTAACGACACTGCTATTCGGGATTCACCATAAAGATAGCTATAACACCATCGATAACTTTATTCTAGTTCTAAGCCTAGTTAATTAAAAGAAAAATGTAACTTTTAAGAAAATCGTTCATAAAAGATATAGACAAATTGTACATAGTGATTGGAAAAATACATTGCAAAATTTTAAAAATTATTATCACAATAAAAATATCACCTACAATACGTAACATTATGGTATGTACGTTTAGTTTCAAGACCTCTTCATTCTAATGTTTATTTACGGTAGGATTTTACTATATATCCAAATACTACTTATTCTTTATTACTAAATACTAATTTACCTTCAAGCTAAAGCTTTCTTTTCCAAGTTTTTTTTATTTAAAATTGAACAATTATAATTGCATTAGCAATATTTGATATTCGAAAACTTGGTTTTGAAAAAACCATCGTTTTAATATTAATTAATGGTCACAGATAAACTTTATTTTGACTTCCCGCTTTTATTCCACTTAACAAGATCAATAGGAACCTTGTGTCAAGACACTCCGTACCTCGCTTTCTGCTAAATTAAGTGGCGGAACTCAACGCCGCATTTTGTCTTACCAGAGCGAGGAATTGGAAACAATTTAAATATAATCTTTACTCCGAGTGGGATACGAACCCAGAACCGTTCGCGTTTACAGTCAGGTACTGTCCCACGGCATGGAAGTTAAACTTGTTTGTAAAAAAAATACGATTCTTCAAATACGATTTCCTATAAAAAAAATGAATCTAGTACTCAAGTTACACAGCTCCACCACTGGCCCACATAGATATATAGATTTTATACTATAATACATAATTTGTTGGTTTTAAACCATAATAATAATATGTAATATTATTATAGGCAAGTTATTAATATAATTTTGATATCTATTAATGAAATCAGTGTCGGCTGCAAGTGTCAAGCTGTCTTGATGGATGACGTCATTACCGTAATGCAGTTAGCGAGACAAAATGGCGGACACAGATAATGAAGCGTTACGTAATAAAATGTTTTTCGTAATAACTTTAAAAGGACAGATTGTGATATTGTTTTTACTTATTTTGATTTATGGTATCGGTGTGTTTAAATGAAGATATATTTTATTTTTTTCCGTTTCTTTTTTTTATTTACTATTTTTTTTATTTATACTCTGTGATTTGGGCATATTAGAGAGTCTAGATTTGAATAAAAGATTTTCTCCAACTATAGGGAGACACTACATAATGAACAAAATATCTTGGGGTACGTGGGGCAGTGGGACAGCGTCTGGTTGTAACGTAATCGATTGTGGGTATGATCCCCACTCGGGGGAGTGATTGTACTAAAATTATTTTCACTTCTTCGCTCCGGTACGACAAAGCGCAGCGTTAAATTCCGCAATTCAACACACAATGTCACGAATTGCGCGAAAAACGGAGTACAGAGTGTCTTAACACTAGGCACTTCCTGTCTACGCTGCTATTAAACGATTATTTTATTAATTGCGGCCTTTGTGTTAATCTAGTGTATATCGAATCGAATCGCTCAGTATTCTTTGTGTGAAAGAATAACAAAGAGAGAAGAGAATCCTCATTTATAACATTAGAAAGAATAAAAGTTCTGAATGGGCATGGGAACGACAGCCGCGATAAATCGTTATAATAAATATTTTAATTGTACATATTTTCAGTTGAAAGCACGGAAGCCGATAAAAAAATCAATATACATTTCTATTTTCAACTAACCGCCAGCTACTCGGCGGAAACGTCGCTACACGTCTTGGGACATGTACTGTAGTGTACAGAGGGTACGCGAACAGGCGAAACTGTAAAAATGTGCATAATATTATTTAAATTCGCTATTTATTTTCTTTATCAATTCTTGTTTGAAATAAAATCGTATTGACAATAGTTGGGAATAGATTACAGGTTCAATTCTTAACCAAATATGAATATTTTCTACAGCTTCATTCTTTATCCCGCATAACAGTGTAGTTAGAGGCAACATAGTGTCAAGACACTCTTTTAGCTGCTTTTCACCAGAAATTGAAATTCAAGCTTTTCCTTATCAGGCGGGGAAAATGATAATAAACTTTAAATATAATCATTACCCCAAGTGGGAATCGAACCTACCAATCGCGTTAACCGTCAGACGTCCTACTGCGCCGCGGCGGTCTCAATATATATATATTGAAATGTCTGTTGAGGCGATTGCATGTACACATATTTTACATATGCATTTATTTTTAGTAGTATTAAAATAAAATTTAGCTTTGAAAACGTATAAAACTGCTAAAAAAGCATTGAGCGGAATATGAACTCCCAATGCTCTCTTAACACGGGTCAACATCTGAATCTAAACGCGATCGGTTTTTGATTCGATTCCCAATCAGGAAATGTTTGTCATTCCAAATGATTTCAATTACTGTAATTTTCTCGCCGTGGTAAGACAAAGCGCAGTTTTGAGTTCCGCCACTTAACACACGTAATGTCTCTAATTTCGACGGAAAGCGGAGTACGGAGTGTCTCGACACTAGGTTCTTCCTATCTACCCTGCTATATGGGATAAAAGCGTGAAGCCAAAAAAGTCATAAAGAAAAACATAATATAAGTAATTATTTAGAAAGACACTAAAACTAGTTACTAATAAAATAAATATTCTATATTATATTATAAGGAAAAACAAACACACCAGCAAAATTTTACTATACAAATTGATGGGTCATCCCATTGTCGTATTACGCATCGGGAACACTATTATGTCCACTTAGATGGATGGAGGACCCCGGGATAGAGGTAGTCCCGGGATTCGCGAGGTCCCATTTTCGGAAATATGTTTTTGTAAAAGAGTGAGTAGGGGTTGGATTGTTGTTAAAATATCTTTGGCTGTATATTAATAGGTCTTGTGCTAAAGATAAATGATATATATTTTTTCTAAGTGCCACTTTAAACACATTATTGTCATTTCTGATTTCGATACTATCGTAACACGTATAATAAAATAACGTTATCGCAAATCATTTGTGTATGAAAATAAATATAATTGGAATATCTGTTTATGTTCTGTGTATGTTAAAATAGCCGTTAATTTCTTTATTAACTAAGTTTCTATATATACACAGTACACATGCCAAAATAATATTTTTTTACAAATTTTGTCCGTCTGTTTGTTTATTCGGCACAGCTGGACCGATTTTGCTGAGACTTTCACTGGCAGACAGTTGAAGTAATAAGAAGTCACGTAGGCCCATTTTATTTTAAAATTATAATAAAAAGATTTACAGATATTAAATTCCACGTGGACGAAGTCGAGAGTACGTAGCAAATTAAATTCATACTTCAAAAACTTTAATTTTAGTTCCGAACAAAAAATATAGCTCACATGGTTAAAATTTAATTTTCCCATAAAAAAGGCCCCGATAAAAATCTAGACGAAAAAGCTGCATACATAAATCAAAGTGCCATACTTAATCGACACCCTCCGGAAAAAGCTTTGAAGAGCAAAAACTTGGGAAGACCCTTGCTAATGCACGTTATATCTGTTTGAATACAAAGGCAAGTGTGCTTGACCTCAGACTCGGGTCACCCGATCGGTCAGATAGGCTCTAAATAAACTATAAAGAGTGTTATTTGAGATAGAACCCTATTTACTATGTAACCTATATGTTATATGACAAAGAAGATATTATATGTAGAGAGTATATTTCGGTATACTATAATACAGCTTTGTATACCATAAGCTGACAGTCTACTTGTGCCCACACACTACTATCAAATGTTCGAAGCGTCGGGTTTGTAAGAATGTATTTTTAAATAATAAAGTTCACGCGATTAATCCGTTTAAATTATTTTCATTGCAATTTGCTTAAAAAATCAAAGGTTTATTTATTATTACTAAACATATATCTGATTGTAAGTTGTGAGTTTCAAAATCCAATTCACTAAAAATATTTCAGGTCTGTTTCTGAACGTCAACACGTTAGGTACCATTGCTCCTCAATGCCTTTAAAATACATGTTGTATATATTAAAAAAAACATATTTATTGTCTATTATTCATTAATGTTTGATAACACACATAAATATACACAAAATTGTTAAAAAATAGTTTTCCTATTTATAGTTATCATTTTGAGCTTTCTTTTCCACCGTAATCTAAACCACGACGTGACAGTTTGCACCTGTCAACGTCACATCAACTTTACGCGCCATTTTGTTGCATAATGCAAAAATACAGATAACGTAACATGAACCGTCCCAAGGCGCCGTTACTGAGTGATTTATTTCATAGCCGATATGATTTACCCGCAAGTAACCGCGTTCCCCTTGCTATACACTAGTGTGGTATCGTCATGCAAAATTAACCCCTTTTGTTTTTGCCCGAGCTAATAATACATACAAATTTGAAACATTACTCAATTTAACGATTGTTTATTTATTTAGAAGATAAATAATAAGTAAGTAATCTTCTAAGGTCATAATTTGAAATGTCAAAATCCTTTTTAAAAAACACAATTTGTGTATTAAGCAAAGAAAATTTTATTAGGAAAATATTATTAGTATTGGATTTCCTGATGGACATTTGAGTCTACAATAATCGTGTGTTTCATTTAGCAGTTGAATGTTAAATATAATGTTCATTATATTTGCTTCGCTTTAATGTGTATGGATTTCGTAAGTTTTTGATATATCTAGTATGTGTTTATCGTCTTATTCTGTAGAAGGACAGACATTACATTTTTATATACTCAGTATTTGGTTTAAACTAAATATTGATTATTTCTAACTTAAAAATTCACATATCTACAGCCTTATATATATAATAATTTACAATATTACCACGTTTTTCTCCTTTACCCAATAATACAAACCAATGTAACAGATAACAAAAAATGCTCAAAACATAATTCCACAGACAAACAATATTTCAAACAATAGCCAAACTGTCATTGTTTTGTTTATAAAAATCATTAATTAAAATAACCGCCGCGCACAACTGAACTAATTATTTAATATTAATAAATTATAGAGCTTTGTTCAAATATTGCTTACATTAAATTCGGACATAAATAATGCCATACGCTAACCGCACGGGCCGCTGAAATAAAACGTGGCATAACAAATTTGTACGTACACATTCTGAAAACATTTTAAGTCCACTAAATTTAGAATGCCACAGAAAATTAAACACAATTTTGGCAGCGAAATAATAGATAATGGGACAATTATTGTTTTGTGTGCACGTGTTTTTCAACGTAGTGTAGTGTCTTTAATTATTGTCGGTTCTCATATTTCTGATTTAGGTTGCGGGACTCAACGCCGCGTTTTGGTATTATCAAAGCGAGGAAATGAAAATAATTTAAATATATTCCCGAATGGGAATCGAACCCCCAAAACCGATCGGGATTGCAGTCAGATGCTGTCCCACTGCGCCACGACCGGCCTTTAGAATATTTTTATAAACATATTAAATTGTAAATAGTAAAAAAAACGTAATTTGACCTTTTACCTACAAAATATTCGTTAACTAACGAAGCTCTGTTCTTCACACTAATATTTAGATAAAAAAAACCGACTATGAATATTTCGTAAGATCAATTATTCTTGAAGACGTCTAGAGATTACCGTAGTATTTATCTGTAAGAAAACGTCCATCACGCTAAATTTGGATATATGTACGATCCTTTGCGACGTAATCGTGTGTACACCCTTAAACGGGGAGGTGGGTGACCGATCATCAATCTCTATCACGGACGCAAAAAAGCGAGAAATATGACCTGTTTCACTACTTGCGATATAGTAAATATATCCATATATATATATATATATATATATATATATATATATATATATATATATATATATATATATATATATATACATTATGTATATATATATATTAAAAATTTTGTCCGTCTTTTAAATGTGAAAGGTCGGTCTAACCTGTAACCCTGTCAGTGCGGCAGGCCCTCCTTCCGTTGAGCTATTGAGATAAATTTGTGGTATAATCGCATGAGTTCACCCTTAAATAGGGGTGACCAGCCATCAATCTCCATCAGACATGGTAAAAAGATATATGGGCCGTTTTAAGAATATATGCATATTGAGATGTGCAGTTAATACCGTGAAATAAAATATAGAACTTAATTCATTAAAAGGATTATTAAAATCATGACATGTTTTTACGTTAATAAATCTAATTCAAAATAAATTATTTTTAATATTATTTTCTATTAAAATAGTCTTTATCGCTCAAATTCAAAATAAATTATTTTTAATATTATTTTCTATTAAAATAGTCTTTATCGCTCATCTCCACTCATGGTACAGCTACTGACTGTAAGCGCAACCGGTTGTGGGTTCAATTTCCACGCGGAAATGATTATATTTCTAAATAATCTGGTAAAAAAATCGCGGCGTAGAATTTTGCCATTCAACACGTTACGTTTCGAATTCAGCGGAAAACGTAGTGTGGAGTGTCTTGACACTACGTATTGTCTACCCTGCTATGCGGGATAAAAGCGTGAAGTTACAAAAGTATTACACATGGTAATATTTTAAACCAATTTATTATAATGTATATTTTGAGAGACTGTTATAAGATTTTCTTAAATTATCCCGAAAAGTTCGCCGTTTCTCAGTTCAACCAAGTCTTAGAGCACGCGTTGACTTCGAGATCGCATCTCGCTTGGGCCGATAAGGGAAATTGCGACTGCCTTTCTAACAAAAAATCCTTAAATATCTTGAAAATGGAAAATAGAAAGATATTCTGGTACAATCTCCTTGCCATATAAAATTTGTAACTATTCAATATCATTAACATTAATATTTTATTTTGAATTAAGTATTATTAAGGTTACGCTGTTTTTGGCGTTAAGACTCATGCCTTTGTAAGGCAAAGCGCGGCGTTGAGTTCGACACTCAACATGCAATGTTTCGATTTCGTGAGGAAACCAGTCAACGAAGTGTTTTGACATTGGGTTGTCCCTTACTTGAAAGAAGTTGAAAGCGTAACGCCGCATTCTATCTAATTTTTCCACAGAGCGATAGATAGGCGAAGTGTACTTAATGTCAAGACCCTAAATTCACTGAAACAGGAAATGACTCGAGTGAGAATAGAACCCACTGCCGGGATTTCATATAATTCCAGTCCCACTGCGCTATGTAATTTTAATTATTTACAATAAATACTACAATAGTTTTGAATGACATTTGGACTAGTCTTGTGGATGACATATGCTAATTAAAGGAAACATTGTATTCTATTATATAATTATTATTTTAACTGATAAAAATCTTTTTTTGCTTTTAACGAGGCCGGTAGTGACGCAGTGTGACAGCGTCTGACTGTAAACGCGATCGGTTGTGGGTGTGATTCACACTCGGAAAAATGATTATATGTAAATTATTTTTACTTCTTTACTCTTGCAAGACAAAGCACGGCGTTGAGTTCCACAACTCAACACGTAATGTCACTAATTCGGCGGAAAACGACGTACAGAGTGTCTTGACACTAGGTACTTTCTGTCTTACCTATGATGCGCGAGAAAAGCGTGAAGCAAAAAAACATAGTTATCAGCACTTAGTTATAAGTAAGCGTTATTATAAACTAACAGTAGTTAGTTCATAATAACGCAATAAATTATAGAATCTTATACTAGCAATGTCCCTAATCGTTCCAATAGGACTCAACTATCTATTAATCAGGCGAGTTTGTTTTTGTAAAAGGTAATTAATGCTTTCAGCCAAAGGTTAATGAAGGCGTGTGTTATCGGCCATCTCGGGCCGTGTACCCAAAGCTCGTAAAAGCTAGACCACACAGGATCATCTCGCTAAGAAAATTAAATTTAAATTTTTAAATCAAAATAATAAAAGACGAGAGAGAATGGAGTGTTTTAATACTAGATTCTGTGAAAAATATATTATTATTGTATATACATATAAATAAATTTTATTTGAGTGTCTGTTTGTAATATTAAAAATAATCGCTTTTCATTAAATGCATTATATTTACATACATTTACTAAAATATCATTTTGCACAATTTATGCTTTATTTCTAATGTAATAAAGAGTGACTTAGAATTATTTTATTTTAGAATTACAAAATGAAGTACCACAACAAGTACAGGCGGACGAAGCCGCGGGCTGGTAGTAATGCGTAGTATAGTGTATTTAGAAAAGGACTTTTAAGTATACAAAAATTTATTCATTTTGTGTCTCATGCATAATGGAATGCCATGTGAAACACTTTTGACAGAACTTAAAATAACTATGAATAAACAAATAAAAACTATTAATAATTTTACGTACATATAAAACTTATAAAGATGATTCTTTCAATTATTTCAAAGAAAATATCAATGTACAAAACAATCTAAACTTAATAGTCTCGGACACACCTTACCTTAGCAAGTCACAAAGAATTTCCCAATTTGGCCGCCCTAATCGCCACAATGACACGTATCAGATCGCCCCTCAAATCAAGGCAGGAATCAGTCACGGAACAACTGCATTCTTCTTCGGACAGCCAATTTGGCGCCCCATTTTCGTGAAACTCCACATCCATCAGCCATCCGGCCACTATCGAAAGATTCAATGAATGATAACGAGCCTAATAAATACCGTCCGCTCCTAGAATGGGCGTAATTAATTTAATGGATTTAGACAAAGAAATATGTACAATAAGATAGTAAGATTAATAGTGCTCTTTGTTTTGGTCATTAACAGATGTCGGTTACTTGGTGTCGGGTTACACGGCAAGGAGCCAATGGGTTTTTTTTTTATTTTACCGTAAACTCTAATGAAGGAGCGCCTCTAACGAGCGGAACGACTATCCTTATTATCAAACTCCGTAATCTCTCTACATTTTGCTTTGAAGTCTTTGATCTCCTCAGATAAAATGGGACGGTCCAAGTTTGTTGTAATTAGGAACGAATCGTTTTTACTGTTACGGGTGCGTTCGTTCATTCATTGATTCATTGGAATGGTATTATATATATATATATATATATATATATATATATATATATATATATATATATATATATATATGCATTTTACTTACAACATTTTTATTGGTAGACGCTTAAAAGGTAGATGTATTTTAAAATAATAGTGAAAGATCCATAAAACAAGAATACTAAGAAGAAATCCCTAGGTCCATACACGTGCGGTATCGATTTCAGTTCCTAATGCATTCAAGTCCACATTTAATGCTCGTGCAATGTAAATTTTGAATGTCTCTTTGTTCATACATTGCTATGGCCATAAAAAATACCAACTTCACGAGGTGGCGTCGTCCATTCGCCTTATATCTTGAATCGCAACATAAATTAGTGCACTGGTCGCGTGACGTACTGACTTAGGCAACGTCTCCTTATCGCGCCGGAAGCCGCCTGGCTTCTTTCAGAGCACACTGAAAAAATATTCTAATGCCTATACCAAAAAGTTCACATTTCCCTACCACTACACTGCTGGGAGCCGCGACAGCACTGCGATTTCAACTCTATTTATAACTATAGAAGATCTAATTTTATTATAAACACAAGCAATGCACGGTGAATAAGGTAACATTGTCAGTATGTCGGCATAAATAAAGCCGAGTGTCCTTTAACGAAGCAGACGTTGATGTTGCTATACTAATAACAACACTCTAAACAATTATAGGTTCTGTGTTTAAAGTAATAAGGTTTAATTCAACCCGATGTAACAGGGTAGCAATGAAGGCTCGCATTTAGCGGTTATAGTGATATGGGTGGACTTCCTTTGTCTGGTAATCTTATCGTTGCGCCAAGCGACCGTTCCTTGACGTGATACATTGCTTCTAGTATATATTTACATGATTTTAATTGTGTATTTAAATTACTATTTGATCTGCAATGCGTCGTAGAGCCAGTTTATCACGCGCCATACTTAAAAAAGACAATATGTATATAATATACTAACATTATATTTAAAATCGTTTCACTTTTAATAATAAAATAAACGAAGCGTTGGTAGTCTGTTAGTGTGGTCAGAAGGTGTTTCAGAACAAGTTATTTCATTATAATTCAAAAAGCATTCGCCGCGCTCTACGTAAATCGCATTATTCAATAGGAATGAATTTAAATGCAACCTGATAAGGCGTAATATTTAACGAAACCAGGCCAACTGAAAGCCATCGATTTAATACATGCGTAATATCATTACGGTGGGGAGATTTTCCTCGTAACCGGAGATAAAACTCGACTTCCTTTTTAAAGAATTTTACGTTGACGCTGCGGAATTGTTTTGTTAATATCGGGTCCGTCGGCATTTAGAAGAATTTGAAATTCCTTAGATCTTGGATCACTCATAATTATATGATCCCATCCTTTACAGTGATCGAGCGGCACGCGAAATGGTTCCTTACAAAATTTTAAAGTAAAATCTCTACCGTATTTTAAACAAAGCTTTATATTAAAACTTTAAAACTTACACTTTACAATTGAAAGAACTCTTTAGATTCCAAGATTTTGTAATGGGAATTCTCATCGATGGAAATATTCGAAGATGTAGATTGGTAGAGCATCTCATCGTATCTCATGTTTAAAGACGGTCCCCGGCCGATCACAATCACAAAGTTTGAATACACCTCTTTCGACAATCGAAAAGTTTTCTATAATGGATTCGTTCGACTCGATTGTTTCACGATGAATGGGTACTAATTAAAATGAAGTCAGCGACGCCGGACCAAGTTTCCAATTGTTCCCAACTATAAATCGTAGAGCTATTCCCATATAAATATTGCACATTCTGATCAACTTTGGTGCTAAATTCGATTTGGGAATCTATTCATGTGTGCTCTACATATATTACGTTATGTGGGACAAACGTTTTTTCAGCTTTTTTAAAGGTTTTCTTGACTCGTGTTGTGATGATATATTTGTTTTAATAGTTTTTATGTACAGATAGAAATTTAGTACTAATTTTTATATATTAAGTTTGTGTTAGCAAAACGATTTTTGTACTAGATTTACGCTTTATATCGCATTGCCGGGTAGTCGAAAACAACGTCATATTAAGACACTCCGTTGACTGCTTTTTGAACTATAACCAGATATTGTGTGTCGAGGCAAACTCGCAAAGCGAAGAATTGAAAATTTTAATTATAGCCATTCCTCCGAGTGGGAAACGAATCCATAACCAATTACTACCTTTTACTTCGCTTTCCACCGAATTTGAGACATTGCGTGTTGAGTGGTGGAACTCAACGTCGCAATTTGTCTTTACCAGAGCGAAGAAGTGAACATAATTTAAACATAATCACTCCCTCGTGTGAGGATCGAACCCACAACCGATCGCTTTTACAATCAGACGCTACCCCACAATGCCACGGCCGGCCTCTACATTTTTGTTTATATTAAAATTTTTCAAACACACAACACCGATTAAAGACGTAAATTCAAAATTGCCACTAAAGCTTCAAGTAACGAGCTTAAGATAGTCGGCACGTGTACGACAGCATCCCGTCTACTAAAATTGCCACAAATGTATCCAGTTACCATCGTAGTGTGACGCGAATCCAAGCTGCACTGCCATACATCAACGTCCCGAGTTATGAAACGACTTGAAAGAGATTTTTGTCTGACAGTTTGACTGTAAGTGTGATAAATATTACGCGCTTCCATCTGTGTACTGTCAACGAAAACCGCCTAATTCCTATATATAGTTGATTTTGTTATTTTAAATGGTGACACGTGAGACCTTGTGTTGCAGTAGAATAAATCTGATTGTATTTGATAGAAGTACGTTCAATTTTTTTTACAATGTCAAAAACTATTTATTAATATAAATTATCCCGTTCATTATAGAGACTTTGTCTTATAGAGCAGAGAAATAAACAAAAAATAATAATACTATTCCTCCGAGTGGGAGTCGAACCCACAACCAATCTCGTTTCTAGTCAACCAAGCAAACCCCAATTACTAACATAAATTAATTTTTTTTATTTTCAAACATACGTATCTCAATTCAGTTGATCGGTCGCAATTAGTCAATGTGACATGAACATAATCTTTATCATTATTGAAAACACACAAAAGATTTCTAAACATAAAAAAAAATAATATATATAGATATATAAGAATAAAATAATAACCGAGCGAGCGCATTTTTCTAGTCCCTAACAAATAGTAATGGATTTAATCTTATTTGTCGGTATTATAATACCGCTTTTATTATGAGCTTCGTCTGCTCCTTTCCTATTTCCAATAAGAAATCACGTTTGATCGGGCTGAGCTCGGCCGCAAATGAGCCGAAACACGGCGCTTTTATCTTCCAATAAGTAACAGAGCTTTCGTTTTTCAGAAAGGTTTCACGGGAACCGGGAGGCCACATGGCTCGAAAATATATAAAAACAAACGAACCGAAAAACTGATAGTGCTGCCGTCTGATTGTTATAGAGATCCGTGTACGCGAGACGCGTCTAACCAAACCGTCACGCATAAAACGTGTGGACGTTTTTTTCGATTCCCACTCGTGAGAGTGATTATATTTAAATTATTTCCACTTCCTCGCTCTGGTAAGACAAAATGCAGCGTTGAGTTCCACTGGTCAACACGCAATGTCTCGAATTCGATGGAAAGCGAAGTACGGAGTGTCTTGACGCTAGGTACTTTCTGTCTACCCTATTATGCGGGATAAAAGCGTAAAACACACTTTGTTGTAAGCTCCAAAGTTGGCAATTTCGTAAAAAGTTCGACAAATCCCACAGCGACATTCAAAATCGTGTTCCCTGTTAAAGTTGAGACGATTCGGTTAACGAGTGTCGAATTCTCAAACTCCAGGGCCCCTTCTAGAAGACAAAGTGTCCCCGGGAGGTGCCCCGGTAATTACCAGCCATTACACACAAAGACGCGGCTCGCCCGATTACCATAATTCCTGCTCCCGGGACTCGATATAAATGGACCGCATTTTGTTTTTGAACGCAGAGTGACGTGTGTATTAATGACTATACTTGTCCTCCTAAATTAGGTAAGGGAGGTCGAGATTTAGTTTTTCACTGCCAACTAGACGGTACATAACTTGCCGTATTAGTTTCAAAACAAATTGCCTCGTTTTATCCGCGCTTAGAGCTCGTTTAATATATGCTAATGAGAATTTACGTAATAACAAACAAGCTTAAGTACTTTAGAGCTTGTGTATTATTTTTATATGTTATTTTCAAGTTGTTCTTCGAGTAAAGTATTAAATATAAAGTTTTATTATAGAAAAGTCTCTCTGTTTTAATTTGGTCAGTGCTACTGGAATTTTTGTTTCACAAAACGTGGTAAATTCATTACTCTCTAATTACAGGAGAATCGTTCAAAAGGGGTACGCTTCAAAGCGCCAAGCATTGTAGAGAACCAGCTTTCTTTCGCGGAATAGAGGGCGATCGCCAAAAAAAAACAACATAAAAACCCTTTTAAAATTAATTGAGTTTTCTTGCGGCTACATCGCCCGCTACAATAAATTAATTAACGCTCGAAGGAATCCTTAAAATTTGTCGAGGATCAAAAGTTGGTCGGAAGATACCCCACCGCCCGGTGGGGTAGATAATGCTTCGATTTCCCATTAACTTATATTAGCGATGGGAGAGGCCGCCGCGCCCCGCGGTTCCGCCGATAGCTCCCGATCTAATATATTTCCTTTATTAAGTAACTACCGAAACACGCGAACTCCGTTCTATTTCCATAGGCGTTCTGTTTGTTTACGAGCAATCTGTGCCATTTAATTTTAATAAAATCTGATAACTGCTGACCTTCTTACATCAACAAAATGCACTAATTATGTTAAATTTCAAAAATTTTAAATTATTTTACTATGGAAATTTTATAAATTCATTTTATACTTTCACTATATTTCATCTTGTATTCAAAACCGTCTATCGGATTGAGTTTTATGATACAAGGGCGATGAAAGCGTGCATTAATATTTAAACAACTCCTTTCTACGCCAGTCATTATTCAGGTGCGATTTTGTTCTTGCCAGAGTAATAATTTATAAGAAGAATCAAATATTTTTATAATATATATTTTTGTGTATCTCTCACATTATAAAATCTCTTTTAAGAAAAAATAATAATTCTACGTTATTGTTGTTTACAATATCTATATAGTAAAATGAAAAGCAACTTCACGATTTATCCCATATAGCAGCATATTCAGAGCACCCTTGTGGTAATTCACTCTGTGGGCTGCTTTCTGCGCGGACGCCTTTGTCTTACCAGGGCAGGGAAATATATGTATGAGAATTGAACCCACAACCCATTGCCTTTATAGTCGGACGCTGTCCTATATAGCGTCACGATGATTTTTGACTGATTGCTTATTTATTTAACAATGTTTTGTTTTATGTTTCTAGGTTGTTTGCTCGAAGGTACCCGGCCACCTCCAGATGTGCCACCTCGCAACCCGACTATGTCCCGTTTGAACGGACGAATCACCGGCAATCCGGCTGATCTTGCGGACTTCGAGCCATCGTGCCTCGTTCGAACTCCTTCTGGAAACTTCTACGTGCCTTCAGGTATGAGTTCATGTACGTGACTTTTACTAATCAGTCTAGATGTAAGTATTTTCTATCTATATTTTTTTATACTACTTACTCCTTATAAATTAAAAATGTTGAATTACATTTTACAATTATTTATTTCAAAATTTAAGTGCTTTTAAACGCATATTTATATTAGTAACATTTTAGGGGACATACAAAAGAATCCGTCTATGGACTACAAATCGAACTCATCGTGTAGTAGTCCAGGAAAACAAGAAAAAAGTACTTTGGACAGGATGGACCGAAGTGACAGGCATCCTGCCTTCGGGGCCCCAGTACCTGTTCTGCCTGTTAGAAATAATCTCAGGGCGACTCATTTTCCGCCCACCTCCTCAAGATTCCACTTCAGAAAAGGCCTCTCTTCGAGATGTTCTTGGAAGTGTACAGCAATCGTGTTTATAGTGTTATTTGTTCTTCTTTTATCTATTGCCTCTTATATGTCAGGTTAGTATTTTAATTATATATATTTGTATGTAAAATTGTATTTCTGTGTATTGGACATAAATGAAAAATTTAACACAATATATCTAATGAAATCTCTTTTTACAGCTTCCTATTTCACCGACAACTGGTCATATCAAAACGCTAAGCCATGTTCAGTGTTAGTCAGCGAAACGGATAAATTCCCCACGTCGAAAGCAACGACGCTCGAATCTAGTAACAAATCGTTATCCAAACCATCCCAGAGTTCGACGGCTTCTTCAGGTAAACAAGAAAATCATTCACGCCCTCGTAGAAGTGTAGATGGGCATGCTTCTTTATTTGTTTCTTCTTTAAATACTCTTTCTTCCACGGACTCTTCTAATATAGATATGCATGAAAACTCTACACTTTTGACCACTATTAGCTTAGTGCATGGTGTGTCAACAAAACCATCTACAGAACAAATGGGAGGTGCAAATGCTTATAATGCTTCTATGTCTACATCTGGTGAAACGGTTAACAATGGTGATCTAACTAATAATAACACTACGCTTGAAATAAAAGCTTCAACCATTAGTGTAGAATCGCCTACGACTGTAAAATCACAAGAAAATGTTAGAACAACACTTAGCACAAACTTAAAGACTAAAACCAAAGAAACTAACATAGATTATCCTCGTGAAATGTCTTATTATAAAAAAGATGACATTGCATATGAACCTAGAGACATGCAAAGTGATTCGTCTTCTATCTACTCATATGGATTACAAAAACTACAATATCTAAAATTACTAACCAGATTAAATGAAGTAAGTGAGGAATTACATATATATTCTAATGATCCTACCGAGAGAGGAAGTAATTTAGAAAAATTTCATTATGAAAATGAACACAGCACATCTCCTAACACAGAAAAGAATGCTCCCAAATCTACGAATTCTCTTAGCTTATTGCCTAACACTCTCAAAGAATTTAAGAATTCTGTTTTAACTGAGAGCACACCTGTTTTTACAACACACAAACCTAATTTTGTCACTGAAGATGAAACTTCAAATGAGTTTAAAACCTCAGAAGTTCTAACAAAAATATCTCATGTAACTAAATCACCCTCCGTAGAAAGCGCAGTTGTATTTACTACACACAGGCCTATTCAAACAAATGAGCATGTATTATCAATAACTGAGCCATCACCAAGTGTTACTAACTCTACAGATGTTGTAAATATAACAAATTCTCCAATAGAGTTTAAAACCGAAAGTGAACCATCTACTATAAATGTCGCTTCGGAATCAAAACCTCCAGACTCTATGTCAAATGCTAAACACGTTTTAATTAACCTTACAATTTCCGCTGATGATGCTAACAACGACTCATACAAACCTTTATATTCATTGACGGTAACTGTTCCTACAGTTGGTGAAACAAATGAAATTCCAACTGTTAAAATCACTCCTATGAACAGCGAACCTACAATGCCGACAAATTTTAATAAACCAGTGACAATCGATAGCACGACAAAGAACGCAAAAATTGTTAACACAGAAAATTGGGGAGGAAGCTGTGAATGTTCATGTCCATCATGTGAGGACGTAAATAGTTCTGAAAATATTTATGATGATTATTCAGATAAGACTACCACTATCAGTAAAGAAGCAACACAAAATGTTAAAGATTACAGCACTATAGAGCTGACCACTGCTTCTAACGACATCAATAGTTTTGAAAGCTCCTCATTTACACCAGCCAGTTCTACTACTGACGTGACAACAGATATAACAACAGAATCAGATTTCTATGAAACATCCACTATTAATGAACTGACTACTTCAACTTCTAATGAAGTAACGACAAGAGAAGCTGCAGAATCCTCATCAGAACCAGATAATTTTACAACCGATTTGCCCAAATGTGTATGTCCCAAAGTAAAGCCTCCACCAATTCTAATATTGGAAGGTGAGGTCTCAAAAATTTGCGTTCTGATAATGTACTAACGATCACAAAAATACATCTGCCGGATATACGCAAAATGTTGTTTAGATATCTAACACACTAATACGCACGTTCTATTAGTAAAACTATTTTATGATTTCTATACTTAAGTTGCATGGCTTTAAAAATAGCATTCACCTTCATGCCTGGATTCCATTACTTTATAAAGTTTAATTCTATACTAAATAGTGAAGATAGGATTTCATACTTAAAACCATATTCATATTCTTTAAGAACAAACAGCATTACCTCATAATATATAGTATAATCCTGTCTTAACTATCTATAGCAATAAATTAATAACATCAATATATTACACTTCATTGCATGATTTGCAGCGTACACAAGTATAACGTATGCTCTAATCAAATTTACTCCGTAGGTGCGCGAACGTTCCCAGCACAGTCATTCCCACCTGATGGGACGACGTTCAAACAAATAACTTTAGGTGAAAAATTATCAAAAGAAATCCTTCCATATAGCTATTGGAACATGCAGTTTTATCAATCCGAAGCGGCTTACGTCAAATTCGAATATATGATACCAAGGGGCGCGTCTATAGGTATTTACGCGAGACGGAACGCTTTGCCGACACACACTCAATATCATTTCTTAGAAGTCCTAAGCGGATTTAAAGCTCGAACCACAAGGGCTTCACATGTAAGTAAAAGTGGAAATAAATTTCACCGAAAATATTCAAGTCAATTTTACTTTTACGAACTTATGAAATATTTAATATATTCAAAATGAGAATACTTTTTTGTATTGGATTATTACTTTAGATGCCTTTTAAGATTAACATTTAAATTTATTTTATAGCCGTCCGTAAAGAAAGAAGTAACACATTACATGGAACAAGGTCACTGGTTCCTATCTCTATATAACGATGATGGGGATCCTCAAGAAATATCATTTATTGCGATGGTCGCCGACGATATGACCCATAACTGCCCGAACGGCTGCTCTGGGAAAGGAGAATGTTTGATGGGCCACTGCCAATGTCAGCCTGGCTTTGGCGGAGATGATTGTAGCGAAAGTAAGTAATGTATTGTAGTTACTCGAATTTTCTTGACATGAGTTGTAAAAAATATATTATATCATTCATTTATATCGTTACATATTGTACAAGGAGTTAATAATAGAAATCATTAGGAAATTCAAATAAATACCAAAATAGGTACATACTATATTACACGACATATTGAAGTTACTATTTTTATTTCATAAGGCGGAGCGATAATGTTTAATTTCCAATTTAGTATTTGTTGTGTCGATATTAAATAAATTTCAGAAATAGTGTCGTAATTAAGTAAAGTTTTGTGCTTTTATATTAATTTTGAAAATTATTATTAAAAAAAAACAAACACCCACACTTTCATGATAATGAATTCAGTTCTATTTTGTTGAAGACCAATTCGATTTTGCTTATAGTGGATTAAAGCAAGTATTAATAAGAGTTATTTTCTGTTTTAGGTGTATGTCCAGTGCTTTGTAGCCAGAGAGGCGAATATATAAATGGGGAATGTCAATGCAATCCCGGGTGGAAAGGCAAAGAATGTTCGTTACGACACGACGAATGTGAAGTCCCTGATTGTAACGGACACGGGCATTGCGTTAACGGGAAATGTTCATGTGTCAGAGGTTACAAAGGCAAATTTTGTGAAGAAATCGATTGTCCTCATCCCACGTGTTCAGGTCACGGTTTTTGTATCGAAGGTTCTTGTGTTTGCAAGAAAGGTTGGAAAGGGTTGGACTGTGGAACGATGGACAAAGACGCGCTACAATGTTTGCCGGATTGCTCCGGTCATGGGACATTCGATGTGGACACACAAACATGTACATGTCACGCTAGGTGGTCGGGAGACGACTGCTCTAAGGGTACGTTAATAAAATATAAGTTTCCTCAAATACTACAGACGTATTAATAATAAATATTGTTACTCTTTTAATAATATATTGTAGGTAATTTCACTGTACCATTTAAGTAATATACTTGTTTATGTAATTCCATGAAAGTTTAAAATAATTTATTCTGATGCCCAGTTTTAGATAATTATGACTTCAATATTTAAATAATAAATGTATTACTTCATAAATTTCGCGAGAAAATAATACTTTTATATAATTTTAAGAATAATACAAATAAAACACCTTTGCAGAAGTATGTGATTTAGACTGCGGTCCGCACGGGCGTTGCGTCGGAGAGTCTTGCGTCTGTGATCAAGGATGGACCGGCGAATACTGCACATCAAAACTTTGTGATTCAAGATGCAGTGATCACGGACAGTGCAAAAACGGAACGTGTCTTTGTGTTTCTGGATGGAACGGGAGACACTGCACTCTTGAAGGTTGTCCCCGAGCGTGTGCAGGACATGGCCAGTGTAGAGTTGCTAATGACGGACATTGGGAGTGCAAGTGCTTCGATGGCTGGGACGGACCCGATTGTACTACACTGAAAGAGCAAATATGTGATGACTCTAAAGATAATGACAAAGGTATTTCAAATATCGATCATACCGCATTTATCTACATTACATATCATATTTTATTCATATTCACTTAGAAACAGGGCCTAAAATATGAATTCAATTCACACCCTAACTCTTTTTTATATAATGTTTATCAGATGGTCTCGTCGACTGTGAAGATCCAGAATGCTGTCAAAGCGCCGCCTGCAAAGGGAGTCAGCTCTGCGTCTCATCTCCTAAACCGACAGACATTCTTCTGAGAAAGCAACCTCCGGCAATCACAGCTTCTTTCTTCGAAAGGATGAAGTTCCTTATCGACGAAGGTAGTTTACAAAACTACGCAAAACAAGAAACGTTTAATGAAAGGTGAGATAAATGTTCGGTGTTAAATTAGGTTTAAGTAATGTCAGGTCATTTGATGGTACCACCATCAAGTGACCTGACCAAGTGAAATATATATAACATACGCAATGTTGTGCCCCAGTCAGTCCTGTTTATTTACATGAAATTGTATTTATTTTTTGTTCCACCTTATACTTAAGATTTGTTTTAAACTAATTCTAATTTAACGGATAAATGCTAAATTGGCACTTGCATGTACTTTATGTTTACGAATATTTTTGTCATTATCTCTAACATGTTCTCTAACGTTTCTTCCTTTAATAACAATGTATCCAATGATACTTATTGTATGTAATTTTTCGTCTTTTCGCTGCGCAGTATGTTTTGGAACCACTTCAATACGAGGTAAGATCTAGAATCGAATATAGGTAGGACTTTGTGTGTCTTTTCATTTGTTTTGTGTTTGTGCTAAATACATCTCTATCTGTTTCATTGGCAAAATATAATATGTTTGTACGTGCATGATACTTGTATATTGAACCTGTATATGTGTCCTGTGAGTTTTGTGTTACGCTTCTTATAAATATTTATATTTTATAACGATAATACATTTTATAGTAGTTTTAGGTATCACATTTTTGGATCGTAGATAACATTGGACTTATAATAGTAACATAGCCTTTTGAATACTTTAATTCTTTTCATTCAATTCAACACTAATTAAATTCGATCAAATTAAAGCAATTATAAACCTATACTATATGTAGTAAATTCATTTGCATTTTCCATTTTGTATACATTTTACATTTCTATATTTTTAACTCGAATCTTGTATCGTTAGAAATATCTAATTCATTCCCTCTAACTTTAAATCCTTTATATTCGAGTTGTAAACAATATAATTCATACGTGACGATTAAAGATTTACCTTGTTCAATATTAATTGAAATATACTCTAACTTTGCCTTGATGAGTTTTAGTATAAAAAAATTAATGAAAATGTAAAATTTAAAAGAAATTCTGCCACTTAAGCGTGCAAGCATTTAAATTAACGTTATAAACTTTATATTACGTGTACTTAGCAATAATTAGCATTTAAAATGAGAATTTTAATGTCATATTCCCTAATATTATATACGTCGTACAAAGTTTTTTAAAACATATTATCATTATGACAAAAACGATCACGCGATAGAAAATACTGAAAAACCGTAGATCATTATAAAATTTTTTATTGGATTTGCACGAACTAATTTACGGTCTAGGCCAACTGAAGCTACAGCTATTTGTAAAAAAATTTCAGCCGATCTGCAGTAATTAGAGGTAGAGTGGTAACATCTCTCGGGTCTGGCCTGGTCGGTGTAAGGGTTTCTACATCCACACCGTTGGAAGGGTTCACGTTGACAAGAGAGGACGGTTGGTTCGATCTCCTCGTTAACGGAGGAGGGGCGGTCACCCTTCATTTCGGAAGAGCGCCCTTCAAGAGGTCTACCCAAGTCGTGTTCGTGCCTTGGAATGAGGTATGTAAAATGAATTACATAATTGCTATACTTACATTATTTGTTTGTTTAGTATACCAAATTCTTTTTAAACTTCAAAATCATACATAATGTCAATTGCATATCTAATTTCATTACAACCAAAGTCATACGATTTTACTTAACCCCATTAGTGACATCGAACAAAATCTTGGATTTTAACTTAAACATTGGACGCCATAATTAAAATTCCAAAGCGTCGTTAACTCGAACGAGACATCAACTAGAACAACTTAAGCGACAAACTCTGCAAGTAATTATTTTTTGCGAGCTCCAAAACATGCGAAACGACAATCAAGTCAGCATTAGGTATTAAGACTTAATTTCAAACTTTAGGAGACGGTAAAATCCGTCTAACACGTATAAATCTCATAAAGGTCTGACGAGGCTGAAACGAATAACTTAGTCTCGTTTTACTCTTAGAAAACTTATTAAGTTAGCGTGTATTTCCAGAATTTAAAAGCTATTAGATAATTTTCAGAACTTTAATCTCAATTCGCTGTATTTAACTTCGTTAAAATTTAATTTTACTTTGGATATTAATCCTTACAGAAATGGCTGTAAGTGATCCCAATTTATACCACATATTTGCATGTTGTTTACAGGTTGTGATAATAGATGAAGTTGTAATGACTACATCAGATGATAAGGGCGGTATGGGCCCTCCACAAGCGTGTCTCGCCCATGACTACGACATGATGAAGCCTGTAGTACTAGCCACATGGAAGCACGGCTTCCAGGGTGCCTGCCCAGATAAGAGTGCCATTTTAGCAGAATCTCAGGTAAAAATTAAAATATCTGTATATTTTTACAAAAAAAAAACAAATTGTATTATTTTCAATGCATGACTTTAGCTTTCAAATTGAGTTATGTTAGATATTTTAATAAAGTAAATATTCTGAATACTTTTATACTAAATTGTTTGTGTTGCCGCAAAATGAAAGTCATAAATCTAAGTCATCGCAAGTCTGTAACTTTTGGCATATCACCAAGTGTTGAGATAGAAGAGATTTATAATGACAATGTTTGAAAAGTTGACTCAGTTGACAGCTCATACTGTATAAAGGTGAAGCTTAGTACATACATATTTTATACATATGTATTTGCTTTGTAATGCTGTTTAGGTGATTTTTTACTTCTTGTTCGTCTTGAACCGATTGAGGGGAAAAAAATTTTTGAATATAATATTTTTACTTTGCACCTTTGCAGGTGGTCCAAGAGAGCCTACAGATACCGGGAACAGGGTTAAACCTTGTTTATCACAGTTCTAGAGCAGCCGGATACCTCTCCACTATTCAGTTACAGCTAACACCAGAAAAAGTCCCACCAACATTAGCTCTGATCCACTTAAGAATAACAATTGAGGGTATTCTCTTTGAAAAGACCTTTGAAGCAGATCCAGTCATTAAGTTTACATATCCTTGGAATCGACTAAACGTTTATAGGCAAAGGGTATATGGCGTAACTACAGCGTTGGTGAAAGTTGGTTACCAATATACAGATTGTAAGGATATTATTTGGAATGTACAAACGACTAAATTGAGTGGACATGATATGAGTATTTCTGATGTTGGTGGCTGGAATTTGGATATACATCACCGGTATAATTTCCATGAAGGTAAGCTCGTTTTTTTGCTTAGATAACTTTCTTAAATAAAACGTAATAAAAATATATTTATTAATATAATTTTATTGTATTCTAACATTATGACACTAATTTCCTTTCAGGTATACTTCAAAAAGGCGATGGCACTAATATTTATCTCAAACACAAACCGCGACTTATTATCACTACTATGGGTGACGGTAGACAACGCGCTCTTGAATGTTCAGAATGTTCAGGAACTGCCATTAAACAAAGGCTACTAGCCCCAGTGGCACTGGTAGCTGCTCCAGATGGTTCGATCTTTGTAGGAGATTTCAACTTGGTCAGAAAGATTAATACCGATGGCACAGTGAGAACCGTTGTTAAATTAAAGTGAGTTGACGCAAATAATTAACACTTGAATAATTTTGACATTTTGATAAAAAAAAATACTTATTTGTTTCTCTAATAAATGTAATTTGTTTTTCCGATAAATGATATATTTTTTATTTCTTTTCAGTGCCACAAGAGTGTCATATCGCTATCACATGGCTTTATCTCCATTGGACGGTACTCTCTATATATCTGATCCAGAATCTCACCAAATTATTAAAGTTCGAAATACAGACGACTTCAGCGATCCTGAAAGAAATTGGGAGACCGTTGTCGGTTCTGGTGAGAGATGTCTCCCAGGAGACGAAGCTCACTGTGGAGATGGAGCGTTAGCTAGAGACGCGAAGCTAGCATATCCAAAAGGAGTGGCAGTTTCAATAGATAATGTTTTATATTTCGCAGACGGAACGAATATACGCATGGTTGATAGAGATGGAATCATAACTACTGTTATTGGAAATCACATGCACAGAGCTCATTGGAAGCCAATCCCATGTGAAGGAACACTAAGTGTTGAGGAAGTGCATTTAAGGTGGCCGACGGAACTAGCTATCAATCCTCTAGATAATAGCTTACACATCATAGACGACCATATGATTTTGCAAATGGCACCTGACGGTAGAGTGAAAGTAATTGCTGGGAGACCTTTACATTGTCCTTCCCCATTAACTGGATACGATATGGAATTAGCAACGTATGCAACACTCGTTATGCCTCAAAGTATAGCTTTTGGCGCAGCCGGAGATCTTTATGTGGCCGAAAGTGATTCTCAGAGAATTAATAGAGTGCGACTTATAACGACGGATGGCAAAATTTCTTTGTACGCAGGGGCAGAATCTAAATGCAATTGTTTAGAACGCGGTTGTGACTGCTTTGAAGCTGATCATTTCTTAGCTTCAAATTCTAAGTTTAATACAATATCAGCTGTTACTGTAAGCCCAGATGGCAATGTACATATTGCGGATCAAGCAAATTATAGGATTCGATCAGTTACAGCTAGCATTCCTGATGCTAGTGGTGCAAGAGAATATGAAATTTATGCTCCGGATACGCAAGAAACCTATATTTTCAATAGATTTGGACAGCATGTTATGACTAAAAATATTTTCACTGGTGACAATAACTATGTATTCACATATACAGTTAACACTAGTAATGGAAAACTTAGTACAGTGACTGACGCAGCAGGAAATAAAGTATTCCTACTAAGAGACTACTCGAGCTTAGTCAATTCCATTGAAAATACTAAAGGTCAAAAATGCAGGCTGAAAATGTCGAGAATGAAAATGCTTCAAGAATTACGAACACCTGATAACTTCAATATGACATTCGATTACCATGGCACTACAGGATTACTTAAAGCAAAATATGATAGTACTGGAAGGAGCTATATTTACAAATACGATGAATTTGGTAGATTAACCTCTGCTGTCACACCAACTGGTAGAATAATCAATCTAACGTTCGATTTAAGTCTTAAAGGAGCAACAGTACTCGTCAGCGAAAATAACAGAAAACCTGTTTCTATCCTAATAAAGGGTTCATCTGTTAATTCTAAAGTTGGTGAGGCTGAGAAGAAGACAATCATATCAACCGATGGTAGCATATCTTCAAGCATGCCATGGGGTCATGTAATATCAACAGATACTGTCCCATACACAATATTGTCTGAAATTGATCCTATTTTAGGCGAAAGCTATCCAGTACCAGCTAAACAAAGAACTGAAGTTGGTGGAGATTTAGCAAATCGATTTGAATGGAGATATTTCTTACGTAGGTTGCAGTCTAATAAAGGCAAGAGCAGCAAGGCTGTCGCACAAATTGGTCGCAAATTGCGCGTCAATGGCGAAAATCTGCTTACACTAGAATATGACAGAGACACCTCGACGGTTGCAGTATTTATGGATGATAAAGTTGAGTTGCTTAATGTGACTTACGATAGAATGGCACGACCGGTGAAATGGGGACCTAGAAGTGGAATATTTGCTGAAGTTGAGCTGGACTATGATAGATTTAATAGACTTACTAGTTGGCGATGGGGTGACTTAAACGAAACTTACGGCTATGATAGAGCAGGTAGATTGCACGAAATTCGTTACGGAGATGGATCTTCCCTTGCCTATTCGTTTAGAGATATGTTTACAAGCTTACCTTTAAAAGTAACGACACCTAGAGGTAGCGATTATCTTTTAGATTATGACGATTCTGGTGCCCTACAAAATCTTACCACCCCCAGAGGTCATATCCATACATTTGCATTGATGACTTCTTTGGGTTACTTCAAATACCAATATTTCTCACCAATGAACCGACACCCATATGAAATATTTTACAATGACGACGGTCACGTCCTAGCAAAAATATATCCACATCAATCTGGCAAGATTCTTTACGTCTACGATAGCACTGGCAAATTGGAAACAATACTAGCTGGAGCATCAGCAATCCGCTATGTCTATCACGAGAATACTCATCTTGTAAAGAATGTAGAAATTACAGACCCTGATTATGAACTAAGACAGGACTATAAATACCACGCTGGTATCCTAAAAGACGAAAAGATGAAATTCAATTCAAAGAGTGGTCTAAATAACGCCCATTTCAAATACCAGTATGATGGCAATGCGAGACTCTCTACAATAGATATGAACATCAATAGTAAGGAAATGCCGCAACTGCGGTTAAAATATAACCAGAACTTGGGTATCCTTGAAGGTGTTAGTGATTTGCGAATCTACAGGAACACATTTAATCGCTCAGTAATGCAGGATACAAGCAAACAATATTTCACAATTAGTGATTACGATGATCATGGCAGAATTAAGACAGTTCTCATGAATATTAAATCCTTTGACGTATTCCGCCTCGAATTGGAATACGACGTAAGGAATAGAATCAAGTCGAAGAAAATGATGATCGGTGATACATCCTCTAACGAACGAGTAAGTTACAACTACGACGGACACCTTATGGAAGTGGTTGGGTCCGAAGACGATTGGAAATACGTTTACGATGAAAATGGTAACATTATCGG
Organism: Dryadula phaetusa; assembly: GCA_032432895.1. NCBI lineage: Eukaryota > Metazoa > Arthropoda > Insecta > Lepidoptera > Nymphalidae > Dryadula > Dryadula phaetusa. The sequence goes on from JAOYRS010000042.1 coordinate 1,244,045, forward strand.
TATCATTGAACGTGGAGAGAAACGTTACCTCGGCTATGACATCGGAGATAGAGTAGTTCAGTACGGCGACGTTGAATTCAGTAGTTATGATGGTCGTGGTTTCGTTATTCGAAGGGGAGAACAAAAGTACCGGTATAATTCTAGAGGGCAATTTGTACACGCGTTTGAAAGAGATAAGTTCCAAATGTGGTACTATTATGATGATAGAAACAGATTGGTCGCTTGGAAAGATGACAAGGATAACATCACCCAATTCTTCTACACGAATCCACAATCACCTAATCTAATTACTCACATGCATTATCCAAAAGCTGAAAAGACCATCCGATTTTTGTATGATCAGCGTGATTTCCTTACCTGCATCGAAACAGAAGATCAACGTTTCTATGTAGCAACTGACCATAATGGCTCCCCACTTGTAGTGTTTGATGTAAATGGTGAAATTATTAAAGAAGTTAAACGCAGTCCATTCGGTAAAATCGTCAAAGATACAAATCCAGGATTTTACGTACCTGTAGACTTCCAAGGAGGAATACTCGATTACAATACCAATTTGCTATATTTGGAGAACCGCTTATACGATCCTGTTGTTGGGCAATGGATGACACCTAATTGGGAACATCTTGCGACTAAACTTAGTCTTCCTACTGATATATTTATATACAGATTTAGAAATAATGACCCAATAAACCGTGACCAGAATGTTCCATACATGACCAGCTTGGCAAGTTGGCTACAGCTGTATGGCTACGATCTGACTAAGATGATGGGAGCTAAATATATTACAGATATGATATTCCAACCAAAAACAGCAGTCACTGCTCCTCAGTTGGCGCCAGATTTCGGTGTCATGTCTGGATTACAATGTATAATTGAAAAGGTGCGTATTGCTTTTTTTCCATTTAGGGTTTAAAAAATATAAGAAAATTAGTACATCCGTGTTAATCTAATAAAACAATTTCAGGTAAACGACAAGTTATCAGATATCGAATTTGTTCCCACGCCACTATTGAAAATGGAACCGATCACAAGAAATCTGCTTCCACGTGTGTCATATAAACGTGGAGTGTTTGGTGAAGGTGTACTAATATCCAGAGTTGATGGCAAGGCTTATATAAGCGTGGCAGATGGAGCCAACAGCGTTGTAGAAGATGTTATAACTACAGTATTCAACAACTCATACTTCCTGGACGTGCATTTCAGTATTCACGACCAAGATGTATTCTATTTTGTGAAAGATAATTCTCTTAAAATAAGAGATGATATGGAAGAGTTGCGGAGGATGTCCGGCAAGTTTAATGTATCGCAAGATGAGACAAACGACCAAGGACTAGAGGTTAGTATTGAATAGATTAAACTAATGTGACAAAAGCTACATTTAATGTAATTGTTTATATTTTTTTATCTTTTTTTATAATATTTAGGCCACTATTAAATGTTTCATATTAATCATTTGAATGTTTTAGTATGACTTAATACAGATAGTCAATTAATTTTATTTTTCTTTTTTCACCAGGTTCGAGTTCATGCAGTAGGCAAAGGATCAGCCCAAGCGGTGATAGTCTTGCGATACGGAGTCGATCCGGCGCAAGAACGAATAAAATTATTGAAACACGCCCACAAGCGAGCTGCTGCAAGAGCGTGGGAGAGGGAGAAAGCACTTGTCGCCGCAGGGTGGGAGGGAAGAGGCTCGTGGACTGAGGAAGAAAAAGAAGAACTGATATCTCACGGTATTGTCGATGGCTGGGCGGCTAGAGATGTTCACTCAGTGTCGAAATACCCACAACTAGCTGACGACCCCGCCAATATAGTTTTTGTGAGAGATGGACGTAGAAAACGGAGAAAGAGCGGGCGGGCGAGGCATCGTTCGTGATTTCACTAATCGTGCCATTTGACATTGACATTTACATATAGACAACTTAAAAATATCTTGAGTGACAATTCCTATTAAGTATGTTTCTTGTAACCAGACAAAAACAACTTTTAAAACTTAGAGATAAAAACTAAACCAAAACGTGAATATGTAAAAGTCAATGTCCATTCGTCTCCCGCCATTTTGTATTTTTAACATTCGGATACTCTGTACGTATTATTTTTGTAATGGCCTGTTTGAGTGAGGTGTCTATGGACTGACGGTGTTTTGGACTATATTAGAGTTGATGTTTTGTATCGTAGTATTTGATTTGCGTTTAGGCGTTATATTATTTTTAAATCGCCCTATTCATCGGTCTAAAATGAATCTCTTGAAATAACTTACGACAGGGTAACGAATCATTAATTAACGCTTATATATGAACTGAGCATAATATTTTAACAAGAATACTCAATCGCCATCACAAGTTAATCAATTTTGATATTATTTTACATTTTTATTTAATCCTATATACGTACGTTGCCTAGAATAATGTACTTTTTCACAAATCATGTATTCCTAACGTATTTTAGCCAAATATTTCTTTAAATCCCTACATTTAGATATTTGTAAATAATATTTTATTCTTGTAGTCGTTCCTTTTGTATTGTTAGACCTAAGGTCCTTATTACTTCGCAATACTATACTATTAAGCAATAATTTTATATTTTATCTAAGCATTTAAAATCTAGACCCGAGGTTTTTATTTAATAGCAACACTACGGATTTCCAATACTCTCAACGTAGATGTAGTCTGTACTTTCACTATTCATCTTTCCTAATAATCTTCAATATTTAAACAGAAAATTTCATCTATACTGGAGAGCTTGTCGCACTACACTTATGTATAATAATTATTTTAGACACTAGTCGGACTATAATCCGTCACAATGTTATGGCTCAATTTCTTTTTAAAATAATGACATTAAACGCCATGTTTAAATTAAAAATAAAATAATTAAAATAATAGTGCATTGAATTTTGAAATCCCTTTTTTGTAATTGTAGTATTCAAATAGTTTAAAAGTGACAACTCCGTGTATTCCTTATCAGTAAGTCCTAATAATAAATAGATGAAATTTTAAACGTGGATACGTGACACTGCGTGTGTTGTGCAATAATCAGTAGTTCTCATAACCGTCTAGGGTCGAACCTTCTTGCTGACTTATCTTAGACTGACTGTTCTTATCCCTTTGCATATTTTATATATAGTCTGTGGTATCTTACAGCCACTGAATATTGCAGATTTTAAAATCGATTTGTAATTGGTATATACGTCCTCATAGTAATTGGCGATTTAAAAATCGAATTAAAAAAATTTGCAATCTGCAGAAGCTTATATTGTGCGCTCTGAATACCTGAATTATAGTATATGAGAGTAATATATATGTATAATAAAAAAAATAAAAAAATAATAATAAAATAATCGATGTAAAGTAGAAATCTTCCGTGTATTTATATGAAAGATATAATATTAACCCCGTTTATAGTTTCGTCGCGTTCGAGCTCAGCCGATGTATCCAGTAAAGATTAGTCGTAATTCGTAAGTCAGTAAGAAGAGTGTAATATAAATTGTAGTTTAGGTGTACTCTATGTCCATAATTGTGTCTCATTTAAATTGTGGTGTCTATTCCGTGTTAGATTGTTATTTTAAACGCTAGGGACTGAGTGATTGGTGATAGGGCGTCGAAGAATATTTTTTACGAAATGTTTATAAAATATAAATATTGGAACGCGAAGGAGTATCCTCACGTGCGCACGCGCCGCCGCGACGGTCGACGCAAAGTGATATTTTTGCAAAATGTGACTAAACGAAGCAATACACTGTAATTTAATACGTCTTACATTTTATTTAGTTTAAGGTACGTTTAATTTATAATTAAATATTAATGATACAATTTATATTATATGTATGTGAATGTAGAATTCGTTTCGCGGTGATATATAGAGCGGTATAGTTATCTTTTTTATGATGTATAAAGAATTCTAATTTGTAAATAGGTACTTAAATGATGTAACGTGTAAAAATATTGTACATATCTTTGCGCTTGAATTATTTATAGATATTTAAGATTCTAGGTTACATTGTGTAAACTAACCGTGTCAGTAGTCGGCGAGGGCCGATCGGGGCTTTAGAATGAAAGGTTAAGATCTTACTCAAATATCTTTATATAAACGGCTTATTTTTCGTATATTCCCCAAAAAAAACTTCAAATACATATTATTGTTTATGCTAAATTTGATTTTTTTTTGTATTTATTAAAATAAAATATTAGATGTTTTCTTTTAAATTCTACGTGTTTTATTATTAATGTACGTATATATGTATGTATGTATGAATTTTTAAATTATTTTCTAAATCCAATATGTAATCTAGTATGCTAACAACAGACATACCATAGACTAAGCTTCTAGACATTTTAGAGAGCTTCACAAATGCGATCAAACGAGCATTTACGTAGACCTCCGCTGAATTTAATTTGAACGAGACCGAACATTGCAAATGCGAATAAAATGGTTTTAGTTAAATAAAAAAAAACAATTATTATTTTACTAAGCAATTTATAAAGATATATAAATAATTATTTTCATTTTCAATATAAAAATGGCACTAAAAGTTGAGCATTTGCAATGTTTCCAGCTCGATGGTAGATACGGTGCGTAGACAGAATATAGTTGACATTGTGAACCACACGACCTTCTACAATAGACTCGAGATATATACTATTCTAGGTAATTCTCTTTTTTCTCCCTTCTCTCCTCGTGTGGTCCATTATGTCTGACAGTGTACGTGCTGGGGCCGATGTAAGCATGTACAATAATAAATATAGAAAGTATTCTAATGGAATATGTAATAAAAAATAATAAAACATATGCACCTTTGTTTTAATTTGAACCATCCACCAATCTTATTTTTTTAATATTAAATTATTTTGAATTGTTATTAATTAAAATCATATCGTATAAACAAAAAATGGTTTTTTAATCAAAAATATTATTTATATTTAAAGTGTTTACTGAATATTTATTTATTATATTAATAATAAATAAACTACAAACGTCAAGTCAGTCAGTACATCCGGTGTCAGTCAAGCCGGTTAAGACGCAGTGGGATAGCGTCATACTGTAAACGCAATCGGTTGTCGGTTCGATTCCTACTAGGGGGAGTGATTATATTTAAATTAAATTCACTTTGTCGCTCTGTTAAGACAAGGCGCGGCGTAGAGTTCCGCCACTCTCAGCACGCAACGTTCGGCGGGAAGCGGAGTACGGAGTGTCAAGACACTATAGATACTATAGATTAAAGCGTGAAAAAAAAAACTTAAATTATGAAGAAAGAATTTTACTGTTTGACGTTTAAAGCTTATATGACATTTTTAAAAAGTTTACATTTTTACAACAATGCATGAAAAATATATTAATAATATAAATGTACATATATACGTTGCCATGGTTACGATAACAGTACACTATTAAGGTAAAAAATAAATAAAATAACGCTCAAATGAAATTAATCATTTTATTTATCAAATACATTAAACTAGTGATATGTTTAATTAATTTTAGGAAAAAATACATTTATAGTACTCAAAAAAGTCATATAAAAAATAAAACTAGATTTAGACCATGGATTTTTCTATATACCTTACCTAGATGAAACCGAGAATATTTTAACAAAAAATTACAAATTTTCATTCCCCCATTTACTTTATTCCTTAAGAAAAAAACACTTATATAGGAAAAAATATACAGATATACATATTTCTTGGGAGGTTCCCAAGAGGTGCGGGTTTTATATATCGAATGAAAATATCGACTTGTTGAAAAAAAAAAAATCAACTAAAAAAACTACAATAATTTGGAACTTCATTCCTAAAATCACAATAACAGAATACAGAGTGTCTTGACACTAGGTTACTTCTTATAAAAAAAACTTAGATATACAACTATTAAAGAAAAAAATTATAAGCATTTTAAATACATGAAGTAAATAGAAAAAGTAATGATTTATTTAACTCATTGTTCTTGTTAGACAAAATGCGGCGTTGAGTTCCGCTGACCACAAAAACAAATTATCCCAATACAGACACTAAGCTCTCCATCTACATAGCTATATCAAAAAAAAGTGTTTTAGTGTTAAACAATTAAAATTACTTTCGAAAATGTGTGTAACATTATACAAACTATATAAATATAAATGGACGATGAATTCTATTTTAAAACATTGACTATTAAATCGCATCAAGATATAATGAAATACAAAAATACACTACTTTTCTATTATATTATCTAACACTAACATACATCATGTATAAGCATCATTACAAATTTCACATAATTTTAATAAACTCTTAAAATTGACTAATATATCATTTTTATAATCTGTGCGAATATTCTTAATAATCTGTGATGGTAAAGAAACTGTCACATTAGTTTTACATATATATATATACATACACACACAAACATATATATATATATATACACACACACACAAACATATATATATATATATATATATATATATATATATATATATATATATATATGTTTGTAAGTGTGTGTGATAAACGACAAGAATACATGTCATCTGTCGAAAAAAGTTTTACATAAACATTAGTTTTACATATATATATATATACACACACAAACATATATATATATATATATATACACACACACAAACATATATATATATATATATATATATATATATATATATATATGTTTGTAAGTGTGTGTGATAAACGACAAGAATACATGTCATCTGACGAAAAAAGTTGAAAAATAATACATTTATTTTGCCTTCCCTTTAAAAATCGAATTACATTTTGTCCTAAACACAATAATTTATATTTAAATTATATTCATTACTCTGCTTGGGTAAGACGAAACGCGGTGTTGAGTTCCACCACTCAACACACGACGGGCCTAGTTAGAGCGGAAAGTGGAGTATGGAGTGTCTTGACACTAGGTTCTCCCTATCTACCCTTGCCAGGTAGACAGGCAGTATCCAAGACACTATCGCTGAATTCAAGATATTGAGCGTTGAGTGGCGGAATTCAACGCCGCTCGTGAAATTGAAAATAATTTGAATATAATCATTCCCTTGAATGGGAATCGAACCAACAACTGCGCTACGACCGGTCTCAACTCACATTTTAATTCTATGTCAAATACAATAGAAAAATGAAATAACTTTAAAAAAAAATAGTAAATAACTTTTTACAATTTTTTTTTTAATATTTAATAATCGCGTATCTAAACAATTTTGTGAAACGATTATTTCATCAACACATAACTATTAGATCAAACGGTAATTTTATTTATATATAAATTGAAAACTAACAACACCGGATGAGCATATAATAATTTATTTAACAATTTTCAAAATGATATCCCCTAATTAGAATAAGAAATTTAAAAAAAACATAAAAATAAACGCAGCGGTATTCGAACCCGCGCGTCTTAGAAACCGTCCAAGCGTCTTAACCGCTAAACCATACGTATGAATTACATACGTATAGGACAAAAAAAAATTGACAAACTAAACGAATGTATATATATGATTTTATACTTTGCAACATATTATATATAAAGAAAATAGCCTCTTTTTAGTGTTTGAATATAATTTTCAAATGAAAATAATTAATACATATGAATTAAAATAAAAAACAGACAGTAATAAATAATTTTTTTTTTCAGAATACTTATATTAATAAATTATACAATACAGAATGTTATGAAAGATAAAAAAAATATACGGAGATCAGTTTAATTTAATATAAATTGAAGACATGAATGGATGAAGAAGACAACCCAGTGTCAAGACACTCCGTTGACTGCTTTCCGCCCGAAATCGAAACATTACGTGTTGAATGGTTCACACAACGCCGCATTTTGTCTTACCAGAGCGGAGAAAAGACATTTTTTTTAATATAATCATTCCTCGAAGTAGGAATCGAACTCACAACACAACTCGCGTACAGTCAGGCGGTATCCTACTAGGCTACGATGGCCTCAAATGATTTTTAAAGATTTTACGGTCTAAATTTATATTTTCAATAATAATAATAATATAAATTTTTTGTAAAATATTAAAAAACTACGACCTAATTTAAAAGAGAATTTATCAAAGAAATCTAAAATTGCGAGAACCTTCATCCATCCATATTTTATATTACTTTACTACTTACTTACTTTATTATATAAACACTTTTAAAACGTCAATTGACATATGCGTGTCAGTAGTGTCAGTCCCACTAGAAGCCACCTCCTGAAGCCTGGCGAGAAACCCGACAAAAAAATACAGAGAAACGCCCATTTATAAACGATATTTTGAGTTAAAAAGACGTAGAAATATAAAAATTCAATTTCATAACGTTAATAAATATAGCCTCTAATAATAATCTCAATAATGTCTTTTATAATTAAAAAAAAATACAAAAAATAAAATAATTTCTTTATATAATATAATATATTTTTATAATATGTTTTTTTAATAGTACCAATAAAGTCCTACCAACTTCAATTGAACCAAAAATTCTATATAATCGAACCTGCGAACACCTCAGTAATATTCTATTATTTATACCTAACTGATCTAGTAACTCTTTTAACGACCTTTTCCATATTCTCGTGAGAATGTATGAAACTTATTAAGTATAAGAAAAATATTATAAACAAACGTATATATACAAATATATAAAATAGGAGTGTTTGTTTGTCATGTCAAAACAATCGCTTTTTACAAAATGCATATGTAACTAACACGGTACATATACCGAAGTAAAATTTTTTACAATTTTTGTCTGTCTATCCGTCTGTTTGTTCCAGATAACCTCTGGAACGGCTGCACCAATTTTGACGAGACCTTTACTGGCAAGCAGCTGATGTAATAAGATGTAACTTAGGTTACTTTTAGTTTAGAATTATATAATATATTTTATATAAAATAAAATATTAATAAATGCATATTAACAAATTAATAATCGATTCTCTCTAACATTTTTTTCATTTCAAATCCAAAGCCTAGACCTCATTTAGTCCTCAACTGTACCAGTAACTCTTACCTATCTGTTCCCATACTCTCATATAAACACATAAAACTTAATTAAAATAAAACTAATATATACATAAAATAATTCATCCTAAAAATCCTATAATCGAACCCGCTCCAACCTCAATGCCAGCCTATTCCTTAAACTCCTCCACTGGACCAGTAACTCTCTTAGCCACCTGCTCCCACTTGCCCAGCATCTCCATGTCCACGTTCTCCACCACCCATTGCTGGGTGTGGGAGTGGGGGGAGCACGGCTTTATGAAGACATCTCGCGTGGTCGGATCCCAGTCTAGACAGTTATCATTTGTACCGTGTTTCAAATTTTTCGTTTCCTGTAAATAATAATAAAATAGGAAGAAAATTAACACAATTGTAATGTAGTGGGGCATTTGATTGTGCACCCAATTGGTTGTCGGTTCGATACACACTTAACGGAATTATTATATTTAAATTATGGTCAGTACCCGAGGCGCAGCGTTGGGTTGCGCCACATACTGTCAATTAAGTTATTCGAAGCAGCAGTTGGAAGTCTAATATCAGGATAAAAATGTTTTGAACAAAAGTTATTTTTGTCTATTTATTTAATATATACATACAAACATACATCGTTTGTAAATGATAGAGAAAAAAAGCAAAATATCCATTAAAAAAAATTAAATAATATTTTAAAAAAATATTTAAAAATATCTATATAAAAGTAGGGTAGACAAAAAGTACCTAGTGTCGAGACACTCCGTACTTCGCTTTCGATCGAATTCGAGACATTGCGTGTTGAGTGGTGGAACTCAACGCCGCACTTTGTCTTACCAGAGCGAGGATGTGAAAATAATTTGACCGCAATATTAAACAATTTTAAGCCTTTTCTTTGAATATATAAAATTTGTTTTTCGTATTTCTTATTAACTGAAATTATTACTAACTTAAATTTCGAAAGGACAGTATTTATCAACCCGTTTTAAAAATCTATAATTGTATCAAATGAAACTCAATAATACCAGGAGCAAATTAACAGTGAAAAATACAGATTATATCTTAACAATTACAATTTAACACTAAATTTAATAACATACGTACTATTATGAATCTGTCAAAACTAGCAAACCAACTCCACAAGGCATTTTTGGTATAAATTCAAAATAAAAATATTTAAATTTTACTGTTTTTTTTTTAATTAATTCATAAATCAAATGTGTTTGACTCGTGCAATAGATAAAGAGGTCATTGTATGATATTACTTTCTGTTCCGCAACCGGGCTATAGATAACTACCTAAAATCAACGAAACATATACAGAGGCCGGCCGTAGCGCAATCGGACAGCGTCTGACTGTAAACGCGTCTAGTTGGGATATTTAAATTATTTTCATTTCCTCACCCTTGTAAGACAAAGCACGAAGTTGTGTTCCGCCACTCAGTGTCGACGGAATGTCTTGACACTAGATACTTCTTGTGTTAAAAAAATGATCTATTTGTCAAATTTTCATACAAACCGGATAATATCTCCACAGCTGGTTACCACCTCCCAGGTGACAGCTATACAATAAGATGGGGCTCTTGGGAGACGCGTCCGGCACGTCCCAGCACATGTTGCGATTTTTACACCTGGAAATACACATACAAGTATATAAATACTATGGTGCCTCCTACCAGCTGGAGCGATCTTATGAAAGTCGAAGGCAGCCGTTGGGTGTAATGCAGGAGGCTGGAGGAGGCTTACTTCCAGCATTCCTTCATTCCATTTTAATTATGTTATTCAGGTTATAAGACGAAATGGATTAAAAAATAAATAAATTGATAAAATAAATTTTATAATACACCCGCCACCGTGTGTTTGACATAAACATTTATATAAAGCGATATAAACGTTGCTTTGATAATTTATTTTAGTCACCAATTGTACGGTTGGTTCACAGTTGCAGCTGCAAAGAGTATTCGGAGATAATAGTTTAATACAATATATTTTTTTAAAAAAAAATTATAAACCCTTTTCCCCCAAACAATATTTAATTTATTAATTTGTTTTTCAAATAAATGCATAGTTTTAAACTCTAACTACATCCATGGATATATATGAGGCAAATCGTGGCACAGTGGGAAAGCATGCAACTGTAAACGCGAAAGGTCGTGGGTTCGATTCCAACTCAAGGGAATAATTATATTTATATTATTTTCATAATAAGATGTACCAAAAAAAATATTTTCGGATACCAAACTAAACGCGATTAATCCATTTAGAATAGTTTAATTTTAATTTAATTTCAATTCCTCACGCGGGTGAGAGGAATTGAGATGTGTCACGCAAGTACACGCAAGTGTCGAAGTGGGCGGCCCCGGCGGTCGCTACCTGACGTCGCGGTGCCAGGACAGCACGAAGTCCTGCTCGCCGGCGGCGGCGCTGGTGCAGGCGCGCAGGCGCAGGCGCGCCAGCTGCGCGCCGTGCTGCGCGTCCACGCAGTACTGCGGGTGCGACGCCGGCTTGATCTGGCGACAGCGGCGCAAGGGTGAGTCAAGAATAATTCTCTTGTCTATTAAATATTTCTTTTATTATAGTTTAATTATTTATTTTTAAAGTTAATATACGATTAAATATTTTATGATTATTTCAAACGTCTTCTGCCCGGTCGCAAGACAGAAAGAATAACGTGCGATCACCTCTTTGCTGTCAGCGGGGGTTGAGCACATTTGATTTATGAATTAATTTAAAAAATTAATGAATTCTAAATATTTTTATTTTGAATTTGTACCAAAAATCCCTGGCTGTGTTCATATATTATTAAATTTTGTAGTAAATTGTAATTGTTGTGATATAGTCTGTATTTTTCACTGTTAATTTGCTCATAGTATTTTTTTAATTTCATTCGATAAAACTATAGAGATTAGAAAGGTGTGACCACTATCTGAATATACTATCTGAATATAATATCAATACTGTCTGAATAATAATTTCAAGTAAAGCTCAAAAAAATATGAAAAACAAATCTTATACATTCAAAGAAAAGGTTTACAATTGTTTAACACTGCGGTCATTGGGTGTGTGCGAGCGGGACGCACGGGAATAGTACGGGAGAGACAAGGACCGCGACACTAACAGGTTAATGTGCAATATTCCTAGTTTGGCGTCCGGGATATAAGGCTACAAAAGGCTAATAATTTGAACGTAGCGGGATTCGAACCCACGCTTCTTGTTTTCTGAGGCTGAGTCTAAATTCTTATATGCTTGTTATAACGTTTTTGTTTTTCTTTTTTTTACCTTCACGTTTTTATCCCGCATAGCAGGGTAGACAGAAAGTACCTAGTGTCCAAACACTCCATACTTCGCTTTACACCGAAATCGAGACAGCGTGTTGAGTGGTGGAAAACAACGCCGCACTTTGTCTTTACCCGAGCGAGGAAGTGAAAACAATTTAAATATAATCACTCCCCCGAGTGGAGATCGAACCCACAACCGATCGCGTTTACAGTCAGACGCTGTCACACTGCGCCACGACCGGCCTCGAAATTTTCTAATTTTTTTTTAATATCAGCAACAAGTAAACGCTTGAAGTAAACACAAAATATTTAATTTAATATTAATTTTAAAATAATTAATTTAATTAAAATAAAACAAGTATTCAGTGGTGATATGCAAGACATGATTTTTTTTAATAGTTACAATAATTAGTACGCCATTCGTGCGCGAGTCCAACTCGCACTTGGCTGATTTTGTATTGTTAGCATTTTCGTAGAGATTTTTGCAATCTGCTACCCAAATAAAAAAAAAGAACTAAATATTGTAAGTCATCTTAAAAATCTATAAACAATCCATATATAACAATTTAATATTATAAATGCAAAACTTTATAGGGACAGTTGAATAGATATTTTATACTTTTCCACGCAAAATCTACTGAACTTGATTTTGATGAAACTTAACGGTAAATATAGTTTATAAAAAAGCACATCGCCATACGTATAAAGATTTTATTTAAAACGGCCATAATATAACGATAAGTATTTAGTTTTATATAAGGAATATGTTAAAAATTACTTACATTGCCTTCACCAAAGGGATTCGGTTCAACCGGTGGGTATTTTGCTGTCAAATCAAAAGCTATCTGTAACAATAGAAAAAATATATTTATTCAAACTCAAGAAATATAATAACTAACTAACTAACTTAAGGCCCGGTCGTGGCGCAGTGAGAAAGCGTCTGACTGTAAGAGCGATCGGTTGCGGGTTCGATTCCCACATGCGGGAATGATTATATTAACATTATGTTTCTTTTTCTCGTTCTAGTAATATGAAACACGGCGTTGAGTTCCGTCACTCAACACGCAATGTTTTGAATTCGGCGGTAACGCGCAAAGTACGGAGTGTATTGACACTAGGTACTTCCTGTCTACTCTGCTATAAGAGATGACAGTGCGAAGCTAAATAACTAACAAAAATAAAAAAAAAGTCTCTTAATACGAAATAGAAATAAACGATATAGGAAGTTATAAATAAGGATTTTAACCGAATTAATCATGCACAGGCAAACTTCTTTTGTATTGCGTCTACCAACTACTGTCAAGCACCCATTCAGAACATCGAGTTATCTTAAATATATATATATATATATATATATATATATATATATATATATATATATATATATATATATATATATATATATATATATATATATATATATTTACGTTCAGGGTAGACAGGAAGTACCTAGTGCCAAGCCGCATAATCTTATATGTATTGTAAAAAAAATATATATGGGATTAAATGACATTCACATTGCGTTTTAAATGGTGGAACGCAACGCCGCACAACTCTAAAATTTGTTGTAAAAAAATAAAATATATGCGATTAATCAAATTAAAATAGGCCCATTTAAAAGGTATAAGAATTGCGACAGATAAAACACTATTAGGAAATAGGCGACTCGTTGAAAAATAAAGTACACATCGTCTAAGCAAAATGTCGTAAAGAATTTAGTTCTTCGTTCCCCGCACATAATAATCTTATTACCCAACTGCCAAAAGGCGGGTTATGTTTTCATCTTACAAAATAAGTGTGTTCGTATGTTCGGTTTCTTTGTTCCTTGTAACCGCTAAACCCGTGAACTGATTTTGACAAAAGATTCGTATTAAGGGCGCGACTATCACTGAATATATAAAATTAATGTAAAAAGAAAATGGCGAATTTAATACTATATGTTTGATACATATACTGCCTTACATATACTGACTATAGCATAACTGACCTGCGTAATGAACCATCTAAACGGTTTACATTTGAGTTTCTCCCTCAAGGCTTTCTGCTTGGAAACGTCCCCGGTGTCGATGCGCAGGTAGTGAGGTCTACGTCGATATAGGAACTGCGCATATTCGTCCATCCACACTTCCGCCACACGCCTGTAGTTCTGAAAGGCATGTGTTTCTTTTTATAATTTCACACTACGATGCGTTTGATATACACTTTAATTAAAAAGGACATATGCAGGTTGGTGAGACAAGGATAACTAAAGTATTTATAGTTCTGAAAACAGTTTATTTATTAATTTACAATAAAAAACAATGTATTTTTTACAACGTCACGCTTTATCTCGAATAACAGGGTAGTGTCAAGACACTCCTTACTGTTCGAATGGAGACACTGCGTGTTGAAAAGCGGTACCGAACGCCGCGTTCTGTCTTACCAGAGCCATGAAATGTTAATATTATAACTATAATCTTTAAACCGAATACGCATCAAACCCACAAATATCGTATTCATATTCCGAAGGTCCCACTGCGCCATGATAATTCTATTTACCGAGTAATTTACAGAATTTTTCCGATGAAATATATTTGAACGATATCCAAATAGAACCAATCCTGCTTCATATATTTTTTATAACCATATTCATATTAAAATAATATTATTAATACTATAACAGAGGCCGGTCGTGGCGCAGTGTGACAGTGTCTGACTGTAAACGCGATCGGTTGTGGGTTCGATCCTCACTCGGGGGAGTGATCATATTTAAATTATTTTCACTTCTTCACTCTGGTAAAGACAAAAAGCGACGTTGAGTTCCATCATCCAACACGCAATGTCTCGAACATGGTGGAAAGCGAAGTACGAAGTGTCTTGACACTAGGTACTTTATGCCTACCCTGGTATGCGAGATAAAAGCGTGAAGCTAAAAAAAAATAACAGAGGCCTATAGTGGCGCAATGGGACAGCGTATATCTGTAAACGCGATCTGTTGTGGGTTCGATTTCCACTCGGAGTAATGATTATATTACGATTATTTTTATATTACATACGGAACATACTCCAATTTTATATACACCTACATACGTGTGTTGACACAAGGTTTTATCTGGGCTATCCTGCTATGCGGGATAAAACGTAAAGCTGTTGTTTTTTTTAATAAAATATAATAAATTATTAAAATACTCACTCTTCCAACAAAGTCACCATGCCCGGGATTAGGGAAAGGTGCAAATTTCCTGTATATATGGCCGACGCGGGAACACGGCGCGTCCACCATGCGGCCGCCGCATTGCCATATCTGATAGCCAACCATAATAATACTATAAACATTTAAATCACTTCAGTATCTGACTGTGGCTGTGATTGGTTCGAACCCACGTTTCGATCCACATGGTGCACTAATAAAATTTCATTTTTTTTTTCCAATACTCCGCTCTAGTAAAATAAAGGGCGTCGTTAAGTTCCGTCACTCGACACGCAATGTCTCAATCTCGCACGGAAAGTGGATAACTCAGTGTCTTGAGACTAAGTTTTTTTCCAATTCCCTGCTGATCTTTTTCTTTTAATAAATTACATTTATATTTTATTCTGTTTTTGCCACAAGTAATTTTTGTTGAAATTAAAATTAACTATTAAATTAATGTTAATACGTAAGCTTTGTTAATTTAAAATGTATGGGATTTCGGTATTTCTTCTAATTTATACAAGGTTTGTTACATTGAATATATATAATTGTAAAAGATTTTTAAAAAACATATAAAAGTGTTGAACGCAGCGGGATTTAAACCCGCCTCCCTTGGAAACCGTCCGAGCGTTTTTTTAAATGTAAAGTAAAGTAAAGTAAAATACTCTTTATTGTACTTAAAATAAAAAATATACATAATCTATCTTTGTATTTAAATAGTACAATAGGCAACCTTATCGCTAAACGAGCGATCTCTTCCAGGTAACCTTTGGGTAGAGGAGAGAATGAATAAAAAGGGGAGGGCGTACAGAGTAAATAGATATAAATATATAAATACATATGTAAACAAACAAACACATACATACATATATATATATATACATATACATAAACATATACAATACATACACACATACATATACATACACACACATAAACATATACATAGATTTTCTCTCCATTTATATATATATATATGAATGTATGTATCTATATATACATACATTCATATATATATATAAATAGAAAAAAAAATGCAATAGATTTATATCTGTGTTAAATAAAAATCTTTTAGCTTTTTTTTAAAAGTTTGTAATGTTTTAGCTTGTTTGACTTTCAGTGGTAAGGAATTCCACAAGCGAACGGATTTTATAGTGAAGGAATTTGTATAGAAGGAAGAAGAATGGCGAGGAATATTAAAAGTTAAGTTAAAGGTAGAACGGAGAGAAAAATTATGTTATTCACATAAAAACTTTAATCGCTCTTTAAGATATGATGGGTAAGATGGATTGAAGAGAACATTATAAAGAAGACAAAGAACGTGAGTATTCCGGCGAAGCCGAATTGGGAGCCACTTGAGCTTTCTGCGAAATTCGGAGATATGGTCATATTTGCGAAGACCATAAATGAACCTTATGCAGATGTTTTGGAGACGTTCAAGTTTGTTTAATTGTTCCTCTTTTAAATCAAGATAACAACAGTCAGCGTAATCAAGTATGGGTAGAAGTAGTGATTGTGCCAGCGCAACCTTAGTAGGAATGGGTAGAAAGTTACGTAGTCGGCGTAATGTTGCAATAGCTGCAAATATTTTACGACTTACCTCAGTAATTAATGGTTTCCAGGATAGATATTGATCAATAATAATACCTAAATTTTTGACTTTATCAGTAAAGGGAACTATCGTTCCATCAAGCATTATAAACGGTAATTCTTGTAGAGAAATTTGAGGAATAAGTCGTGAACTACCTATTATAATAGCTTGAGTCTTCTTTGGATTTATGTTTAGTCCTATTAGTTTACTTTTAATTGAAATATTTTTTAACTCTTCATTTATTGCTGATATGAAATTTGGAAGTTCATGCAACGAACATTGACGATAAATTTGGAGGTCGTCAGCGTACAGGTGGTAGGGAGAAGAAATATTGTAACATAAATAGTTAATAAATAAAGAAAATAAGAGAGGAGACAACACGCCACCTTGTGGAACGCCAGCACGCACCAGGGACCATTCAGAATAAGATTCCTGAATACGAATACGTTGCTTGCGACCATGCAAGTAAGAGTGAAGCCAATCAATCACTTTAGGAGATATGTTAAGAGAATACATAATCGCCAATAGAATGTCAAAGTCTATGGTATTAAAGGCATTACTAAAGTCGAGCAGAATCAATACTGTAACTTGATGATTTTCCATGTCCAGGCGAATGTCATCTGATATGTTGACTAATGCAGTAGTCGTACTATGACCAGGTCTGAAACCGGATTGTAAAGGATTAAATAGGTTGTGGTTTGCTAAGTATTTACCAAGTTGCTGGTTTACAAGGCGTTCGAGGACTTTTGATAGGAATGGTAAGATGGATATAGGTCGATAATCAGACATGGAAGAAGGATTTCGGATTTTAGGTAGTGGCGTTAATTGAGCCTCTTTCCAGGATGAAGGAAACACATTACTATTAATGGAAAAATTTAGGATTGACGTTAAAACAGGAACCACGATATCAAGGATTGGTATGATCATTTTACGACTAATGCAGTCAGAGCCAACTGCATCAGAATCAATCGCCAATACATCACTTTCAGTAAATTGAACGAAGTTAAAAATGGAATGAGTAGGTTGTTTGTTTGTTTGGAATAGAAATGTTTTCTATTCCAAAGTGTAAAATAACACTAAAAATAGTAAAATATATAATTATAATAAATAATTCTATTTGTCCATTATTCTGCTTATTTTTCATAATTCTGAAAGCTAAATTCTATTAAAAAAATAAATAAACAAATAATCATAAATAGACTAAAAAAATTACAATTTCATTTAATCTCAAAAAAAGTAATAAAAAAATGAAGATTGTAAATAAGCGGGCTTTAATAATAATATAATTATAAAGTTCTATTACTTTCTAAAGATCAAGGGCCGAATAAAATACTTTGGCGGACCGCACTTCACACTTCACGGATTTCAATCGCACCTTGTGTTAGCCTTTAGGTATTCTGTTTTAAGCTAACTCGTTTTTTTTTTTAAATTATATTTTTCATTACCTAAAATCTAAATTAAAGACAAAATAATAATTGGCATTATGATTGAGATCTTTGACATCTATGAATAAAAATAATAATAATAAATTTTAAAAAGTAAATAACATACCTTAAAGCTCAATTCATACTGTTCGCCACCCCAAATGTCCAAGCCGGGATCGTATCCTCCCAATTCCCAGAAATACACACGGGATATCGCAAACAAGCCACCCGCCATTACGGGACTCCTGCAAATAAAGAAATAAGATATCTACGATCAAAAAGAGTAAATAATCTATTTTATTGATTTTTTATTTTTGTTCCGGTAACTCCGAGTGAGGACTCGGAGTTATTGTATTTAATTAATTTTCAAAGCGGGGCGTTATGTTCCGCCACGTAACACACTATGTACACTTAATGAATCGTACATAAAATTTATATTAAAAATTATTTTTATTCCGCCACTCTGGAGAGTATACGGCGTTAAGTTACGCTTCTCAACACCCTGTACCTCAAATTCTAGAGGAAAGTGGGAAATGGAGTGTTATGATACTTCATTCTCTAACTATACTAATAACACCGAGAAGCAAATAATCTAGACATGCCAAAAATTAAAGTCGCATCTTTTAACTACAACTAAGAATTTAAAACAATCCGTCTTACAGAGCCATAAAAAAATAACTTACAATACAATACAATACAACACAACACAACACAACACAACACAACACAACACAACACAACACAACACAACACAACACAACACAATACAATACAATACAATACAATACAAATATTAAACAAATATACTTTATTGCACACACACAACAAATACATAACAAACAAGAAATAATTTAAAAAAAAAGCGAACAATAAGGCGGCCTTATCGCTTAAAGCGATCTCTTCCAGGCAACCTCGGGATATTGGACTTGTATAAAGTGAGGTGAGTGAGTAGGTGGTGCATTGAATAGTATATACATATGTATAATTAATATACAAAAGAAAAAAAAAAAATTAATAAATAAAAAAAACAAACAACTTAATAACTTCAATTAAAAAAAATACAACAAAAAATCGCACTACAAAAAAGCGCCGGTTGTGAGTTCAATTCGCAATTGTGGGAATGATTATATATAAAATATTTTCATTTCTTCGATCTGGTAAAAAAGCGCGTCGTTAAATTCCGGGACTCAAAACGCATTTTCTCAAATTTGGCGAAAAAAACAGAGAGTCTTGACACTAGATACTTCCCGTCCCTACCCTGCGAAACGGGATAAAAGCGTGAAATTAAAATATAATAAGGAAATACTCACTCAAACGGCTCCGGCATATTCTCCTCGTCTTTCGGCAGAATCGGTAATCTCTTATAGAAGAATTCCCAATCGAAGGCACCCCTCGCGCCTTCATCTTGCGCTCTGTACTCGAACGTGTCGTACGCCACCACGTCTATGTACGGGCACACCACCGTTCTGTAGTTCAAAGCTATTGGTTCTGTAATTCAAAATGTTCATAGATAACTGCGGTTCGATTCTCACTTGAATAAATAATATTTTTCACTTCACACATCACAAATTCGAGACATTAAGTGTTGCGTGGTGGAATTTAACGCCGCGGTTTGTCTTACTAAAGCGAATGACTAGTGGGAATTCACAATTGGTTGAGTTTATATTTATAATAGATAAAAATATATTATCGAATTTATTTGCATTATGCATTATATATATAAAAAACCTAAGTTAATGTAAAATATAGTTTCGAATACAAACGCAAAGCGAATGTGTTGACTCTAGGTTCTCTCCAACTACCCTACTATGTGGGATAAAGCGTGAAGCTGCTTATATGATCAGTTTCCCACCAGCTATTCTTAATAGAAAACTGTTTATAAATGTCTAATCAAAATTTTGTCTAAGTAAAAATAAAAAAAAATGAACAATCGGAGTAAAATTTTAAATTTAAGTTTAATTATAATATATATTAATTATAATATATATACATACCTACATAAAAATATACATATATTATTAAAAAAAAAAATCGCCGGACGTGACGCATTAGGACAGCGTCTAACTGTAAACGCAATCCGTGGTGGTTTCGATTGCCACTCGGGCGAATGATTATATTTAAATTAATTCCATGTCCTCGCTGTGAGAAGACAAAGCGCGGCGTTAAGTTCCGCGACTCGAATTCGGTGGAAAGCGAAGTACTGAGTGTCTTGACACTGTCTACCCTACTATGCGGGATAAAAGCATGAAGCTACAAACTTAAATTGTAAATATTTAAGAAAGAACACAAACTTAACAAAAAAGAGCCCCGGACCACACATAAAATAAAAAAATAAAAAAACCACTCCTCACCAAGCAAAGGCGGTAACCAGTTAACAGTGGCTTCAGTGTGTGAGTCGAGGAACACGAGGACATCAGCTGTAGCGTACTTGGCGCCAGCCAGCCTGGCTGCTATGAGACCGCTGCGAGTTTCCAAACGTATCACCTTTACTTTGGGCAGGTGCTGTGATAGATAATCATCTAGCTTTTGTTTGAGAAAACCTGTAATCAATTGTTATATATTTAAATTATTATTACGATACAAATAAATATTTAAAACCCGGCAGGATTCGAACCCACGCCTCTTGGGAACCGTCCAAACGCTCATAACCACTGAGCTTCACTTCAGTTTTTTTTGAAAACATCTAAAACTATTTTAATTAAAGAACGTTTTTTTTCGTTTACTTTAAAAGACATGTAGAATATTTTTTAAAATAAAATAAACCACAAACAATTCATAACTTAAACTCGATATCAAGTAAGCATTGAAAAAAAATTAAAATTGCTATTCAAGTTTTTTTTTCGTTTTATCATTCAATATAAAACTAACAGTTTAAAAATACAGGAAGTATATTTAATTTGCTTGTTCTGTATTTTTGCATACTTTAGTACATATTTGTATAGAAAAAAAAACAAAAAATCTGACAAAGTACGAGTTAGACTCGTGCGTAAAACTTTTTGTATTTATAAAAACGGCAAAAAAATCACATATGTTTCCTAGAAACCTAACTTAAATTTGTAATTCTTTTTACTTAATAGTTGACTATTTCAAACTGTTGCCGTTGTTGAAATAAATGGGAATTTAAAGGAGTTAATTTATTAAAAAAGTTAATGTAGAATAATTTTTTTTAATAATTAATTAAAAATGAAATGCTAATCGTTTTTAAATATGTAGTTCTTTTTTTCGAAAAAAAAAAATATTTAAAATACTTAATAGTTTACTAGATAAATCAAGTTTAATATGTGGGAGCTTTCTTAAACAGAAATACATCACTTCCGATTGATGAATGTTCATGAGATATAGCTTGATGACAAACAGACAGACGGACATACGGATAGCCCTAAAAATAGTTAAAACAAATACTCACTTTTAGTACTAGCATCGTCAACTAGAAACACTTCCTTTATTAAAAACGTAGGTGATCTATTAAGAACACTGTATGCTGTTCTTAATAACGTACTCCAATGTTCATTATGGAAAGGCACTACCACACTCACGGTTGGCAGGGATTCGATATAAAACCTCTTTTTGCATTTGACATGTCGAATGTCTGGAAGGGATCTATTCAGTGGTATTAAATCACTTAGGGCTCCGTTGAAACCGTTCACAGCGTACAAATCTTTTTCAAGGGTTGAATCCTTTTCGGGTAGATAAGCTGGTTTGCCGTGTTCGCCAATGCCTGGAATATTATACATGTAACATTTATACAATTTTTTTTTGGTTAACAATAAATTGTGAATTTGGTAATAAAATGAAATTTAAAAAATCCTAGCTATTTATACAATTTGACAATAAAATTTAGTTTCGTCAATTATTCTTTTTTTCTATTTACTTTAATTATCTGTTAAAAAGTATATATTCATTTTACAAAAAAAAAAATATTTTTAATATCATTATTATTATAAACGATTTTTAGGAAAAAAAAGCGATAAAAATTAAGCTAAATATAGTAAGTCAACATTTTTTAATCTAATTTTGAATATATATATATATATATATATATATATATATATATATATATATATATATATATATATATATATATATATATATATATATATATATATATATATATATATATATATATATATATATATATATATATATATATATATATATATATATATTCAAAATTAGTTTCAAAAATGTTGACTTACTATATTTAGCTGAATTTTTATCGCTTTTTTTCCTAAAAATCGTTTATAATAATAATGATATAAAAAATATTTTTTTTGTAAAAGGAATATATACGCTTTAACAGAGAATTAAAGTAAATAGAAAAAAAAAATAATTGACGAAACTAAATTTTATTGTATATATATATATATATATATATATATATATATATATATATATATATATATATATATATCGCACTAATAGTGCAATAATGTTATCATAATAATATATTTATTTGTTTTTTAGCTTCACGCTTTTATACCGTTAAGCAAGGTACTTAAGATGTACCTAGTGTCAATCACTCCATACTCTGCTTACTACAGAATTCTAGACTTTGCGTGTTGAGTGTCAACGCCACGCTTTGTTCTACCAAAGATCATATAATCATTCCCCCAAGTGGAATTTGAACCCACTACAGATCGCGCAAACAATCAGACTCTGTCCCACTACGCTACCAGCGGCCTCAATACTTTATTGAAACTTGTCATTTATTTTATACATAGACAACATTAATTTTGTTTGAAACATTATTAAGTCATGTATTTTAAACTAGTTAATAAAAAACTGATTAAATCACACTAATAATCTAACATTATATTTAATGTTTGAATATAGTGATACATCAAATCTGATAAATTGAATTACAACACTATTGCATTACTAATAACATACTAAAGCTTTTTAAACATAAATTAAAAGATGCCTTGCCCTTTGTTCTTGGAGAAAAGTAAAAATGGCCACTTTAAAAAAAAACATGTTTATTTAAAATATTAACATGATCCCAAGTAAAACCCTTTTCCGGAACAATTTTGTTTAATCAAATTGTATGAATTATGTCAACATCTGTCATATTGCTATTATTTGATGTACTATAGTGACAACTATCTACCAATATCAAAAAAAATGTTTATGTGACATTCAATGTAAAAATTAGGTACTTATTCATTCATTGTTAATTATATACATAAATGATACTTTGAAGGAATTTGGGAGATATATATGATACTGTAAAAGCTCACCCGTTCTTTGCTTTTCATATTCAATTTGTTGATAATTATGCCAATCAATTTTCTGTAATACAAAATAATAATTTATTTTATGAATAAAATAAGTAAATCAAGTATAAATAAGATTGTGACATTATTTTTAGCTCTACGCTTTTATCCCTCATAGCAGGGTAAACAAATGAAGTACCTTGTGACAAGGAAGGACATTGCATGTTGAGTGGTGGAACTCAATGCCGCACTTAGTCTTACCAGAGCAAGAAAACGAAAATAATTTAAATATAATCACTTTCCTGAGTGGGGATCGAACCCACAACCAATCACAGTTACAGTCAAATGCTGTCACACAGCGCCACAACCTTCTGTTTTACTACATGATTTATGCATTAAACTTAGGTGATAATATATTAATTCATGATCAAAATCAAGTAATGCAATGTAAATTTAAGCTGATAGTATTTGTGTAATAAAATATATTTGATAACATAATTTATCTTTACATTGAGTACAAAGTAATCTGATAAGGCAACCCTATTTCTAGGTACAGCCTATTGGCTTATATTATATATTTATAATTGCCAAACTTTTATAATCTATACATATATTTATAAAGCAAGTTATACAACTTCCTTTGCCATGACTCTTCATTTTATTAAAAAAAAATTAACACACCTTTAAACTAGTAGGAACAAAATATCTCTTCTCATCATATAAAATACTCTGTAACGAATCTCTCACAGGTTGTGCAACATCATTGAATGTCTTTATTTCTGATACACTCTTAATTAAATATATTAATATTATCAATATAGTAACTATAAGAAGGTTTCGCAACCTTAGTAGCCTCAAAAAATTTCGCCTCATCCTGTTAACTGAAATATTTTATAGATATTAATATGTAAAACGATATCATAAAACAACGCCTACACTTAAAATAAGTTATATAATATTCTAATATATTTACACATAAAAATCATTAAAAGAAGTAGTAAAATTATTTTTAAAATATGAAAACACAACAAAATTATACCGTTAAATAAGTGTTCTAAAATTTATAATACAGTATATTTATATATGATTTTTTCCTAAAAAGTTGACATCGTACATAACAAATATTAGATAGATATTTCAAATTATAATAATAAATAGTATACACTTTCAAGTATAACACCTAAGTACACATTAGTAACTTACTTTCGAGAACAAAAATATATCTTAACAACAGACGGAAAAGGTAAAACAAAAGATAAACCGGTACATTGTAACATTCAACGAACAATAACTTGTTTTAATAAATATAATTCGTAAACACCGCAAACGTAAAGCCTTCACCGTTTTGAATGACCCTAAACTGTCAGTTGTCATTTTGTCAAGGCAACTAACGTCAGTTGAAAGTCACAGATTAACCAAACGAAATTACAATCAAAATTTAGTCCAATAAAGTATCTAATTATATTTTTAAAAATTTAAGGTTTATTTACTACACAATTAAGTTATTATTAAAATAAGTTTACTTTGTACAATGTATGTACCATTGAAAAATTCTTACTAAAATATGAGCTCATTTTAACAAAGAAAATGATTTGAATTAGAAATGCATATTAATAAAGTAATATATTAATATTATGCCTTAAGTACGTAGGTAACCTCAATAACTTTTATGGTTATGAACAAAAACTATAATTTTATATTCGAGTCAGGAAAACGTTCAACGATTTACGTAGTTTAATACAAAAAATATATTTTTTGCTAACATTTTAATCTAGATAAACGAACGTATAATATACTAAATGTCATTCGCCATCCTGACAACCGCTGACAACTGTTTGTTTGCGATTGGCTATTTCAAACAAAACCACCAATCATCATAAACCACAGATACAAAATCATGGAAGCCGTCAAATCAACTTAATTCGGCAATTCAATGATCGAAGAATATTGAAATTGAAAATCACGATAGATTTGTTGCGGCTTGCCACTTTGAGTTTCCAAGATTTCGTTCATTGTGAAGTTATAAATTTGTTTAACGCATGTATTTTATCATATAAATACTTACAATAGTCGTTTATATAAGAAGGTACGTTGTTATGAATATTGTAATAGGATTAATTAAATTTGGTTTCCTAAAAAGCTTTCGTGCACCACATTGGCTTCAGTTTTATTTATTTTTATTGAGGATATCCGCTATCCGGTGTCTCATACTCGTATTTTGTTTTTGTTCACGGTCTATGATAGATTACTTCATAATTTAATTAAGGACTATCGTGGCAACAGTAATATTAGTGAGTGTTTATGGTTGGCTTCAAGTATTGGTCTTTTAACAAATAAATTTATTTCAGATGGCTATTTATTTTCGGCGACTATTTACAAGTGCCTTACTGGTGCTTTTAATTGCATCCGCGGTAGCTGATACTGACGAATCTGATGATGGAGTGACCGTTGAGGTTAGTTAACAATGCTTGACCTATATTCCTAAAAAGCCATTTTTAAAGCCCAGTTACAAAATTTACCTTATTTTAATAATTATCATATCTTAGAAGTATTACCTAATATCATATCTTAGAAGTATTATATATATATTACATACATATTAATCATTAATTACTTTTTCTTTATGTTATTACATATATACTTGTATATATATTTTTTATCGATATCATTAAAAAAACTCGAAGCTTTCGCATACCTAATTAATATTCTTATGTCTAACTTCCAGTATTTTCTCAGAAAAAAAAATACTTGACTCATTAGCATTTTCCTCTACACATAGATAAATATGTTCCAATTTTACTATCTCATACTATGTTTACAATCTGATAAGGAGGTTTAAAATACGCTTTTTAAATGAAAACTAAATATGTTTAAATGTCTCCTATAATAATTTGAATCTCCTATAATATAGAAAAACCTTTGAAAGGTATTTATGTCATAATTTAATAGCATTAAGACACCTTTTGACTGTAAACAAGATTGGTTATTGATTTGATTCCCACCAGGGGACACCATTATATTTAAATAATTTCCATTTTATTGAATCTGATGAAACAAAGTGCGGTGTTATGTTTCACCAATCAACATGCAATGTCTTTGATTCAGGTGGAAACCAGAGTACTTCAGAATCTCCGTGGTAACTCTGCTATATGGAGTAAAGTGTGAAGCTATAAAAATATATAGTTACAAACAAATTCTTATTAGAAAGGAAATATTTTTCCTATAAAAGTTATTAATTCAATGAAAAAAAAACATTTTTATTATAAAAAATTGTTCACATTTTAGACAGTGGAAGAAGAACAATACCAAAGCCCCTCAGTGGACCCAAAGAAAGTTTATTTTGCCGAACATTTTGATGATGAAGCTGCTTTTAAGAAGAAATGGATCAAGTCTGAGGCTAAGAAACAAGGTGTGGATGAAAATATTGCCAAATATGATGGCAAATGGGAGGTGAGGATTTTTAGATACATACTGTATTACTTTTTAAAGATGCTGAGAGTCATATAATTTGTTGTTTATATTTAATACATTTATAACCTCAAGTAGGCATTGAACCTACAATCCATCTTTATAAAGTAGGATACTTTATAACTAAACTTCAATAGTGTATAATAATAAATTAATTTATTTTACCACTAACAGTTTTCACAAATACATTCCTTAATATTAAGCTAGCTATAATATATATTTCTTTAAGCATTTTTTTTGAAGCCAATTTTGTTGTAATAGGAATACTAGAATATCTCAAATCGGTGGAATGGTAACTGTTATTATATATAATAATTATAGGGTTTTATTTCCAGATTCAATCTCCATCAAGGCGTATATTGAAAAATGATTTGGGCTTGGTTTTAACAACTGAAGCTAAACATGCCGCCATATCTGCTTTACTGGACCGACCCTTTGAGTTTAAAGATAAGCCACTTATTGTGCAATATGAAGTTACTATGCAGGTTATTGAATTTTTTTTAATCTATATTCTGCTATATATATTCTATTGTGACTTTTTTTTTTATTGTGGTCATACTTTGTCTGTGGGACACTGTCTGACTGTAGATGCAATTGGTTTGGGTTTCATTCGAACTGAGGGGAATTTATTTCCATTTCTGGTAAGATTGCTTAGGTTGAGTTTCAGGCCAAAATCGCTCGACACAGAATCTTGACAATAGCTTGTCTCTGATTATGATGTGCGGGATGAAGTGTGTATATAATTTTTGTTTTAATTATATTTTTTATAATTTTATCATGTTCTATTATATTTTATAGTTATTATATCTTTGGTTTTTACAATTTTTACATAATTTAATGAAACTATTTAAACCTTATATATATATATATTTGTTTTTAACATTTCTCAGTTTCTTGTAAACTGTAAAGTGTTAGAAATATTCAATGTTTGTAATATGTGTTTTCGTATACCACAATATGTATGTTTTTTTTTTAAATGTAATCATATTATATGATTAACCATATAATAAGTTTACATTTAAAAAAAAAGTTATAAAAATTTGAATGCAGCCGGATTCGAACCCCCTTTTGGATAACGTCCAAAACGAGCAGGTTCGAATCCCGCTGAGTTCAAATTTTTATAAGTTTTTTTCAAAAATGTTTTCTAATCCTAAGTGTGGAATAACACTTTAAAAATAGTAAATATTTTGCAATATTTTTGATATAAACAAGATTTTGGATTTAAAGAAAAAGGTGTTTATCATATTATTAAATTGGACTTTAAAAAATATTAGTAATATAATATTATACTTTGCGTTCTCTTCGTTTTCTCTACTTTGTAAAAATATTCTGATGCAACATTCAAGTGACTTTAAGCGTGTTAATTTACAGTACACCTTCGCCTGTAAAGCCGATAAGCCAATTAGCTATGTGTTACTTGCGACTATGAATTATGTCATACATATGTATATTAGAGGCCGGTGTCGCTCAGTGTGACAGCGTCTGACTGTAAACAGGTCCGGTTGTGGGTTCGATTCCCACTTGGGGGTGATTATATTTAAAATTATTTTCACTTCCTCGCTTTGGTAACACAAAGTGCGGCGTTGAGTTCCACCACTCAACACGCAATGTTTCAAATTCGGTGGAAAGCGAAGTACAGAGTGTCTTGACTTGGTACTTTCTGTCCACACTGTCTGTAAAAAAATATGATTATATAAATATTTAAGCAGGATTTTAGTGTATGTAAAGAAAACAAGTTTTTAACATTTATATTTGGATTCTATATAAAAAAGGCATCGTGGCTCAGTGGGTTAAAGTCTGACTGTAAACGCAAAGGGTTGTCGAGCTTCATTCATTACTTAATGGAATTGTAATATTGTCAGTGTTTCTGTGTCCTCGTTCGGTAGATCTATGTACGGTGTTGAGTTACACCACGTAATGTCATGGTGTGCGTAATGTTGCGTTTACCTGCGGAAACACAAACCGAATTTACTTTTACAACAAACCATTATTCGTATTTTTATGTAAAAACATACACTTTAACCAGATGATGGAAACGAACTGAGTATTAAATCGATTCTAATATATTCACTAAAATAAAAAAAAAAACAGCTTCACGCTTTATCCCACATAGCAGGATAGTCATTCCGTTGTCTGGTTTCCGTTGGGAATCGTGCAAAAAGACATTGCGTGTTAAGTGTTATTTATACCCAGCGCCGCTATTTGTCTTACCAAAACGAGAAAATGAAAATTTAAATCTAATCTAATCTATATGTATCTAATCACTACCTTGAATGGGAATCGAACCCACAACCGATCGTATTTACAGTCAAACGCTGTCACTGCGTCATGATTGCCTGTGATGGAATGATTAATGATATCGGTAAAGTCGTTTCTATGCAATGGCGCGTGGCGTAACCGGAGAGATAGATAACGTTGAATTATTAGAATTATGTCTTTCTAAAAACACCGTCAAAAATCTTTAATTTAGAAGGAATACTTGTTAAATATATTTTTTTTTCATGTTTTACCGATTTTCGTAAATCAAAAATTTAGATTCTTTACCCAACACGCAATTTTTTTCTATAAAATCTATTAAAGACGTATCTTTAAATGAAACTATTTTAAACGGATTAATCGTGTTAATATTCGTAATTACATTTTTGAAAACCCTATATTTTGAACACTTTCCAGTATTTCGTGGTCATCAGTTAATGGTTTTCAAAAAATTTTTAACACAAAACGTACACGGTTAATCCATTTAAAATAATTTGATTTAAAATACGTAAAAATCTTGAAAATCAAAGATCTTATTGAGTAACGTTTTCAAGTTCTGTTAATGCACACTCAGAGGCTGATCATTGTTGTTAACACATTGTAAAATTATATTTGAAAGAACTGTTCAGTTTCCCTGTGGCTCTTCTCAGCAGAATTGGCTTCCGAGGTAATAGGTGCTTGTAAGACTGACAATACTGACATTTTCACACTTCCAAATTATTTTGATTGCATTTAAAATTGCGAAAAATATATGAAATTTCTAAATTCACCATGTACGTAAGGCAAATAGTCTAAAATTAGTAATTAATAAAATACATACGGACGTAAATGATAAACATTTAAACGAAAATATCACAAAGAAATTGTAAAGCAACTAAACAGATGTTGGCCTTGTTCCAGGGCTTATGCGTTTTATGCTATTTTAAGTATTTTAATTAGCTAAATATGCTCCGCTTCTTTTCTTAAAATCGAATTATTTGTTGTTCTATGACGGATCTAAACGCCGCGCTTTGCCTTGCGTTGACATTCAGACGCTGTCCGCGCCACAATAGTAGAATTGTCAAAGGATAAAGCAAGAAACATATTTACTTATCCGCCCGAGTTTGAGACATTTCGTATTAAGCGGCGGAAGTCAACGCCACGCTTTGTCTTATGAAAATATAATCATCAATACCGTGTAGTAACCTATCACAGTAGACACTGTGCCATTGACCACGATAACCTCAATGCCCAATAGATTTTCCATCAAAAAAATGAACTTTAGTTTAAACAAAAAAAATATCTACATTTAAATAACAGGAAGGTCAGAACTGTGGAGGGGCGTACCTCAAGCTCCTATCCCGTGGGATGAACACCAAAGCGGATCTCCGTCAGTTCCACGACCAGACGCCCTACACTATCATGTTCGGGCCGGACAAGTGTGGCAATGACAACAAACTGCACTTCATATTTAGACATAAGAATCCCAAAAATGGTACCGTTGAAGAGAAACACAGCAAGAAACCAACGTAAGTATAATTGTGTTATTTTTATTAATTTAGCGTTTATGCTTTTATCCCGCATAGCAGGATAAACAGGAAGTACCTAGTGTCAACACACTCCGTTCTCCGGTGCTAGTGGAGCTCATCGTTGCAATTTATTTTACCAGAGAGAAGAAGTGAAAATAATTTAAATATAATCGTTCCCCCGAGTGAGAATCGAACCCACGACTAATTGCGTTTACGGTCAGACGCTGTTTATAAATCCAGGCTAGCGTGTGTAGACTTAAAGTGGTCAAACGTAAGCCTTTATATATATCATAGATAAAAAAATATAAATCATTTTCATAGCCAAATGTTGAATAAAATACGTAAATGTTATTTTTAAAAGTGACAAGTTTTTTAGCGGTACTTTTTTTTTCAATCTCATATAATTTACAGATTATTTAGTCTATGTGTTGCTTTAATGTCTAAAGTAAAGGAGATTAGTATAAAAGAATACATTTCTTCATGTAAACAAAGATTCCTTTAAAATTATTATTCAAGTGAGGATATCTTTAAAATCAATCATTCTTTTATTTAAATAGTTTAAATCTATTTCCATCTTAAAATCAAAAACAAGCGTTAAGTTAACATGCGAACGTATGAAGGAGATATTTATATCTTTTAAATGAAACTATTATAACCGGATTAATCGCGTATATTTTGGTATTCGAAAATACTAAAATATACTACGGACTACTGACAAAATATACTACGGACTACTGTTAAGTGTTCGAAACATCAGGTGTCCAAAAATGTATTTTCGAATACCAAAATATACGCGATTAATCCAGTTAAAATAGGTTCATTTAAAATATATAAAAATTCAAAGATCTTAAGATATGTATATCGCAAAAAATGTATTTCAATACGATTAAGATGGAAAGTTTCACATAAAAAATTAAAAATAGTTTTTTTTTAAATGTCAAATATATAGTAGTGGTAAAATTATTATAAGATTGTTTTGTACTTTATTGTAAAAAAAAATACAAAGAAGTCGTTTTTTCGTGTTGATAATTTTACTCAATTTATTTAAATGGAAATTTAAATCAAAAATAACAATAATTTCTTGGCTTATAATTAATTTTATATATTATTCTTACTTACGATCTCTGCTTTATTTTATAATTGTAATAAAGTAGTCATAGTAACTTACTCCTCATTACATCAACTATCTGCCAGTGAAAGTCCGCTCAAAATCGGTGCAGACGTATTAGAGATTAGCCCTATCAAATAGACTGACAGACAAAAATTGTAAAATATTTTGGTATATATATATATATATATATATATATATATATATATATACTAATTACGGATTTAATTACGGATTTTAATATATGTATATATATATATATATATATATATATATATATATATATATGTATATATATATATATATATATATATATATATATATATATATATACTGTGTACTCATACATATACTATTAGTAAAAAGTTGTTATTTATCTATTAAACATTAAAAACAGACTTTTAAATTTTATTTATTTTGTATTATCTATATATCAAGTAGTGTCTCTATTCATTTTAATTTGAGAAGAGGAGAGTTGTTTATGAAATTATTGAGATTTTTTTTTCTAAATATTTATTTGTTTACGATCACCTCATTGGTCAATTCAAGTGATTTTTGAATCTCCGTAGAGGCTATCGCGGCGCAGTGGCACAGCGTCTGACTGTAAACGCCATTGGTTGTAGATTCAATACCCATTCGGAAAATCATTATATTTAAATATTTTTATTCCTAAAAATCGTATGGTCTTTTTCCAGTCAACGTCTAGATGATATATACAAGGACAAGGAACCCCATCTATACACGCTTATCCTACGTCCGGACAACACGTTTACCATACTAGTTGATAATAAGGAGGCCAACGCTGGCTCCTTGTTGGAAGACTTCACGCCCGCCGTCAACCCGCCAGAGGAGATTGAAGATCCTGATGATAGGAAGCCCGAGGACTGGGATGAGAGGGAGAAGGTGAGTCTTACCAAAGCGAGGAAATGAGAAATCTGAATAGGCATTCAACTCACAACCGGTCGCGTTAATAATCTGATGCCACTTTTTGGTAGTCTCATATTAACAAAAAGGTCAAAAAACACAATTCTAAATATTTAGGTAGAAATATTATACGATTTTTTTCACTCGGTGATTTTCATACTGAGTAGGTCATTTTTATGTCATAGGTCGATTGGTTTTTTTTGTTATTTTACATATATTCCCCTATTTTAGATTGTGGATCCAACAGCGTCTAAGCCTGAAGACTGGGATGAAACAGCGCCAGCTCAGATTGTCGATCCAAATGCAGTGAAGCCTGATGGTTGGCTTGAAGACGAGCCCGAGATGATACCAGGTGAGTGGTCGTTTATGTATACAGTAGAAATCCGATTATCCGGTCCTCTGTTACAGGGATTCGCGATTATCCGGACTATCAGCCCTAAATTTAACTTCATGCTATTATCCTGCATAGCACGGTAGACAGAAAGTACCTTGTATCAAATAACTCCTTACTTCACTTTCCACAGAATTCAAAACATTGCGTGTTGAGTGGCGGAACTCAACGCCGCACTTTATCCTATTGAAACAAGAAAGTAATAATAATTTAAAATGAAATTACTCCCCCGAGTGGGATTCGAACCCACAACCGATCGTGTTTACAGTTAAACGATGTTCCAGTACGGCACGATCGACCTCTTTTATATTTTCTTTTTTGAATTAAAATTTTTGTAACAAACCGACGAGATTTTTGATTAATTATGTGTTTTGTTTGATTACAATGAAGTCATATCTTTATACATTCTGATATCCTGATTTTTCTTTAAAAAAAAAACCTTTTTAATTCAAAAACAGGTAAATATCAATTTTCAACTTAGAGGCTCGACTGTATATTTTGTTCTTGTTTCATAATCTTGCAATAAAGATAAATAAGAAAACTAAATTTAAAACGTCGTTTATTTCACATACAAAAAGATACTTCAACTGGGAATCGAACATATGTCAACCTGTCATGACAACTGTGCCACAGCAGTGTCTAATAATAATTATTATAATTTAATATTTAAGTTTACTTTGTGGCTTTGTTTCATATAAGTAATTTGATAAGATATTTTTCTTAATGACTTTTTTGATACCTATATACTTTTATAAGAAAAAACTTTTTTTTAATTTCAATAATTTCCTTTTAAATACAGATCCTGAGGCCAAAAAGCCAGAAGATTGGGATGAAGATATGGACGGCGAGTGGGAAGCGCCTCTAGTAGATAATCCCAAGTGTACCTCAGCACCGGGATGTGGTGTATGGAAACCACCCACCATACCCAATCCCAATTATAAGGTTAGTGCCTCACGCTCTATCCCGCATAGCAGAGTAGTCAGAAACAATCTAGTGTCAAGACACTTTGCTTTCCCCACGAAATCGAGACATCGTGAGGAATTCAACGTCGCGCTTTGTCTCAGCAGAGTGTAGAAATGAATATATATTTTTTTATTTATAAGTCATACCCCGAAAGCTCAACCAATCGCCTTTGCTGTCAGAGGCTGTACCACTCCGCCATGATGGATTCGGTTAATTCAAATTTTATCGCTTATTTTATTTTTGTCTCATTCTATTCGGGATTCATTCATTCATTCATTCATCAATTCCAAGATTTTCGAGATAGAGAGATAGAATTAAAAAAAATCATTATAATTTCATTGTAATTGCAGTCATTTTCTATCATATGCCTTGTCGGCCTTGCCTTTTTTGACAGATTGTATTTATTCGTTGGATTTTTATTGTTATAACTATTGTATACTCTGAAAGTTTGTGTGTCAATTTAGAAATCCCGGCATTGTAAAACGATCAGAATTGTTTTTTCTGCTTAATACTTATATATATGAAGACAATAACTACTGTAAATTTTGAAAAAAAAATTAAAATGTATATATTGCAAATTTATTATCTGTGATAACTGTTTCCTAGGAGAGCACCGTGTATAATAATTAATTTATTCCTTTCGTCATACAGGGTGTATGGCGCGCGCCTCTCATACCTAATCCCAATTATAAGGGCAAATGGAGTCCGAGACGTATTCCCAACCCGCACTATTTTAAAGATGAACAGCCATTCCGGATGACGCCTATCGTAAGTTTTTTTTAATTATTTATATATATATATATATATATATATATATATATATATATATATATATATATATATATATATATATATATATATATATATATATACTAATTATTGATTTTAATAATAACATGGAACGAACGGATTTAACACAATTACATTCAAATTACATGCACTAGATGGTACTAAAAGTTACTTATTATTTTTATATAAATCAACATATCTATTCACGCTTTTATCCCGCATTGCAGGGTAGAAAGAAAGTAACTAGTATCAAGACACTCCGTAATTCGCTTTCCACCAAATTTGAGACATTGCATGTTGAGCGGCGGAGTGCAACGCTGCACATTGTCTTACCAGAGTGTGGAAATGAAAATAATTTAAATATAATCGCTCCCCCGTGTGAGAATCGAACTCACAACCGATCGCGTTTACAGTCAGACGCAAACTTAAGTATACATATATTTTTCTCCGTAACAGCACGCCATTGGTTTCGAGCTGTGGTCGATGTCTCCGCAACTGCTGTTCGACAACGTGTTGGTGACGGACGACGTGGCCGTGGCGGACCAGTACGCCAAGCAAACGTACGCCAGGAAACGCGCCAAGCTCACTTCGGATTCTGTGAGTATTTATCCAATACTGCCCTCTATATTCTCCCTGGACCCAGACAATGTTCCTTCTGTGCCCTAAATATGCTCATTGATTTAATGTTTATATTTCTACTTCATATTAATATAGATATAACCACTGTACCCTTTTTTAAACGTAAGGAAATCCGGATTTCTTCCCGATTGGGGACTCGGGACAGGTTATGTGGGACTCCGGATTGAGAGACATAGTCCACCCCGTTTACCCACTAAACTCCCGCGGTGCTCCTTGACCGCCACTAGTCGGGGCTTCGGGTACACCCCGATCCTTCCGTAAGTCTCGGCGGCGGGAGATACCATCTGTACCCTATATACATACCTTTTTTACTTTTTTCAATACGGCTTTGTGTGATCTGCGCCTTTTTTATTTCATATTATTAGAATATACAACTCCATATACCCCTTATTTTTTCTATTAATTGTACTTCGCTGTCATGTACCCTTGTGGCTTTCATACTATACGCCACTTGATTTCATTTATTTAACACTTAATCCTTCACCTCCATGTACTGTACCCATTATTTGCATAAATAACCATTAATACAAAGGGTTAAAACATATTTGATGTATATATACATATAAATCGTGCATTATCCAAACTTTCTCTGATATTTCCTTACTATATAGTCATTAAAATTTTTATATTAATATAACTTAAATTCGAAACACTAATATAGGTTAAGAATATCTATAAGTAATTAAATTAGATTATATGATGTACTATATTTATAATGTTTTAGTGTGTGTGTATCTGTGGGTGTGGGTGTGTGTATGTGTGTGTGTGCGTGTGCGTGCGTGTGCGACGCATACAAGTGTGTAAGCGCGTGCGTGTGCGTAGCACTCGTGGTGGGGCCGCGCGCTGCGCGCCACGCGCTACCGGCCGGGCTGGTGGGCGCTGTACGCGCTGTACGGCGCCGTGCCCGTGACGCTGTACGTGGCGTACCTGGTGCGGCGCGCGCGCGAGGTGCGGCCGCGCTGGCGTTGTATACATGTGTAGTGCGAACGAAGTGCTTGCTAACTATATCGTACACATAGTTTTTTTTGCTTATACAAATATATATATGTATATATATGTATATATATATATATATATATATATATATATATATATATATATATATATATATATATATATATATATATTGTCTGTATCAATAATGTGTCAAATATATATCGAAAGTTAGCGAGACGACTTTAATAAGTATCAGCAAAAAATAGTATAAACGAAAGAGGAGGGTAGACTTTTCCTATTAACAAATTGACAGAATTTTTTTATATATATGTACATACAACAGTAATAGTTAGTGTGATTGAATGGTAATGACTTGCTATATGATTGTAGTTTTAAATTTAGGCTATTTTTATAAGTATGAGTGATTTTTTTACACATATTATAATTATATAAATATAAAAACGATCAAATGTGTATATGTATATATATATATATATATATTTATATATATATATATATATATATATATATATATATATATACATATAAATATGTATATATATATATATATATATATATATTACATTAGAAAAAAGAATATATGAACATTTATGGCGTTTACATTATGGAATTCATTATGAATTTAAAAATGATTATTATAATAAACAAAATGAGGAAAAAAAATATATACTTATATTATCTAAAATTATAATAAAAAAGTTTATGAGAATATTACATAAGTAAGCAGACGGCGCTTGCATATTGTGCTATTATGTAAGCTATATTTTATTATTTAATATATTTATATATATTTATTAATCTCGTTTATATTTAAGGTGGGTTTACTCTTTCTTTATAGTATTATATGTATATTATATCTGTATAAGCTAGTCTAGTAGTATTAGTGAGCAGTAGGCTATATTCCAGGAGTCGTTCGTCGATAGAGTGCTGAAGTACGCGGGTTCGAATCCGTGGGTGTACGCCGTGGTCATCGTCGTCTCGTTCCTATTGGTCGGTCTCGTCGCGTACATGTGTTGCGGGTCAAAATCTGTAAGTATTTGGAAATGAGGTAATATATCAAATTAGTTTGTTGTCAGAAAACCTAGTGTCTAGACACTCCGTTGAACAATTTGCACTGAAATCGAAGAGGTGTTTTGAGGCGGAACTCAACGCCGCGATTCCTCTTATCAAAAAAAGGGATGAAAATAATTTAATTATAATCACTCCTCTACGTGTAATCAGTCTGGAATTCAACATCTCCAGATCTTTATTTGATAATTCTAATATTAAAATAGCCTACTCATTATTACATAACATAAACTATCTGCTAGTAAATATCTCGTCAAAATCGTTCCAGCCGTTCCAGAGATTAACCTGAACATACAGACATACAGACAGACAAAGATTGTACATAAAGTTATTTTGATATATGTACCGCACTTAGTAAAGTAACAAAACAAACATAACTTACAAATTATTTATTTACTTATTCTCTATAATGAACAGCAGGAGCCGGAAGCGGATCCGAAGAAAACAGACGCCGTTCTAGAAGATGACCCGCATCAGTCTGAGGGAGAAGATGATGAAGAAGAGAAGGAAAAAGAGAAAGAAGTTGAGAGCAAGCCCAGTAAGGCGGATCTGGAGGGACCGGAGAAGGTTACTGAGGTTAGTGTTTTATCCCGCATAGCAGGGTAGACACAGTACCTAGTGTTAAGGCACTCCATACTTCGCTTTTCATCGTCTTCGTGATATTGCGTTTTGAATGGTGGAACTCAACGCCGCACTTCGACTTACTAGAGCAAGGAAGTGAAAATAATTTAAATATAATCATTTCCCCGAATCGGAATTGAACTCACAACAGATCGGGTTTACAGTCCCATTGCGCCACGATCGGACTCTGGCTTGTAATTTATGATTTTAAGTAAGGTTTTTGAAATTTGTTTTTTTTATATATTGTAAAGAATATTATTAGTATTTTTTTAATAATGTTCATTGGAATATTTACTATTTTTTAAAGTGTTATTCCACACTTAAGATTAGAAAACATATTTGAAAAAACGTATAAAAATTTGAAAGCAGCGGGAATTGAAACCGCGCCTACGGTATCCAAGAGGCGCGGGTTCAAATCCCGCTGCGTTCAAATTTTTATACGTTTTTCATAAATGTTCATTGGAGTTTACAAATCCATTAAAATAATCGAAATGAAGTTTTTTCTTATGTTGTTTATTGTTCTTATGTGTATTGTTCTTATGTTAAACCTTTTTAAATTTATTTAAAAA
Organism: Dryadula phaetusa; assembly: GCA_032432895.1. Classification (NCBI taxonomy): domain Eukaryota; kingdom Metazoa; phylum Arthropoda; class Insecta; order Lepidoptera; family Nymphalidae; genus Dryadula; species Dryadula phaetusa. The sequence continues at coordinate 1,282,924 of JAOYRS010000042.1, forward strand.
ATTCTTAAGTCCAGTAGACCCGCCTGAAACTTTATCTGAATCATAAGATATTAACAAAAAAATTAAATATTTCGAGCCGACAACATATACATGCAAAATACGGACTATCCAGTTTTTTTGTTAATTTATTTGATGCCGGTCGTGGCGCAGTGGGACAGCGTCCGACTGTAAACGGGACCGGTTGTGGGTTCGATACACACTCGTGGTAGTGATTATATTTAAAATTATTTGCACTTCCTCGCTTTGGTAAGACGAAGTGCGGCGTTGAGTTTCACCACTCAAAACGCAATGTCTCGAATTCGGTGGCCAGCGAAGTACGGAGTGTCTTGACACCAGGTACTTTGTGTCTTTTCTGAGATAAAAGCGTGAAGCTAAGAAAAATAATAATTTATAATGATGATGACAGCCAAATCGCAATCGCCATATTTTATTATCAAACATCACTTACATCTAATGCTAGCTTGAGTTCGTTAAGGCCGATTCACACTATCAGTGAAATCAAAGTTTTGGCACAGTACCGTAATTATTATTTTTTCATACATTATTAATTGAACGTATCCTGGTCAGTGTGAGTAATAACACAGTGCTCTCAGTGGCAGCAAAACTAAATATTTATATATTGCAATATAATAGTACAGTTGTAGCAGGCGATGCAGCCCGCTAGTAATCTGTTTTAATGTTGAAATATGGCATATAATAAAAAAAGCCTTTAAAATCTTACAAATATTTACCTCAATCGATAATCCAACCCACTATCTGCTATGTAATATTTAATTTGATTTAAAAATATTACTTCTAGAAAGCTCCACAAGACACAGAGGGCGCCGGCGACGGTCAGAGGAAACGGAAACCGCGCAAGGAGTGAGCGAGATGCAAAATACATTCACGTAGCGTTAGAGCGAGACGACACGAGAGATCTCTTTCCCTCTAACACCCCAAAGTTAGTCAGTTATTAGTTGTCTCTTTCATACATTTGTGTATATTTGGGATTCGATTATTTTGATGGAAATATCGATGATTTTCTCAATTCCATTCTGTAATCGAGTGATTTATAAATAAATTCTATTCGATTAGATTCGAGTACTTATAAATCCTATTCGATTATTGGGAAATAGTATTGGTTAAATCGATTTTTTGTTACACTATTTCATTCCACCAAAGAATCGATTCGACTCATTCGGAACAAAAAAAAACAGTTTTGTTTTCCTATTTTTATGATTGTACTAGTAAGAAGCGGTTATTATTTATTTTTTAAACATGGAGGTTGTAAGTTTCGCCGTTTCCGATGTATTTGTGTGAGTGGTAACATTGTACTTGTGTAGTTCTAAATAAGTTGACAATATATACGTCTATCTCACTCTTTTGCTAGAAATAGAAAGGGAGAGCGAATATTAGCTCTTTCCTTTTCCTTGTGTTTAAATACCTTTATTAATACATCTATCTCGCTCTTTTGCTTAAAATAGAAAGAGTAGGAAGATTTTATTGATTCATTGCTTTACGATTTTTTTAACCAATAAGTTGAATTAATATATCTGTCTTGTTCTTTCTTTTTAAATAAATCTATCACAAGTAAAAATAAATTATATTAACACAGTACTTTTCCACTGAAACTTCTTTATCGACATATGGCTGAAATTTTATAGCAATGTAAAAACATTGTATCGTTTTTCTTTTACGCGCCATCTTTATTTCTAAGTCGCTTATTGCCGTTACGCGCCATATTTATTTGTAAAGACGCGCTCACAATGATCAATATCCCATCTTGATCTTGAGCGTTTTTTTTTGCTTGAACTATATATAAATTAGCTTTATTTAATTATTTCCTGTGAAGTTGTAGATAATGGATTAATTTGGCGTAAAATGATAAAGAAGTTTTACTGTTTTTTTTTTGCCTTTTATATAGAGTATATGACTGTCATCTTATTCCAAGCATTATATAATTATATTATATATATATAAAAAATGTATAACGTAGGTTATTTGGTGTGTTCAATGATTATTTATTACTAATATACAGAAATATGTACTGTTTGTTTTTATTTAAAGCGAAGTTTTTATTATATTTCAAAAGGAAAATGTAATTAAAAATATATAGTTCATACGATTCGCTCTGTTTTATTTTTTTTTATGATATAACTGACTTAGTATTATTATTATAATATAAATTTTTATTTTATCTAGAATTTAATATATTATATTATTACCATAATATATGTTTGTTTTTTTTTTAAATATTAATAAATATTGTGTTAAGGCATCCGTCGTACATCCACAATGTGAGTTTAGTAGTTAAAGACCACTATACAATAATATTAAAACATTTTAGTTTGTAAATTGAAAAAAAAAACATTTTATATGTTTTTGTAATAGTCACTTTAAAGATGGCGCTGGGTTTTGATGTTAGCTGTCAGATTGAAATTGTTGCATTTCTTGAAGCATTTATTGTTAAATGGATGTTTTTTTTATTTTTACGTACGCTTATATAATTTGGAAACATTCTCATATATAGCCTATTGTTATATTTTACTTCGTTTAAAATTATTAATATAAATATGAATTCTTATTATACATTACAATTGACAGTTTCGTTATTTTTTTTCTACAGCTAACGCCATATCCCAGTCTGTAAGTTGTGTTGGGTACAAGTAAAGGACTGTAATTTACATGGTAATAAAATAAATATTTCTAATATTGTGTTTTATTTACACCCTATATACAATTGTAGTTTATATCAGATTATGTACTCATTTTAAATGAAACTATTTTAAACGGACTAATCGCGTATATTTTGGTATTTGAAAATACATTTTTGGAAACCAGACGTTTCGAACACTTTACAGTAGTCCGTTAGTCTGTCGGTTGATACAAAAATCAATTATATCAATCTACCGCCATCTGTTTCTTAATTACCTCGCGGACTGCCCTGGATTCTTGCAGCATGAGTCACATTGTCTGTCTCTGGTGTGGTGGATTTGAGAGCGGTGTATTTAAAATTTGTAAAAATTTAGAAAATCAACTTTTATAAGAATATGACTATCTATGTACTCGTTTAAAAGGAACATATATAAGAAATTTAAAAAAAAATGAACGATATGAATTAAGTTAAAAAGGGTTCCTTGGCTAGAATGATACAGATGGAGCTAACATGACATATATAAACAATGTCAAAAATATACACTTATTATTTTTAAACGACTTATGAAGTAATAAATGTTTTAAATTAAATTATTTAACGAAAAAGTACATTATAGAAAACCATCAACTGATAGACCTACCTAGTACCTGTAGAATTCGTTTTTCATATATACTCCATTAATTTGTACAACATTCAAAGCTTCCCGCGTTTATCCCACAGTATACAGGAAGTACTTAGTGTCACGACACTATGTACTACCGCCGAATTCTAGATACTGCTTGTTGAGTGATGGAACTCGAGCCGCACTTTGTCTTACCAGAACGAGGAAATGAAAATAATTTAATTTAATATAATGATACCCACGAGTGGTAATCGAACCTACAATCACCCATTCAAAACAGATACACTAATTTAAAATTATATATGTTCTTTTATGTAGATAGATATGAAACTTATTAATTAAAGTCAATAAATAAAAATTTTATTCGGCATTTTTTTGTAATTGGAATACGTGCATTATTTCATCGCATCGTATGTACTTATAAATAATTTATTTTTTTACCGTCACTTGTTGCCCATATTGCAATGTGTATGCAAAGAAAACTTTCAGTAGTATCAGAGTATTCAACTTTCCAAACATTTGAATAACATTGCGTGTCCGGTAGCGGAACTTAACGTCGCGGTTTGTTTTAAATAATAGAGAATTTGCTGTTCGACCAAGAGTAAAACTTAAAAAAATATGAATATATTAATAATTTGTTTTATTTTCCCTACATGTGTATATTAAAATATATTCTTAACTTTTTTAAAGTTCATTTTATGTAAACGAGTAAGTTTTATATGGAGTCAGTCGCTAACTTTTTAGCTCGGTTTGTTATTTTTGTAAAAAAGTATTTTACAATATTTTCAGGAATTTAATTTTCCATATTATTTTTTTACATAGGTTATGCGTAATTGTTGAAATACATATATATATATATATATATATATATATATATATATATATATATACATATAAATTAAATACACAGTATTAAAGAACTCAATATAATAATAAATCAGCGTGATTGCGATAATTTAATGAAACAATAAATGTTGCCAATATCATGCATTTTACCGACAAAAGCGATAACATTTAACGTCATTTAATGCAAATGTTTATTTTTAAATTAATGTTGGAAATACAATTATCTATATATTATAATTTTTATTCAGTTTTACATCAATTATATGTTAATTGCTCCTTTAATTGTTTTTATCAGTCTTAATTTAAAATTTGAATTTATTGTTTTAGTAAAAGTCGTAAAACATTTTATTAAATGTGGTAAGCTATCTCATGTACATGCAATAGTTACAAATTCTACTCCCTAACGAGGGATTGTATATATTTAAATAAAATGTATTTGGTCTTATAAACCCTGGGTTAGGCTTCCAATATTTATATATCCACTATTTGATATTAGGTGGATTGGAATACAGAATATAAAAACACTATATTGCCTCTGGCAAAACCTCAAAACGCATACAAAAAAAAAAACTTAGATAAGGTATTGGGCTATAATTATAACACATTAAATTCACATTCGTAATAAATCTAATTAAATTTTGAAAAAATGTATAAAAATTTGAACGCAGTGGAATTCGCTAACTGCTAACAACATATATAAGTTGTAAAAAACGTATTACAATTTCGACGCAGCCCGTACTAGAACTCATAGCTTAGCGGTCAGAGCGATTGGACGGACGCGAGTTCAAATACCGCTACGTTCAAATTTTTATAGATTTATTTAAAAAATGTTTTGTAAGCCCAAGTCTGGAATAACAAATTAAAAATATTATATATAATTATATTAAAAATGGAAATCCGTGTCGCAAAGTTGGCAACACACCGTTATCACATCTCAAAGCTTACCTCCGAATGCACTGACATTGACACAAATGCCGCTCGCGTCCGTCCGGCGCCTGTACGTTATCCTCGTAATCGGAATAATTATGTTGTTATTACTTATATTTACATTGTTTCCTGTAAGCAAATGTGATAAACCGAACATAATATTAATTGTAGCTGATGATTTGGTAAGTATACTAATTTTTTTTTAATTAAAATAACAGTTACAAACTATTCCTTAAAGCACAGTAGTCGTAGACAACCTAGTGTTGAGACACTCCGGTCGACACATTTCGCCGGAATTCAAAAAAACGGGTGTTCAGTGACGTAACACAACGCCAGAGTGGAAAAAGGGAAATGATTTTGAATATAATCATTCTACAGAATGGGAATCGAACCCACAACCAATCACGGTTATAGTCAGATTATCGCTATTCGCTATTCCACTGCGCCACGATAGACTGACTGGATGGCGCCATTGGTTTGGATGGATTTCATCAAAACACTTTGTAGTATCTTATATAATACCTTTATAGAAAATTTATATATTACATATATATTTCCTTTTCTTTGATATTTCTTATATTTTTTATTTAATATATAAATTTATTTATTTAATTTTTATTTTACATTAAATTTTATTTATATAATTTATTTAATATTTACTTTCATAGAGAATTTAAAATAACTACAATAATGCTTTAAAATAACAAGAAATAACATGACAAAGTGCGATATAAGTTTTGTCGTGGTCGATTTTAATGTTAGTAAATATATAATTACAATGTGTTTATAATGATTTAAAAACATGCACATTTAAAAATAATAAAGAAAGACCATCGAGGCGCAGTAGAACAGCGTCCGACTGTAAACGAAATTGGTTGTGGGTTCGATTTACATTAAGGAAATGATTGCATTAAAAATTGTATTTTCATTTCTCCGCTCTGGTAAGATAAAGCGCCTCGTTGAGTTCGACACTTAAAACGTAATGTCTCGATTTCAAGAAAGCAACCAACGGAGTGTCTTGTCACTAAGTTATTTAGTGAAGTGTGAAACAGCAAAGTAAAAATATTGAAAGTTAAATAATTTATTATAACTATAAACACTACAAATACAGTAAGAAATTCTAAAGCCCTTTAAAATATATTGACAACCGTTAGCTAAATGTATGTAAAACAGTATATCGAATGTGTATTTTTAAAATTCATAACGGTATTCGACATGGCCTATATTTTTTGGTAAGACGGTGTTGTTTTTTACTTAATGATTTCTAACTTAAAATAAAATTTGCTTTATATGAAATATAAAGAAACATTTAGAAGTAAAGCTTTAAAAACGTGGTGGTGGGTTCGATTCTCACTAGAAGAAAGAGGGAATGATTATGTTTAAATTATTTTCATTTCCATGCTCTAGCCAAGTTAAAATTCATAGCAAAGTTGGAAATCAATGTCGTCTTGGCTACGTTACTTGGCGAGTAAAGCTGTAAAGCTAAAAAAGCCGCTCCATTCTATATGTTTTTCCTATTCCGTAGAAAGTGGTTGGCTTGCTTAGCGCGTAATATATTTAAAAGACGACCAAGGAAACGAAAATAGTCTTATAAACTCCTACACAGTTAATTCATTAAAACAACAATTAAATAAATAAAAAAAAAAATAATTGGTCACTAAAATTTAAAAAAAAACATCGCTGCCACTATTCCATTTTAAAAGCAGACATTTTGTTTATTAAATCTCGAGTACTTTTGTATGTTTGTTTTATATTATTTCACAATATATCATAAAACACTATTATAAAGAAATTAGACTTACATTTTTCATATACGGATTTGAACCCATGTCCTCGTTACTAAGGACTCTATACTGGAGAGATCGTAATAAGTTTTATTAGAAACGTGTCGATATAAACTTACAAAATTGCAACTTAATTGTAAGATCACGAGAAGTGTTATCAGATATTCTTAAATTTTATGTCCTGATACAGTATGTTAGAAGAAATATATATTTTTAAGCTTCACGCTTTATCGGTCTCTGCATACCTCTTTGGCCTCGTCCACAGTCATCAAACTCTTCATGCATGTCCTTTGAGGCGTCCTCATGCTTTTTAAGTGACCTTCCTCCAGTGCCATTGATTCTGTGTTTTCGACGTCAAGGAGGTGGAGAACGGAGCTACAAATTATTTACGTGGAACGTAGAAGAATTATGCCTTCCGTATAATTAGCTTAATATCATATATGTGTTTATACAAAGACTATTTTACTATTTTTAAAGTGTTATTCCACACTTAGGAGTTGAAAAACGTATAAAAATTTGAACGTAGCAAGACTCGCGCCTCTTGGAAACGGTCCAATCTATTATTTCTTAATAAACTTTGAATAGTAGAAATTTGTAAAAATCTCTCTTCAGAGATGCTAACAACATAAATAAGTTGTAACAAACGTATGAGAATTGAATACAACCGGTATTAGAACACATGGTTTAGCGGTCAGACTGCTTGGACGGTTACCAAGAGGCGCGAGTCTTGCTTCGAATCCCACTGCACTCTATTTTTTTATGTTTTTTTTTAAATATGTTAGACTAATAAAAAACTTTTATTGGTGTTAGTCTAGTATTTTTTAAGTTAATATTAAAAACTATATCCTGAGGTTCTGTCCAATTTCAAGACATTGCGTTTTGGTTGTATCAAGTATTTTTTTTTAATATTTTCCTCTTGTGTCGACACATTTTTATACAGAATTCTTTTTTGAAATGACCACTTGATTGTAATATTATAGATAAAAGTAATATATAGATAAAGGTACTTGTATATAAATAGGGTAAAAATCTGTATCGATTTGTATGATAATTCTTTTACGGGTTTATGTTATTTTATGCTGAGGCGTTATGAAGGTCACCGAGACGGCTGGTACTGACATTAATTTTAGACATTAGTTTTGGTTTTCGCAAAATTTATAGGGTATATAAGGAAAATATATATATAGGAAAATATATACTTGGTAGTATATAAGGAAAAAAAGATTTAATTAGAAATAATTATATTAACATGTTTTTGAAAACATAAGCGCATAGCAGAGTAGTCAGAGACAGTATTGTCAAGACACAGGGGCGGCTCTATCTTGCGTGGCGCCCGTGTCCAATTTCATTGTACACGGGCGCTACCCCTAGGCATGACCCCCACCTAACGTCTTAACTAGAAAGTATTTTTATATTCCAACAAGCTATTTTAGTATTTTATAAGAATATATATTTTACACTTATGACGGCAGAAAAACATATTTTTTTTATGCATGTATATCTCTATTGCGACCATGCTCTTAGCTGTCTCTGGGAACGCCGCGGCGCCTGTGTTCGTTGCGCTCCCTGCACTAGAGAAGGAAAGCAATTTCCATCGAAATCGAGACATTGTGAGTAGAGGAGGCAAACTGAACATCGATTGTCGTCGATTTGAAGGGAAAGCGGTAAGAACCAAAGCGTAAAAATGAAATATTTTTTAGATCGTAAATTTTTATAATTTATTTAAATTCAAACCCGTGACCAAACCCGTTTATTGCCAAAAGTTGTCGCACTGTGCCACTATGAATTAATATAGCGTTCGTTTAGCTTATTTCATATACTAATTAATCAATTTTATACTAATTAAATTGATAAATATTTATGAAACAGCGCGATAATAAAGTGATATAATGAAGTTTAACAATAAATAATAATAGAAGCAAATTCTTTCAAACAATTAACTTAACATTTTTGAAAAAACGTATAAAAATAACGTATAAAAACGTTTTTCAACAATGTTTTCTAATCCTAAGTGTGGAATAACACTTTAAAAACAGTAAACAATTAACTTAATAATAAATATACATACATATATAAGTATTTGATATTCTAGGTCTCTGACAACTTGAATAGTGTTGTATCTTTTTTTATTTTTAGGTTTTATGCAATGTTTACTGATATAATGCCTAAATATGTTTCAAAATAATAAAGTATGTACCTATAGTAATGTTTTCTTTTAATATTTTAAAATTGTAACTGTTAATCAACTAGGACATGTAACTCGGATGAGTAAAATACGTGTTGTCATAGCAACGTACACGTCATTAAGCATGCATTAAGCACGTGGCATGGTGCCCATATAACACGACTCTCATCAACTTACCTTTTAATAAATTGTATAATAAACAATATATATTTAAACTAATAAAAATCGTACATTTTTTTTAAATCATTGAAGACAATTCCAATAATGAAATTTATACATTCTTAAAATATATTTTTTTGAATTTTAATATTTACTTAACGCCGGCTTATCTTTACAGAGATTCCACCCTTCGTCATTACTACGTATATAATGGTTATAATTGCTATACTTCTATTTTGACATAATTTTCATAAAACTGAGTTGAAAAATAATTAAAAACAGATAATAAATAAATAATATAAGAATAAATTAAATTGATTCATTATTAAATATACTAATTAAAAAGTAAATAATTAAATTAGGCCGGTCGTGGCGCAGTGAGACAGCGTCTGATCGTAAATCGAATCAGACGATCGGTTGTGGGTTCGATTAACTGAGTTGATTATATTTAAATTATTTTCACTTCCTCGCTCTGGTTAAGACAAAGAGCGGTGTTGCGTTCCACCATTTAACACGCAATGTCTCGAATTCGGTGGAATGTGAAGTACGGAGTGTCTTGACACTAGATACGTTCTGTCTACCCTGCTATGCGGGATAAAAGCGTGAAGCTAAAAAAAACATTAAAATAATATCAAAGTGTCAAGCCTGTCACAAATATTTAGGTCCCCAACGCTTTGGACGGCTTTACGTTGAATACAATCAAATGGTTTAAGCTGAATGTGGGATGTATTAGGGATTAGAACAGTACACCATAGGAGCCCCAACCTGTGCTCTATATAGGGCCAATCGGTGTTTAGACGCGTCTCGCTCTGCTGATAACACCCAGTTTGTTCGAGGCCAAATTGACCTTGCTTTACACATGATCGCAATAACGGTAGTCATTTAAAACGTTATCCAATTAAGCTGATAATTCAATAATTTGTTCTCGATAATTTGTTCTCGAAAACTGGTGATACAAATAGGATTTTCTTCGTGGTTAACTAAGCTTGTGTCTTCTATAGTTTGAATGGAACCTGGTTCTTTTTACCCCACAATATCTCCTACCTTTTCTTAAAAAATAAATGAAAGATGCAAATACAAATTTTAAAATAAAATGTCTAAAGTTAAATAAACAAAGTAATTCCATAGAAAAGTAAAACATTAAATAAATAAGAAAAAATAGAAATTAAATAACGCAATGCTCATATTATGAGTGTATGTATTCGTGTATGAAAAAATACAATACGATATTCTAGATTTATGGCTGGTATGATTTAAAATCTGTTGCAAGTTGGATCTTAGTTATATCTAGGTGATGTCAGGGCTAGACTCAATTCAGTACTTATTTTAGATAAAATGCTAACAAACAGGAAGTATATGTAAATTTCAACATGACTATGATATACTTGCATTGTTATATAATCTCATATTCACTTAATGTTAGACGTAGTTTAAAATATATTTTTTTAATTATAAAATAATGTCTCTACAATAAACATATTTGTGAGAAAACAGTCAACGGAGTGTCTTGACACTAAGTTGCCTCTGACTACCCTGCGAGATAAACTGAATAATAAAAGAGTTCTTAGTACTTAGTATGTGGAAACTGTACTTGATTTTCATACCGTTTTAATATCTGTGAGGAAACACAATTAAAATATGTATTATTAATAAAGTACTATTGTATTTTATTAATCATACATATATTATGTTCACTTATGCCTATCTCAGTTGATGTTGCCATACTTCTACTACGGAAGATCGTCACAGGCTTAATTAACTTGAAGTACTGTAAAGCTTTATGAATTACAGCTAAAGGTCAACTTTTGTTTACCACATATGATTGCTTTATACCCGGCGGCGAAATAGACCGGCTCCCTATAGGCCGATAGTTCTGCTGAGCGAGATAGCGAAACTCTTCGAGCGAGTTGTGGCGGCGAGACTGAAAGAGACTCGAAATAACTGGTCAAAACCTCTTGGACCATCAGTATGGCTTACGTAGTAGACGCTCCATGATTGATGCCATACTGAAGGTAAAATCTCACGTGTAGGCTGCAGTGGCTCCAAGTGACGGAGTTATGGCGGCATTATTTGATATCGCTAACGTTTTAACATTTTGATCCAGAAGTTGTTGCAAACTTCGGGTGCCTTGGCGCGCCTTTTGCCCAACCTTAGAGAGCCGAGCTCCTCGAGTCGTCGATTGTACACCAGAGTGGTCAGGTCTATGGCCCTTTATGGTGCCCCTGTGTGGGCGGACGCCTCGGATCGGGATAATATCACCCTGCTGCGGCGTGTCCAGAGGGTGATGGCCATTCAGGTTTATACGGGGGTAAAGGTCCATCCGCGGCGAGGCAGCGTGCGTGCTGGCTGGGGTCATACCGTGGGACTTGGATGCGATTGCTCTGGCTCCTGCTTATAGTTGATGTACAAAAAAAAGGAAAAATACGGAAAAAAAAATTAGGAAAAAAACCGTCTCCCTGACATCACCGATTTATTTATTAGCCATGAGAATTAAGATAAAATAATGTTTTCAAAAATACGCTGAAATATAAATCTAGATCTTAGTTCTAAGTAGTCGACTATAATTACATGTGAATGAGAGATAAATAATAATAAGGAAAACAACGTACAGATCCACTCTGTAGTGCAATAAATTTTATATATAAAATAAAATAAAAGGGATGTCTGTTTTCTAGTTGTCTTCTAAATTAAAAATTATTTTACATTCTATATTACTTAAAAACATTTCAAAACTAGAACTGTCGGAACAAAATACTTATATAATGTCGTATGTACGGTCCAACTACTTGTTTCTCTTATTTTACCTAATTTTTGTAGATATTGCGTATCATTAATATTAGAAGCCTATTGCGCAGTCGTAAAGCGCAATAGTTTGGAGTTCGATTTCCACTCGTTGTCAGATTATATTTAAATTATTTTCATTTTTCTAGTCTGGCAAGACCAGAATCTTAAGGTAAGCGGAAAATCTCTGCCTATTCAGTTATGTGGTGATAAGTATATGGCTATATGTTTTGTGTGGCTATATATTTTTCCTTGCAAGGAGTCGGGGTAGTATACAATTCGCTGCTGGGTAGCGTGCAAGAGACGGGTATCCTAGTTATTAGGTAGTAGGAGGTTATTCCTTATACTGGCTCGCGACCACTATCATGACAAAAACGATCCGCCAAGTATCCGATGATGTGTTCCGGTTCGATGTCGTATTAGCCAGCTTTCCCTATTCCCGTCCATCTTTTCCCTCTTCTTTTTTCACTTTTACCACAAGGCTGGCAACGCATCTACACCTCTAATGTTGTAGATGCCCATTGGCGAAGATGACCTTGACTTACCATCAGGCCCTTCAATTCGTTTGCCTTCTTTTTTTATAAAAGAAATATAGAAAAAAACACGTTTAACCACTCCGGAGATAGGTGTATCTAGCAATATTACATAGCCCGGGATTCAAACCCACAACCATCGGCCAATCTCGACTGCCCAACAAACAATTACAAACCGTATTATTGTTAGTAAATATTTCTTCTAAAAAAACTTTTACCTAACATTGACCTGAATATTCCGCGATAAAAAAAGTGCTAAACAATATTTCTTTTGGTAGAATCAATCATAGACTACTTGTGGGATATTTTGTACTGTTCTCACGATATTCATTTTAAGAATTATAGCGAAATTACGTAATATTGTTGGAATTATGGCCAACGCGTGTGAAATTACTGTAGGTAGGTATATTTTAAGTTGCTTATGAAAAATATACGAAATATGATGCATGCATACATTAGTTGTTCTATTTATTTTTTAAAAATACTTGTCATATGACGTCATAGTGACGTAATGGGTTAGCGTTTGACTGTTATCGCTGTTGACTATAGATTTAAACCCCACCTAGAAAATTGAAGAATATTTAAATAATTTTTACATTTCCCCCCTCTCTGTAAACAAAGTGCGGCATTAAGTTACGTTACTTAACACGTTGCCAAGTAAATGCCTCTAAACCTGACCAATACTCTAACGTCACAACGAGATTTGAACTGCACACTGTCACAATGCACCACGCTGATATCAGCATATTATCAGATTTCCTTTATATCCCACCCAGGGTTGGAACGACGTGGGTTTCCACGGTATGAACCAGGTACCAACGCCTAACATCGACGCGCTCGCGTGGTCGGGCGTCATGTTGCACAACTACTACGTGACACCTATATGTACACCGTCGCGAGCGGCGCTCATGACGGCCAAGTATCCTATACATACTGGTTTGTTATGTTATATTTTATTATTATTATTATTATATTTAATAATGCTGCCACTTTTAATATTTAGAATTAAATTTGTATAAATATTTTTTTTTAATTTTTGTAATCAGTCTATTTGTTAGGAACAAGAAAGAGTTTACTTTCGTGTAAACTTATTTGAAAAGCTCAAATAATGTTCTGCCAGTGCTTAGCCATGTTGGTTGCATGATTTGAAAGAGCTTAGTGAAATGTCTTTACATACATCGCTCTCTGTTCGATATAGACATTGTATTTTTTTTAATTGGACTGAACCCAACATCGTAGGCATTTTAGGGTGCCAAAAAATGGAAGCATATTAAATGTTAATATATATTTTATTCTCCAAAGTGGATTTGAAGCTATAATATTATAATATTATAGCGCAATAATTTTAAATCAAGGACAAAAGAGCAGGAAACTGATTAGCCTTATAATTTTGGTTTGGTTCTCTATTTTCTTTGTCTGATTCCTCTTTCTATCTAGCCTTCTTATTTGGCGGTTATTTACCACATATTCCAATCTAACTTAACATAATTTGTATTGTAACGTATTTAACTTGATTCGAAAATTTGTAATAGTTAAATATTTATTTTCATTTTGAGTGGAATACCGACTGACTGTAAACGCGATCGGTTGTGGATTCGATCCCTACTTAGGGGAGTGATTATATTTAAATTATTTTCACTTTTTCACTCTGGTGAGACGAAGTGCGGCGTTGAGTTCCGTCACTCAACACGCAATGTATCGAATTACACGACGGCGACGACTTTCCCTACGTTGGCTTACCTTACTAAAAACTTTTATGATTCTAAAGTTAGAAGACACTAAATATTTATATATATTCGTATTTTCAAGAAAAAATAATAAAAAATGCAATAGTAGAAACTACAGAACCAATTGGCGCATTTTTTTACAATTACATTTCTGACTATAGTTGTATAAGTTAACTTTTATATGTTACCGTATTCGACTCTACCACAGGTATGCAGCACACAGTGATATTTGCGGCAGAGCCGCGTGGATTGCCCTTGTCTGAGAAGCTCCTGCCGCAATATTTAAAGGAGTTACATTATAAAACGCATTTAGTGGGCAAATGGCATCTCGGCTCATACAAGAAGGAATATTTACCTATGTTTAGAGGGTATGTTTACTTTTCAAATTTTCCTGCTTTTTTTTAAGCTTTTATCTTGTATAGCAGGGAAGACAGAAAGTATCTAGTAGACAGAAAGTATCTAGTGTCAAGACACTCCGTACTTCTCTTTCCACCGAATTCGAGACATTGCGTGTTGAGTGGTGGAACTAAATGTCGGACTTAGCAGAGCGAGGAAGTGAAAATAATTGAAATATAATCACTCCCCCGAGTGGGGATTGAACCCACAACCGACCGCGTTTACGGTCAGACGCTATCACACTTTCATTTCCTAATATTGAATCATTAAATAGGTTTAGAATGAATAGGCCACTGTGGTGCGGAAGGACAGCGTCTGATTGTAAGCGTGATTAGTTTTGAGTTCAATTCCGAAGTCATCTATGAAAATTATAATATTTAAAATTTATTTCCATTCCATCGCTCTGATAAGACACAATGTCTGGATTTCAAGTGGAATGCGGTGAACGGTATGTTTTGACACTAGGTTCACTCTGACTACTGTACTTTCCTCCAGGATTGACCGTATAGCTGCTCTAAACGAACCATCATTTATTTGTAGCATGCAACGTATCTAACGTTGCATGCTTGGTGACGAAAACCAACGCCGCACGATGTCTACCATATCGGCGTCCACTCGCATGTTTGACGTCACTATTTTTGAAGTGTTATTCCACACTTAGGAATTTTTTATTAAGGGAAACATTTTAAAAACGTTCTCGAAAGCAAGGTTTAGTTGATAACTTATAGAATACGTACATATTTACAAAACGTTCCTGAAGTTATTTTATAAAAAAAAATAAGCCACTTTAATTCTATTATCGTTGTAAATTGTTTAAAATAAATGATTTGTTGTATAATTTTATATTACAGTTTCGATAGTCACTTAGGATTCTGGGTGGGAAAGATAGATATGTACGATCATACTAACGAGGAAAAGAATTACTGGGGATTCGATTTTAGAAGAAGTAAGTATATTTTTATTTATTTTACCATGTTATATTTTTATAGGTTTTTATTGGTTTAATTATTTTAACATACTTTACAAGTTAATAAAAAAATTACAATTTTCTTAATAATCTTTGAGAACGCATTTCAGTGGCAACAATATTAGTTTCAAGAATTAGAATATTTTCTAGCTTCACGTTTAATCCAGCTTAGCAAAGATTTTTTTTTTATTTCTCCTGCATAGCTGGCTGTCTTGACATTAGATCGTTCCTGACTGGGTAGTCAGGAACGAACTCTGTCAATTGTTTTCCACCTGAAATCGAGTGGCGAACTCAACATCCGTGTGAATTCAAGACGTTGCGTGTTAAGAGTGGTTAAGAGTGAGGTGCGGAACTAACCACCAGTCTCACCAGTTCCAGACTGAAGAAATTAAAATTATTTAAATATAATTATCGAACCCACAACCAACTTTTTTACAGTCAGACAGATTTATTTCACAATTGTGAACATTAATCGGTAAAATATCAGAAATTCGAGATAAAGAATTAAAATAAGAAATAGTATAGAAATACATTATTGTTAAAATAAAAAATCTTTGAAATGTGATATTTTTTAACTTAATAATAAAATAAAAAATTACCAATTGCAGATATGTCGGTAGCTTACGATTTATTTGGTAAATACGCAACAGATGTGTATACGGAAGAAGCTGTCAAGGTATTTTTGTTCACGAACATTTCTATATTCAATTATAACTAGATATCCCGTTGATGAGTTGACAACGCGTTGCCTTAGCAACGAGTATGTTTTTTTTAATTTCACGCTTTTATCCCACATAGCAGGGTAGACAGGAAGTACCTAGTGTCAATACACTCCGTACTCCGCTTTCCCACGAATTCAAGACGAGACGATTGTTGAGTGACGGAACTCAACTCCGCGTTTCTGTCTTACTAGAACGAGGAAATGGAAATAATTTAAATATTATTATTCCCTCGAATAGGATCGAACCCACAACCGATCGCGTTTACAATTGGTGACTGCGCCACAACTGGCTGTATGTCAGTTTATATAAACGTGTATGTCAACACACATGGTAGTGTGTGTGACATTTAGATTATTAATGTAATATACTTTCATTTGCTTAACGTATATCAATATATAGATAACTTACTTTCTTTATGATGATGTATGATCGCTTTTCTATTTTTTGTTTAAAAATGCAAAGTATAGTACTACACGAAACCTAACGCCGCACTTTGACCAACAAGGGTTTACACGTTGAATTTACAAATCACATTATATGCAAGCGCTTATTATAACGGAGCGGGAAATAATTTAAATACAATCATTACCTGAAGCAGAAATCAAAGCTACAACCAAAAACCAAAGGTTATACAGACAGACACCGGCTCAATGCCATCACATTCATATTATATATATATATATATATATATATATATATATATATATATATATATATATATATATATATATATATATATATATATGTATAATTTAATCCAAGTCAAATTTGTTTTAGATAATCAATAGTCATAACGCAGCAGACCCGCTCTTCCTAATGCTTGCGCACTCCGCGGTGCACACGGGCAACCCCAATGAGCCGATACGCGCGCCCGACTCTATTATAGCTAACTTTTCCCACATTAAAGACTACCAACGACAAAAGTTTGCTGGTAAGTTGGTATAGAATTATAATTCTAACATAAAAGCACTCTACTCTAGTCTAGGCTTTGTCTCCAATCTTATTATATCAGCTATTTATCAGAGAAAGTTTGGTCAAAATCGGACCAGCCGTTCCAGAGATATACGTGAACAGACAGACAGTCAAAAATGGTAAAAGAATGTATTTACCGTTTATGCATTTAGTAAAAACCGGTTATTTTAATATTACAAATAAAGATACTAATTTTATTTATTTATATTATTTATATAAAGAGAATGTGAGAAAATATTTTTATATGATATTTAGTACTAAAAATCATGAGGAGTAGGCAGATTTAAATCGGTACTTGGTAGTCGTTACGTAATTTGTTAATATTTAAGAAACATTTTGATAGGAGGCGGAACTCAACGCCGCACATTGTTTAATTACCGCACAAATTAAGATATATTTTAAAGTAACCACATATTAACTAACCTAACCTAATATAAATTTGATCTCACATGGGGAATGGTTATGTTTGAATTCTCTGCTAAGGTACTTTATTTTTGGCTTCCACTCAATGTCTCGAAAGAATGTTTCGGTAGAAAGTAACGAACATAGTATCTAGAAACTATATATTTTTCTTTGCAATCATAAGTAAAAAATATATATCTACATATATATAATCATTTCTGGTTGGATAACCGCCTTCGACGCCACCGTGGGACAACGTGTGGACAGTAAATACAATTGGTTTTGGGTTCAATTCTCACTCATGGGAATGATTATATTTAAAAAAAACACTTCTTCGCTGTGGTATGATAAAGCGCGGCGTTGAATTCACCACTCAGCATGCAGTATATCGATTTCGGGCGGAAAACACCAAACAACAGAGTGTCTTGACACTAGGTTCTCTCTGACTCCCCCACTACGCGACATAAAGCGCAAGTGGAAAACCAATCCTTAGGCGCTAAAAACTACGTACATCAAAAATCCGTATCAAATAAATGTATAAAAAGAGTTCAAATATGAAAGAAATTTAGAATAATGTTAGTTTTTAATGTTTTAATAATTCTTAATTTAAAAAAGTAATATTATCTGCAATATGATGGGATATAGCAATATAATAGCTAAATTGTAAACTTCAATCAGTTGACTCCGTGGCGCAACGGTAGCGCGTCTGACTCCAGATCAGAAGGTTGCGTGTTCAAATCACGTCGGGGTCAAATGGATGTTTTTTTTTCCTTTTTAAAAGAATTAGCCTTATTTTTTTGTAATATTTAAAAAAACAAAAATTTGTATTAACAATAGCTAAAACTTCCAAACAATTTTATCGTTAGTTTTGAAAAATAATGTAAATATGACATGTATGTGTATAAAATTAAAAATAAATATTTTTTTCTTTTTTCTTAAAAAAATTGAATAATATTCTTAAAAAACTAAATTAATTGCAAATAAAATTCGCTCCATTTTATCTATTTCAACAACGTCCTAACCAAGACACTCCGTTCGGTACTTACCTTTCGAAATCTTGCACGCTAAATGGCGGCACTTAACGCTGCGCTTTATATCTTCAGAATAGGGCAATGAAAATAATTAGAATATCATCCTCTGCGTTGTCCGAGCAGTATTAAAATAAAATAGGAGATAACAAACAGATATGTTTGTAATATTGATATAAGCGCTTTTTCTAAATGCATATATGAAGTTATATTAGTATACACTTTTTGTCTGCCTATTCTGTCTCTTTTTGTTCCGGCTCATATTTAAGACGGCTGGACCAATTTTGACGTAACTTCCTCTGGTAGATAGTTTATGTAACGAGGAATAACGAAGTAACTACTTGTATTTTAGAATTATGAAACAACGATCTAAAGACGTTAAATTTGCTTAAAAAAATTATAAAAAATTAAAAAAAAAAAAGAAAAGCATCGAAACTTGAACACGCGTCTCTCGGAAACTGTCCGGGCACGCTAACCACTATACCATACGTTCTATATTTGCAAAAAATTATATATTTTGTATAAAATTTCAGGTGTACTAACAAAATTGGACGAATCAGTGGGCGATGTGATATCAGCGTTAAAGTCCAACAATCTTTTAGAGAACAGTATTATAATATTCACGACGGACAACGGCGGGCCGTCCGAGGGGTTTAACGATAATAGAGCTTCAAATTACCCGTTAAGAGGCGTAAGTAAACTGCAAATAATTTATTCATATGTATATATTTGTGTACACTTGATATCCCATTGCGTAAACAACACGTTGCCTTAGCAACGGGAATGTCATTTTTGTACACGTGTATGCCAAATGGTAGATTGGTAGTTGGGTAATTTAATATATGTTTTATATATTATTTAAAAACAAATATTGTAGATAATGACTACAAAGATTTTGCTTCTGGTATTAATTAATATTTTAATAAAAAAAATATGAGAAATAAATGAAAAATTTAGGCGAGCCTTGGCGCAGTGGGATTGGGTACGACTGTAATAGGGGCAAAAGTAAAGTAAAGGGGGTATTTTAAATTATTTTCACTTCCTCACTCTAGTTAGACAAAGTGCGGCGTTAACTTCCACCACTCAACACGCAATGCCTCGAAGTCTTACATGACACTAGGTACTTTCTGCCCACCCTGCTATGCGGGATAAAAACGTGAAGCTAAAAAAAAATTTATGAAGCAGTAGCAGCCGGAAATGCTCCAAAGGACTCCCACGGTGAATTTTTTTTTACAATATGAAATATTTTATCCTAAGTTTCTAATAAAAGTCTTTCGAAGCGCAGTGGTCTGACTGTAAAAGCGATTGGTTGACGGTTCGATTCCCACTCAGGGAATGATTATATTTTTAAACATTATTTTCATTTCTCCACTTTCACAACAAATCACGGTAGTAAATATTGATATTTAATATACATATATTTTAGGTAAAGAACACATTATGGGAGGGTGGCGTGAGAGGCGCAGGCCTTATATGGAGCCCTTTGATTAAGATGAAATCTCGACTTGCTAGCCAAAGGTTTCATCTGGTAGACTGGTTGCCGACGTTACTGAGTGCAGCTGGGATGGATGTCAGGTATGATACGTATATGAAATTATTTAGTAAATTAAATAATGAATTATTTTCCTAATAAATTGTTTTATTTGAGGATGTTTATACAGTTGAAATTAAACTATTTTAAACGGATCAATCGCGTGTCTTTTGGTATTTTCACTTGCGTCTGTTGTCTGTTTCCAACATACATCGAGATATAGAGTTTTCCAAAAAATTAAACAAAATATACGCGATTGATCCGTTTAAAATACTTTTATTTAAAATGAATATTTTACTTATTTTACTAGTTTGTTATTCTACACTTAGGATTAGAAAACACTTTTAAAAAACGTATAAAAAATTAAACGCAGCGAGATTCGAACCCACGCCTCTTGGAAACCGTCCAAGCGCTCTGACCGCCAAGCCATGCGTTCTACTACCAGGTTAAAAAGGTTTTCTAATCCTGAGGTTTTTTTTAGTAGAAAATTGTAATTATGTCAAAAGCTGACAATTTTTACCCTTTTTACTCAAATACTCGACGGATGTGCGGGTCCATTTACGTTCATTTTAGTACTTTATATTTCATGACAAAAAAAACATATCCCACGCTATACGATATGATTTCTAACAGTTATATTTGTACATTTAAAATATACCTACTATACATTTTCACATCCCCTGATATAACAAATGGTGACGTAACTCCACATAATGTCTAAAATTTAGACAGAAAATGGAGTGTCTTGATACTAAGTTCTCTCTGACTATAACATACATACACATACGTATAATTTACGGGTAAACACGCGATTTTTGTCAAGCAAGTGTTTTATTCCAGTACATTGAACAACATAGACGGTATAGATCAATGGAATGAATTATCAAATGACCTGAAATCTAAAAGAAACAGTGTCCTCCACAATATAGACGACGAATACGGAAGCGCCGCTATTACGGTTGGCAAATGGAAGTTACATAAAGGTATACTTGCTAAACTTTTTCCTTTTATTTAGTTTTGTTCCACAATTAAGATTAGAAACATTTTAGAAAAAATATACGCAGCAGGATTCGAACCCGCGACTCTTGGAAGCCGTCTGCTCTGACCGCGTGCGCCATGCGGGCTACACCCGGCTGCATCGAAATTCTTATACACAAGTGTATAAGAATTTCGATTTATGTGTTGTTGTTAAAATCTCTGTAGAGATTTTTTGTTGAGTTTTAACCACATGTTCGTCGGTTCGAATTCCGTTGCGTTCATAAATTTTTATACGTTTTTTCAAAAATGATACCTACTAAATTTATATATAGAGAATTATATATGCAAAATATATTTTAATAATAATATTCTTTATTGTAAAAAAGATAAACACCAAGTTTGTGAGGATAAATGCAAAGGAGAAATTTTGAACGTCAAACAAATTACCACCAGTTCACTAAAGTTAATGCCTCAGACATGAAAGAACCGACGCAAGAAATCCCACCACGAATTCTCTCTTATTTCTTAAATGGCAGAAATATACAAGTTAATAATTTTTATATAACTACTATATATAATCCCATATGTATTTTCTCGTCAATAAACACGGTAGTATAAACAATTTCAGGCACAAATTACGAGGGAGCGTGGGACCAGTGGTACGGGCCGGCCGCCAGGGACGGGCTGTACGACGTGGACCGCGTCACGGACAGCCCCGCCGGGCGTGCTGTCGCGGAACTGAACTTAATGCCGAGTAGGGAGGAGATCTTCAGACTTAGGTAAAATTAAATATATATATATATATATATATATATATATATATATATATATATATATATATATATATATATATATATATATATATATATGACATATGATGACAGTACAGGTGTTCGAAACGTCAGGACGTGTAGATAACTGTATAGCCAAAAATATATTTTCGAACACCAAAATATACACGATTAATCCGTTTAAAATAGGTTCATTTTACAATTTAATCTAATATCTAATGAAATGTTTATTTTATTAACTTAAATGTACACTTATATTTTTTTATTACTAGTCTGCCAAATGGTTTGCGTTTTCATCAATAGACAGCCAAAAAAAAACTATTTAAAGAAAATTGTAAAATTAACGGCTAATTCATTTTCATAATAAATATTAAATTCATTTTTATTTAACTATTCGTTTTTTTAGAGAAAAGGCAACATTAAAATGCGATAGATATAGCAAAACACCTTGCAACCCACTAGCAGCGCCATGTTTGTTCAACATAGAAGACGACCCGTGTGAGACTGAGAATTTAGCGGACAGGTAAACTGATTGATATAAAAACATAGATTAATTTAAAAAACATTTTTGAAACAAACGTATAGTTATTTGAACACAGCGGAATTCGAACCCGCGCCTCTTGGAAACCGTCCAAGCGCTCTGACCGCTATGACTTAATAATCTTTAAGTAGTAGAAATTTGTAAAAATCTCTCTACAGAGATGCTAACAACGTAAATGAGTTGTAACAAACGTACAAGAATTTTGACGCAGCCGGTAGTAGAACGCATGGCTTAGCGGTCAGAGCGCTTGGACGGTTTCCAAGAGGCGCGGATTCGAATACCGCTGCGTTCTAATTTTTATAAGTTTTTTCAAAAATGTTCTCTAATTCTTAGAAATGAATAACACTTTAAAAACGTAAACTATATACATTAATTTTTTGTGACTTTTGTCACAATTTTAAAAGAAATTATTTTAACTATATTCGAAGAAACGACAATTTACAACAATCTGTGGCCACAATTAAACTGGCGATTTTAAAATACTGCTTATTCTTCGTATTATACATTGCATGTTGAGTGGCGTAACTCAACGCCACACTTTGTCTTTTACCAGAGCGAGGAAGTGACAATATTTTAAATATGATCACTCCCCCGAGTGGTGAATCGAACCCACGACCGATCGCGTTTACAGTCGGACGCTGTCCCACTGCGCCATACGACTGGCCACATTAAATTATTGCTATTTATTACGCTATATAATTAAACATCATTACTTCACGCTTTATAAGCAACAGTTTCATAAACTTTTTTAATTAATAACCAAATGAGAAATAAAGAATTCTAAACACCATCATGTCTGATGTACAGCGGCTGATTGTACTCGATTTAATGGTGGGTTCGATTCCCACTTGGAGGAACGATTGATTATATTATCTTAAATTATTTCTATTCCTCCGGTATAGTAAGACAAAGCACGGCGATGGGAGCCATTTTACACTCAATATCTAGATTTCTCGTGTGTCTAAAACCAATTTATTGAGTGTTATTGTCAAGTCTAGTGTCCCACTAGGCTGTGTTTGACTACCATTGTATTCGGGATAAGGTATGAAATTGATAACAAGTCATATTTCCGTAAACGAAATAATCTTGAAGAATTGAATAGCATATATATTTTAATTAATTAAAAGGAAAATGTATAAATATTACACAGTGAATCAAAAATCCTGAGCGAAATGCTTGAAGAGTTGGAGAAAATGAACAAAACAGCAATACCACCCAACAACAAGCCGCTGGACCCGCGCGGGGACCCGCGCCACTGGGGACACGTCGTCACCAACTTTGGGGACTATGAAGATCAGCCGAGTCACGAACATACTTGTTAAAATAGCTTAACCGGATGTCCCCTTGACCCGTTAACTACAGTACAACTCAGGTATTTCCCCAAGAAAATATTAAATACACACACACACATATATATCGAAAAAACATGAACACGAACAGTACAAACACTAAACAGTACAAAAACGTATACGTCTTCATACACGTGTGTGAATACATGATAGTGTGTGTTAGATAGATATCTTTTATTAATAATTCATTGTATTTTTCATGCATTTCGTGTCCGCTCGCGACTCCGCCGCTATGAAGTAAGCGAATATGTCAATACAATAATATATAAGGTATTTTTAATGCTTTTTGTATGGAACAGATAACGTGCTGGGAAACCTCAAAACTGTGAGCATTCAATTTAAGTTGCATGCACTACGTAGGGACCTCTCACAGATATCGATGCCCCTTTCTCCTCACACCTCATTATTTTATTTAGATTGACATTTTTAAATTCGTCATATATTTTAAATGGAATGTCCAATTTTTATAATTTAAATAGTTATAAGTAAATAATAATTTAATATTTAATAGGATAAGAATTAATACAGAGGTATGAATGGTATTGTTTGAGATCTAAGTGTAGATGAAACTTTTAAGTCACAGAAAATAATAAGTAATGGCATAACCCAGGGAAGGGAGTTCTAAGAATGATTTTTGATAGATAACTGCTTAAAGTATGAATACCCATGAATAATAAATATAAATAGAATAATAACATATATAAGAAAATATAAATAGAATATAGAAGATAGCCTTTTAACTAGAATGAAAAATGCGTTTTGAAAACTCAAAACTCGTTCACTACCTTCCCCCCCTCTCCCCTCACCCCTCAGTCGCCCACTACGCTGCAGATCACATATGGCGCGTTATTTTATATACTATTACATTAATTACTTCCATTTAAATGAAACTATTTTAACCGATTACTATTTACACGCGATTAATCCGGTTAAAATAGTTACATTTAAAATGTATAAAAATCGCAAAAATCAAAGATCTTAATAATTATTTCCTTTAGATTGACATTTTTAAATTCGTTACATCTTTTGAATGGAATATCCGATTTTTATAATTTAAAAATTATTTTACACGTATTGAAATTATATTTATTTAAATATTTAGTTTAACGGGGTAAGGATTAATATAGAGATATGAATAATGTGATTTGATTGTTGTAGCCTTTTTTTTTCGGACTTTTAAAATGTACAAAAGTAGTTATAATGGCGTAACTACAGTACTTGGACATATGGTATCGCGGACTTTTTTGTAAATATTTTTTTGTTCTATCACCAATAGTATTTGCAGCGCACGCGATAATAGATTTTTATAGCAACATTTTTCATACCTTTATTTAAATTATTGCATTTTTATTAACGATACCCTGTTTTTTTTTTGAAAATATATTAGAGATTATGTTACTCAGTGAAGATGCAGCTTTCTAATGATGAAAGAATTTTTGGAATCGGGCCAGTAGTTTTTGGGTGAAAACGCGACAAACAAAAAAAAAACAAAATTTTCCTCTTTATTGTAATATTAGTATAGATAACTGTGCCAAATTTCAAACCCCTCCGTCCGTTTAATTTTCGTAAAAATGTAAAATTTCATATTAATATATAAATTATAGGAAACTAATTTAGTTGTGGCTTACTGGTCCTTGCTTGGACGGAAAACGCTTATTATTTTTGCAAGCGGGAACAAACTAGAGACGGGTTTAAAAAGAATTAAAAATATATAAATACGTGTTTAAAACGTATAAATTTTTGTGCATTAAAATATATTTAGGTATCGAATTAATTAAATATAATAAATCGAACATTTAAAAATGTCTCTTTTCTAATTATATTATTTTCGCCTTTAATGGTTATTAGCAGGCGCTGTTTTTTTTTTAATATTTTTATTACACATTTCAACATGTATTTATTTTAAACGGTTTCATCGCGTATATTTTGATGTTTGAAAGTACATTTTTTGACACCTGACGTTTGGAACATTTTCCAGTAGTCGGTGGTCACAGGTAGACGGTCTACCTCTAGTCTAATCTAGTCTACAAAAGTGGCATAATTAATCCGTTTAAAATAGAAACGTTTATAATAATTCTTTATTTTTATTAGAATTCAATTTAATATAATATTGGTTGTTTTCATTTTTTTTTCAAACATTAGAGAATTAATGCTAAACCCATGGTGGCCAATGGCCAATAGCCAATCAAATAGTGTTATGGTCCAACGGTCATTAAATGTAATGTATTATTTTGTTATTAGATTTTT
This sequence comes from Dryadula phaetusa, assembly GCA_032432895.1. Classification (NCBI taxonomy): domain Eukaryota; kingdom Metazoa; phylum Arthropoda; class Insecta; order Lepidoptera; family Nymphalidae; genus Dryadula; species Dryadula phaetusa. Next base: position 1,309,047 of record JAOYRS010000042.1, read on the forward strand.
TTATTTTTTTAATATGATTTTTATGTTGACTATTCCTTATATTTTAATAATTAATTGGTAAAAAATGTGTTTTAACTTTTTTCACTGAAAAATGAAATCCTTTAATCCGTTCTGATCAAATTATGTGATTGAAAATGTAAAATAATATCGCTTTTATATAATTATTAGATAAAATCAGCCGCTTCACGCTTTATCCCGCATAGCAGGGTAGCCGGAGACAATCTAGTGTCTAGACATTGCCAACGCCCGCTTTGTCCACCAGAGCCGTTAAATGAAAATAAATATAATCATTCCCCCAAGTGGGAATCGAACCCACAGTCTATTACACTTGTTGTTATTTTTACTATTATTATTGCTACTACTAATTAATTATTTAATAGTGTCTATTTACATTTAAATGGTAAGAGGCTAATGTTATTTTTAAATAATAATGAAGTAACTAAAATATATAATTGTTAAGAATAAGTAGTATTATAAAAATGTTAAATTTTGATAGGATGTGTTGTTACTTGGTTTAATAAAATACTTTTAAGTGAATAATTCAGTTTTATTTTGCTTATAATTTAAGTTATTAATTATAACAAAAGAATTATATTTCAAATTATAACTTAGGATAATTAAACTAAACTTGAAAGAAAAATAAGATTATTATTAAAATATATTAAACTCTAATATAAACTCAAAAACAAAAAGCCTAAGTACAATTTCAATTAAAAAAAAAACTATATAACTCAAAAGCAATCAAATCTGTAACTAAATAATAACAAAATCTATCATATGTGTGTATTTAGGCAAAGAAACTCTAATAATATATAAAAAAAATATATTTGTTTATTTAGGCAAAACCCTCGCGCGTTTCGTCCTAACACCGAGTCTCAACGGCTTGTTAGTGTCATTATTCATTTTACGTTTGACAGATCTCTTTATAGTCTGCGCAATTGTGTCTGGCTCGCTTATGATATCTACGGGCAATGCATCGCGGTACTCTTGTAGAGTGCTGTCATTTAAATCAGTGCTGGCATCTTGCAAAATATTTAAACGTTCTTTTAAATTATTATCAGTGTTGCCATCTTTGATATTTAAACTTACCTTTTCTAAAGGACTGAGCACTTCATTTATGGGATCAGTCAGACTGTCTTGAGAGAATGTTTCCGCTAGAAGACGATCGACGATATTATCTTCTTTAGTATGAAAATATTTCACTTGAATTGCTTTTAAGTTTTCAGGTACTACTTCTTGGGGAGATGAACTGGAATAGGTACTATTTGATTAGTTTTTTTGGACCTTAAAAATTACATTGTTAAGTTATAGTATAACAAGAGGCCGGTCGTGGCGCAGTGGGCAGCGTCTGACTGTAACGCAATCGGTTGTGGGTTCGGTTCTCATTCGGGAAAATGATTATATTTAAATATTTTCATTTCCTCGCTGTGGTAATTCAAAGCGCGGCGTTGACTTCCACCACTCAAGATGCAATGTCACAATTTTGTCGGAAACGGCGGAGTACGGAGTGTGTTGACACTGAGTACTTCCTGTCTACCCTGCTATGCGAAATTATTATTATAAAAAATACTTAAAACACAACATTTACAATACTCACTCATAATCGGGATTTATTTTCAATATTCCATGTGAATATAACAGATGTGCCAATTTCAACGCATTCGGCTCGGTCATATTAAACTTTTGTATGAAATCGTTCATACACAACATCGGCATTTGCGTACAAAAGTAGAGAGTCCGTCGGAATATTGAAAGACACTGTGGGTTATATGAAAAATTATATCATGATTATTTTATTATTTTTAAAATGGTACTCCAAAATAGATTATAAGAAGCGCGGGTTCGAATCCCACTACGTTTTCTTTTTTATACATTTTTTAAATGAATATTTTTTTATTTCAAAACCGTTTTATGGAAACTATTATATACGAGTTCATTCCCCACTCACATTCTATTTAAACACACAATATTAAATAGCGGAACCTAACGCTGTGTCTAATCAAAGTATACAACGGAAAATATTGTAGATATGATTCAAAAACAGATAATTCCACTCTTTATCCCATATAGCAAAGTAATTAGAGTGAAACTAGTGTTAAGACACTCGGTTCTTTACTCTTACTGACACCTTGAAGGTGTTAAGTGATGGAACTCAACGACATTTTTTAACAAAGCAGAAAATAAATAATTCAAGTAATAACAAACATTCTCATAACATTAAACGCTTATTATAACATCGCTCATATAAAAACCGCTTAACAAAACCAACATCCTCCCTTCAAGCGTTTCCCACTTTTATATTATCCAAATAACGCTTCCGAAGACATCAATAATTTAAAATCCGCTTGAGAAAAGAAATCTTTTTTCGTTTCTCAAGCATTTCCCACCTCCATAGTATCAAAACAACGCTTATTAAAATATATCTCATTTAAAACCCGCTTAACGCAACAAACCTCTCTCTTCCTCCCCTGAAGCGCAGCAATCCTGCCGTCAGTGGGAGAGCGCGTGTTGTCGCTGTCGGAACACGCGGTACAACAATGTTGCACGTCAGGTGTAACACGCAGCACGCCGAAACACGCCGCGTGTTGTTGCGTCTTACAATATCTAGAGCGTGTTAAGTGGAATTTGTATTTTATAATGTGTACGAACAATTTTAAGATTTCGGGATTCGAACCCGTGATATATGGTATAGCTCTTTAATAGACAAAAAAAATACTTTCATATGCAGTCTAGATATGTTTTCTAGAAATGCAGTAAATTTGAATATGGAATGGTAATATATATTGCATATATATTAGAAGATTCGTTAACAGGCGACATAAAAAACAATAAACATGTAAAAAAAATTAATAATAATGGTTATTGACTCAAAGTACATAAAAAAATAAATTTATTTGAAGTGTTTTAAATATATAATGTACCTATTCATATTCTAAAATTTGAATAAACCGGGATTCGAACCCGTTCAATAATATAACTATAATATAAACTGCTTTATTTTTAAACTTTTAATAATAAAACTCTTAAAAGTATACAAATATCTTAATAATTGAATTCTATCCCTAGTTGACAAAAGTATCGTGTTGATATTTACTATTTTTAAAGTGTTATTCCAAAAAACCATTTTTGAAAAAACGTAAAAAAATTTGAACGCAGCGCAATTCGATCCCGCGGGATTGGACGGTATCCAAGAGGAGCGGGTTCGAATCCCGCTGCGTTCAAATTTTTATACGTTCTAGACTTTTACTCTATTAGCGTAAAACTCTTCCATTTCTCACTAAGTAACATTCATAGGACAGCCAAAACATAGGAAGAAAATTGAAATTATAGCATTCCTCTTACAATTTAGTTTTAGGACGTCTCCTAAAAGTAAGGAGTGAGAAAATCGGATTATTTTATTGTTTAGCTTCACGCTTTTATTCGCCGAATTCGAGACATTGGGTGCGGGGTGGCGGAACACAACACCGCGTGTTGTCCTAACAAAACAAAGATATGAAAATAATTTAAATATCATAATTTCTCCAAGTGGTAATCGAATCCACATCCGACCGCGTTTACAGTCAGACGCTGTTCCACTGCGCCACTACGGGCCTCTATATTTTACAGGAAGACAGAAACAATGACAAGGGACACGTAAAATACTTACTGGCAAGTAAGCATTCCATTGTCTTCCACATCAAACTTGTTGCAAGGACACACCACTTGGTTATTCTCAGATACTGGTCCACTGTATGGCCCTATAATACAATAAGAGACTTCTTTTGGTAAACGTATGAAAATTTAAACGAACCGGAATTCGAACCTGCACCTATTGTTTCCGTCCAAGCTACATGAAGCTGAGTCTAATATATTTATATACTTGTATTTGAATATTAAAATATTTTATAAATAGCATTTTTCTCTCCATAATCTTTGAGCGGCAAAAAAATTGTAACAACAACAAAAATAACATTGTAACAAACCTATAACAATGGTTGTAAAAAAAATATTTTTGGCTTGATTGTAAGTAACTAGAATGACTCTTAAAAAATGAAAATAAAAATAAATACTTATGAATTCGCTACGTGCGTGTAATTTTTTATTATAAATTCTATATTGTACATAAAAAAAAACATCGAATTCCAAACTACTCGATTTATAGAGGAAAAAACAACTTTAACTTTACTTAAATCTAGCCTACTTTTTTCCTGGGGAATGTTGAGGAACACTAAAGGGTCATTCATAAAAGACGTCACACATTAAGGTGGTAAGAGTAGGTATGGTGGTTTCATGAATATGACCAGCTGTGACGTCATTATGGCCTAGAAGGGAATTCCTCGGAACCCTTATAGGAACGATATTAACATTGGAAACATTATTTACCTGATAAATCCATTTCATTGGACAGAAATGGTGCAGTTTGAGATGGCTGAAAAATATTTTACAAAACACATTATTTTATATAAAAAAAAATATCTCGGCTAGCAGGGTATTGAGTGACAGGTTTGTCTTACCAGAGCGGAAGCGAAAGTAGATAAATTTGAAATATAATTTATCCCCAGAGCGGAAGCGAACCCACTTCATAAATATCAACCAAGTTTTGATATTAAATTCCGTTTCTACATAGTTACAAATGCCACAGGAATCTCGCATAACTTAGAATTACTTATATTAAACTAAAAATACTTATATTAAAAAAATAAATTCACATTCTTTTTGTATAGCAGTGGACAGAAATTACCTAGTATAAAATCTGACATTTTTAATTTTTTCGAATTATAAAATATTAAACCCACTATAAAATGGAATATTAAATATATAGTAGATTTCAAAGTATAAACAAAGATTCGCACTGAGGAAATATTTATAATATTATTATTTTAATCCTCCAGTTTCCCGAACAGAGTATTTCCCGAACGGTTTTCTTGGATGCTTGTCTTCATCGTATAACTAAATAAATATAACTAAAATGTATGTAATGTATATGTATATATTTTTATTGGCGTTGAGTTCCGCCACACAACACGCAATGTCTCGAATTTGGCGGGAAACGGAGTACAGATTATTACAGAGAGAGAGACACTAGGTACTTCCTATCTACTCTGCTATGCGGTATAAAAGCGTGAAGGTTTAATAATAATAATATTGTAATAACTCTTATAACATACTAAAGAAAAATATCCAACTCAATACTAACAATAGCCTCATGGCTGCCACCAAAGTATTCCTTCATGTAAGAACGAGCTGCAAGTCTATGGTACGGCGTCTCAACCCACCCGACCTTGACGCTATCACGCAGTGAATTAACTAAGTGATCATTTTCTCCGCCATATTGGAAGCCAGGTGCTTGGTAATCGGCAGGAGCATCTTATCATAACAATGGATTGCGATTAGAACCCGCTGCCCTCGGGTGATAAGGTTTGAACAACTAGGCCATGTGTGTTTAATGTGGATAAAATAAAAATGGCGTCTCTATTGGAAACATATGGAATATCTAAGAATTTTTTTTTTCAGAGTATTAAGAGAGAATCTAGAATCCGCGCGATTTAGAATATTGCTTCATATTATATCTTGTTGTACGAGATCGAAAAATGAAAATAATTTAAATATAATCATTACTCCGAGTTGAAATCGAACCCTCAACCAATGGTGCTTACAGTTAGACGTTGTACTACTGTGCTACGATAGAAAGTTTATGGTTTATATCTTTTTTACAGTTTCACGATATCCTGCTTAGCAGGGTAGTCAGAGACAACTTAGTGATAAGACACTCTGTCAACTGCTTTCCAACCGAAATTAAGACGAATTTTGAAGGCGGTCTTCCATAAAAAAGCGGGTTATATAATAGCTTTACAAGACTTTCTTGCATACTTTGATTAGTAGATAGAAGTTAATAAATAAAAATTCTCATAAACACTTACCTTCATTATAATAAAGACGGAGACTAACATCGTAAGAGGAGGGTACTTCATTTTGACAGGATTGCATTAGAACAATATAAGCCCGAACCAAATGTATTGTCCTTTCTCTAACATTTTCAAACGAATATTTCATAGTACGGGTTATATTATTACGATTTTTTGAGTGCACGTTCATAGTCACACCGTCGTCATTATAGGAGTATTCGAAAATATGATATTCAACCAAATTTTCTATTTTACACTCGTCTTCGTAAAAACAAAGCGCTAATTGATGAAGCTGAAAATAATTTAATACACAACAAAAAATCTAACAAAATATTTATGTGAAGTACATAAATATTGTATCTTCATCGAGAGAATGGCATCGAAATGAAGCTTGTAGAACTTAATTTCGCTGACTTGCTTAATAGTGTAATATAAAAACTTTCCTTTATTATAATAAACTATTATTACAACATAATAACTTACGTATTTCTTGTCAAATGCCTCAAACGCTTGCGTCAAAGCCGTACTTAGAAATTGAGCTACATCATCACGACACTTTTTCTTTAGAATTCTCAATTTTGCGCCCGCAAAAGTTTCCACTGTATAACTGTCTTCAGGGAAGGCATTTTTCAAATAAGTTATTGTACTGATTGCCACAACCGTCAGTTGTTTCATAAAAGTTACAGAACTTGTATAACATTCGGTAACTTGTTTTGGAAATAATTTTACCCATTCCGACACCGCCTATAGAATATAAAAATAGTTTAAATAATCTATTAACTCCATTTCTTAATTGTAAAACATTATTTACTTACTTGATTAGTTGGTGTCGCCGTGGCAGTCATTTTTATTTAGGAAAAAGTTATAAAAATAATAATCAAAATTGGCGCCACAATATTTGTTCTCTTATGTCTAATATGAAGTTTCTTTTTTTTAATATTTCAATGTCAAGAAGTAGCATTAGCGCAGAGACATTCAATCTTGTAAATAATAATGGTGAATATAAAGATTCGGTTTTATAAATTATGTTAAGTTTTAAAAGGAGTGCTATCAGAAAAATATTATAAATTATGTTAAGTTTTAAAAATATAATAAAATAAATGAATATTAAGAGCTCTACTTAATATAATAACTGAGAAGATATATTCATATTTATAGTGCAGTTTATTAAATAAATATGATAAAATAAAAATATTTTATAATTTATTTAATACCAAAGTTTATAATTTATTAAATATAAAAATTATTAGTAATTGGAATCAGATACATTCTTTAAAAAAAAGAGATAAATAAATAAACGTATTATAAGTACAATATTTGGTTAGTAGTAATCTCCATATTAGATAAGCTACTTGTCCTTGATCTTTAGGGTAAAGAGTGAAACAAAAATAAAAAAATCTTTGTGTCCCTACAGACATGTTAATAATTAAAATTAAAAAAATATAAAACCAACCTATAAAAATTTCACCATAACTCGATAAAAGCAGTAATATCACATCTTGTAACAATCATTTTTTTATATTTATTCTAAATATGAGATAAGATACTTATGTTAACAATTTTAAATTTAGAAGTACAATTTAAATAATATTGCTAATTTATTTGCATAATTAAAGAAATATTTAGTAATATAAAACCTGTAAGGATAGAAAATATAAAAATAAAAAGTATTCCTTTTTTAATTTTGGGACATATAGCAAATGACATAACAACAAATATAACAGAAATTAGATATTTGGAATTGTTTTAATTAAAGTTTATAAGTATTTAAAGTAAAATGTTATGTCCTGAGGGAGCTCAGTTGCAATCTGACGTTGGATCAAAGGACGAAAACAATTTCAGTAAAAATAATAAAACGCCAGCAGAAGGAATTGGTAGCTCAGAAATAAATTCGTACAAAAACCCAAAGAACTGGAAAAAATCTATTACTAACTTTTTTCGAAATCAACTTCGTTCAAGTAAGTCTAATGATGTAAGTATGGGTAAAACTAAGCTTACTTTTGCAAATAGTTATAAAATTTCAAAAATAGTAACAAAAATTTACAAACGATGAATACAATATATTTCAGGGAGATCGAGCATCAGGGAGCAAAGATAATTTTGAAGAAAAAGAAATGACATCGGATCAGAAATGGCAGTCATTAGGCAAAGTTTTTAGACGACAAAGTTTTGCTGAACATTGGCAAAAATCACCAACTCAACAAGGAGAGAGTTCATCTCCAAGTAAGCGTCATGGTGTACGAAAAGTTATTTCGAGCTACTTTGGAAAATCTCAAAAGAATTCTTCTGAAAATGTCGACAAAGAAAATTAGTACTATTTCTTATAACTAATAAATATTAATTTTATTAAAATATTTTTTTCAATGTAGTATTTATGTAGTATTTAAAAGTAAATATTGAAAATTAAGTAGCCATTTTACTAAATCATAAATTTAAAATATTTTACAAATTCCACATAATTGTGTTATACTATTAGTGAATACTTTTTATTAGTGCTTGCAACTCTCGTTCAGCAATCATGCATTGACATTTTTGACATAGGTCAAAAAACGTCAGAAAAAAGTTGCGTGACATTTCCGCAGGCCATCAAAGGATGAAATTATTTTTTGGCTTTTTGTTTAAAAAAGGTTTATGTTTACACATTTACTATAGTGTTATTTAATGTTCGGTGCATAAAACACAGTTTTACGTTAATCTTAGGCATCTGGGTTCATGTGCGATAGTTTACTTGTGAATACGCCCTTGAAAACAGTGATACAAAAAGTCTAAAGTCAGCATAGCAACAACACTCTTAGTTCATTTTATAACGATTTTGAGAAATACTGTGGTGTATAAATTGCAGTTGTGCCTTTTTGAGGTAAGTATTTAACATAATTATATCAAAAAGTACATTTATGTTTGTATAAACTCCGACTTCCTTATTTAAACATACCTTTGTGTGTGTGTTGTACCTCAATACGTATAAATTTCTATAGCTCTTACAGCTTATTTGTGCAAACATACAATCCATTTATATACAATCCTGATTAAACCTTCATAATATTTACATATTGACTAGCATATATCACTACTTATTATATGTATTTAATACCTTTTGCCAGATGTTAATCTTAATAATTTGTAAATAATAATTATTGCTGTTTTTATCGCATAATGTGCTACAGTTATTATCTTGTTATATCTTTTTATATTTTTCATCAACAGAATACACTTTTATTCTGGAAACTAACCTCAAATATACTTAAATATAAAAAAATAAAGTAAACTTACATCAGACATGTATGTGAATCTTTTTATTTTAGTATATTACATAAATTAGTAATATGAAATCAATATTTTAAATTTTACTCATTTCTCATCCATCATTAAAATTATAACATGGATTTACTATGTTTACTAATTATTTCATTATTAGTACATTAAGTAACCTATAGAAGAAATTATTATTGAAGTATCCAATTTCTTTGTTTTCCAGATGAGTACTGAAGATATATGGAGGTTTAAACAAGAGAAAGTAAATATTTTAATCTGATAAATAGATTTAAGTATAGGTGTGGTGCTTTTGTTAGTATAAGATGATAACCCGGAGGTGGTTCCATCCATCATTGAATGGAATAGATGCAGAAAAATTGCTCCTAGAGAGAGGTCGTGATGGGTACTTTCTAGCTCGACCAAGTATGAGTAATAAAGGAGATTTCACATTATCAGTTCGTAGAAGTTTAGAAGTTACACACATAAAGATTCAAAATAATGGTGAATTTCTAGATCTTTACGGTGGTGAAAAATTTGCAACTTTATCAGAGTTAGTACAATATTATATGGACAACCAGGGTCAACTGCGTGAGAAGAACGGAAATATTATTCGGTTAAAAACCCCGCTGAATTGTGCTGATCCAACAACCGAAAGATGGTATCATGGACAGCTTACAGCTAAAGAAGCGGAGAGAATGATGTTAGAAAACGGTAAAAACGGCTCCTTTCTCGTACGCGAGTCCCAAAGACAACCAGGGGACTTTGTTTTGTCTGTTCGCACTAGAGATCGAGTTACGCATGTCATTATACGGAGGCAAGATAATAAATACGATGTAGGGGGCGGCCAACAGTTCGAGGACCTTGTCAGCTTAATAGAACATTATCGCAGTTTTCCCATGGTCGAAACTAACGGTGAAGTGCTAAGACTCATTCAACCGTTCAACGCGACGCGTATCCAAGTGCAACATTTTCACACGCGAGTCAAACAATTGCAAAAGGAAAACGAGGGGCCGATCGAAAGTATGGCGTACAAACAAGGCTTCTGGGAAGAATTTGAAACGTTACAAATGATGGAAAACTTGCAATTGTTCGATAGAATGGAAGGTTCCAAGCCAGAGAATATAAGAAAAAACAGATACAAAAATATTATTCCATTCGATCACACTCGGGTAATTTTGCGAGATATCCCGACGGATCCCCCTGCGGGTGCTGATTATATAAACGCTAACTACATTCGGTGCGATTTTATCGATACTAACTCAGATTCGCAGGACCTGAACGGAAGTAACGAAAATAATTCTCCTCATGCGAAAGATGGTGCTTCCAGAATCAAAGATAAACTTTCACCGACTCACACTGGTGTCATAATAACGGAGGAAAAACCGAGGGAGATTTTGAAGGGCTACGGCAATGGTACTCATAAGCCTACGCCGACATTCGAGCCCAGCGTGCTGCGTACAAACCCTAATTACGTTAACACAACGATACCTAAATCAAAAGACATCGTAGAGAATGGCGATTCTGATATAGTGTACAATAAACTTTACATCGCTACACAGGGTTGCCTCTCGACTACCATTTATCAGTTTTGGTCGATGATATGGCAAGAGGACGTGCGTATAATAATAATGACGACTAAGGAAATAGAGCGCGGCAAAGTTAAATGCGAGCGTTACTGGCCCGAGCTAAACAAAACGGAAGTGATTAAGAAATACACCATTTATAACGAATCCGAGTCTTCCACTCAGGACTACACCTTGAGGCGTTTTGTGGTGACGAAGAAGGATGAGCCGAACGTTAAGCGCACCATATATCATTTCCACTTCACCGCGTGGCCCGACCACGGCGTGCCTTCCGAGCCGGGCCGGGTACTGAACATCCTGCTCGACGTTAACTACCGGCTGGACCAGATAATGACGGGCGCCGACCCGCCGAGCCAGGCCGCCGTATGCGTGCACTGCTCCGCCGGCATCGGCAGGACTGGCACTTTTATAGTCATCGACATGATTCTTGACCAGATAAGGAAGGAGGGTTTCGACTGCGAGATAGACATACATCGCACGGTGCAAATGGTCCGAGATCAGAGGTCCGGAATGGTGCAAAATGAAGCCCAGTACAAGTTCATCTACATGGCTCTGCTAGAGTACATCGAGACGGAGAAGCAGCGCATCAGCTGCGTGGCGGCGCCCGCGCAGGACTCGTCGCGCATATGATCCGAACAGAACAAACCCAAGTTTCGGGGAAAGAAAAGTCTCCTGAAATGCTTTCCGAGTCGCAAACACAAAGCCCGTTCGGACATCCACGGCTGTCTCCCGAAACGATAGTTATGTTTGTGACCTCTCGAACTACGCAGTTCATACATTTGATTATTATTATATAGATTTTAGTAATGCAATATTTTATAAAGAAATGATATTTTTCACTAAATGTTATGGAGTAAGTAAATTTTTAACTTTTAAGTAACATTTTCAAAAAAATGCAATTCGTATTATACATACATAATATGTGTATCACGTAGCTATTCGTTCGTATTGTAATTACTTTAATGCGATCACCGTAATCACCACATATTCACATTTTCCTGTAAGATTATGTTGATGTTTTTGAAATAGTACTCGGTAAGTAATAAACATTACAATGACATTATATTATTACAAGACTCGTTTTAAGTGGTCATTTTTAATTTTAGATAAATAGTTGCGGTGGCTACCGACCGAGTGCCGGTAACTATATACATATAAATATAATCGGAGTGTGTATAACATTGTAGCAGACGTATGGACGTGTGTAACGATCGACTGTAGTACCTAATTACTCGTGATAAAAGTAAAACTAATATCTATCTATGATATATGAAACGGAGACCTGATTATGTTTCAAATAATTGCTTTAAAATTGTACTATATGAAGTCAGGAGGTTGGCTTCAAAGTGATCTCGAATCGATTTTGAATTAGACGGAAGTGTATAATTGTTTCGCTTACGAACTGGTTGCGCGCGACGGGGGGACGTTTGACTGCGATCCGATACATCGATGTGTTTTTGCCTCTCGATACGTTATAGTAGATATAGATGCGTAAATATTTTTCTAATGAAATCTTTGGTTTTGTTTGGCTGAGGCGTGTGCCCCGCCGCGGTAGGAACGTATGTTGCTAATAACTTAGGTATATGATTCGAGTTTTGTCAAATCGTTGATAGTTTGTTTACCATTTTCGTTTTCAAGGCGGTAGTTGATAGAGGTGCTTTCTTGGTACCATGTTCCGCCTTAGGCGATGGTGCGATGATTTTTTTTTTAAGAAATTTATTTTCTATTTGAATAGATATGGTCTTTGAGCGACTCGAGCAATATACGTTGTGTCGACAAAATTATATTTATTAAATTACATTTATTTAGATTTGTCTTGCGACTTGCGGCCGGTGTTGTTCTAATAGTTTATATAGTTTTTATCAACGTGTATTGCTTGAATCGTTCAAATGTATTTTACGTTGTTGGCATTTTATTTATAATATATTCCAATTTGTAAAGCTGAGCTTAAGTATTTTGCATGAAGTTTAATAGAGAGAAACAAAAAGTTTATCTGCAAAAGATATATGTTGTGTTATATAATATAATAAAGAATAAAATGTGATATTGTACAATAACGATTATTATTTCATCTATTCCTACTTAATTATATTTTTTTTTATCTTCACGCTTTTATCCCGCATAGACAGAAAGTGCCTAGTGTCAAAACACTCCGTACTTTGCCTTTTTCCGAATTCGAGAAATTGCGTGTTGAAATTACGAAGAGAAAATAATTTAAATATAATCACTCCCCCGTGTGGGGATCGAACCCACAACTGATCGGTTTTACAGTCAGACGCTATGCCACTGCGCCACGACCGCCCTCAATTATAATAAAATGTATTTAAATATAAAAAAACAATATACTTGTTTGAATAGTAAAAAGCTATTTTGATATTTCAAAACAGAATACAAAAATATGTGAAATATATGGAAGATACCATCTCCGCGTAGTGGGACAACATCTGACTAAGCACGAATGGTTGTGGGTTGGATTTCCACTCGGGGAGATCAATTATATCTAAAATTTATTTTCACTTCTCCACTCTGGCAGTATAGTGCATCGTTGACTACCACACAACACGCGAGGTCATGTTTTCGGGTGAAAGGCAGTCGCAGGAGTGTCTTAACACTAGGTCGTCTCCGACTACCCTGTTAATCGAGATAGAGTGTTATTCGGGAAGCTAGAAAAAATGTAGATGGAACTAAATACGGATGGGACGCCTATTTATTATTAAATAGTGTATAAGCTGGGTCGCCAGTGAAATAAACATATAATTATTTTAACGTTTAATTATCAAATACCAAAGTTTATTCATGAATTTAAAATTTAAATACATATGCTAAAAAATCTAATACAATTCTACTTTTAACACACTATGATATTTTCAATCTACCAATAGATATCAAGTTTACCAAAAAACATTATTTATAAAATAAATTATACATAGTTTAACGAAAATATAAAGGCTGGTATATATTTTTGTTACGAATTTAAATACTAACCACCGCCTTATTGGTCAATTTTCAAAACATTTAAATTTGAACTTTTTTAACAAACTCAATTACGCCAATTCGAAACATCAGAATCATTAAAGTTTTTTCTATCTTAAGAAAAACATTGAAAAAGATTAAAGAAACGAATATATTTTAAATGAAACTACTTTAACCGGATTAATTGCGTATATTTTGGTATTCGAAAATACATTTTGGACACCTGACGTTTCGAACACTTTACAGTAGTCCGTGGTAACAGTCTACCTGTGATACAAAATATACGCGATTAATCCGGTTAAAAAAGTTTCATTTAAAATGTATAAAAATTGCAAAAAAGAAAGATCTTATTAAAAGAATATATAATAAATAAAAATTCCGTCAATTTCTGCCAGTAACAATTTCATCTTAGACAGATTTGTATTTAAAATTGAAGTATAGCGTTCAGTTTTGTTCGCTTATTATTTGTCCTCTATTTAAAAAAAACCAATAATTCCCGAAAATGAATATTAGCAATATATTATTGTATTAATAACTTCAAAACAAAAACAATATTATAGTCTATATCTGTTAATAATCATATAATATCCTAATTAATTCTTGAGAAAATTCAAAATGGCTTCTAACTATTCTATTGTTCCAATACATAACAGTAATTTATATAATTATCACAAATTCTCATTAAAAATCAATTTCTGCTTTTTTTATTAACACTAAAATATATTATGATTATGGTCAAAAATACATCTATATCAACATTTCTATGTATAATATTGTAATCAGCAAAATTATACTTTTTTTGGTTTGAATTAATAAACATATTTTTATGTACATTATTAGATACAGTAATTTCTATTTTTTATGATATCATTCATTATAGGAATACTCAAATAATATATGTGCAAATGTTCATATATCTCTTTTTAGGACCTCTTTAAGTTGAACTTTAAGGGAGATGCCAAAAAAACAATTTGTTAAGTTTTAGACTTATGGAGCAATTGGTTTTGACATAAATACGTAAAATAAAATTATTTTCCAAAAACATATATAAAACTGTAAAAAAGATTCTATATTATGTAAATATAGAATATTTTTGATTATTGATATATTCTTTTAGCTACTTTAGACATAAGTTTTCAATAAGCGATTTTTTTAAGATTGTAAAATAAAAAATAGTTATGTTCAACATAAAGGGGCTCTATTGAATTATGGAGAGAAAACAAATATGTTCATACATGGCTCGCAGGGATTCACTGATTATTTTGACTAATAGAAGTTGTGGTGTGTCAAGGGTTGGGAATAAGATATTTATTTGAAATATTTATATTATATTGAGGTTCAACTTCAAGAGATTCTTATATACTTTATTTTATAATCTACAAACAAATCTTTAATGCTACTGTAAAAATGTCTGTATACAATGTCATTGCAATATTTTACATAGAATTGTTGACACATTGGGCAGGCAGTAACAAATTGAACACATGATTTTAAGTTGTTATCTATATCTATATTATTTAACCAAACTCCTAATAAGGCAAATTAGTTATTTCAACATGTTAATCATCATTGTTGACCGGAATTTCTTCAATGCCTTCAGTTTCATTTACTAATGCCCTCTCCAGGATCACTCTGCCTTCTTTATATCTAAAATAGAGAAAAAAATATGATAAATTACCTAAAAAACAAAAACATTGTTAAAATGATTCTCTCCTCATTGTTGCCCCGCTAGTAAGGAGCAGGTACAGTTACTATGACATTATAGTATTTGAATTCCATCCAGATTCATCCAAAATTTTCAAATAAACAGATGTAGATTTCCTTACATTAATTCATTGTTTAATAAGATATAGGAAAAGTTAATAAAAGTATATTTTAAATATATGAAGATGTTTTTTAAAGATTTTGCACTGTTTGATTTTGAACTGCATATCTTTTCATGGCTTTGATTTCCAATATAAAAAATAAAAAAAAACCTATTTTAGGTGCCTTTTTCTTCTTCATCCTTTTTGGTCCCTTTATCTAAAAATGTAAAATGCTACCCAGCCTTCAATGCCTACCACACCACCTTCAATGTTAAGGGTGTGAATTGGAATGTGTAATGAACACTTGATTTTTTACTTAATCCTAATTCTTAAATTTTTTTCAGTTTTGTTCTTGTAGAAACAATACAAACATTTAGATTTAAATGTAATTTTATATTATAATCGAATATATATTTGTAGTACCTTTGATTTTCTTCAGTGGCAAACTCGTACACCCATCCTAATTTAGTAGCACAGTTCTTGCAAGAAACATCGCGTACCATATGTCTACCAGTCAACATTACTCTATCTTGAACTTCAGAGTATACTAGGTTTACGACTTTGTGAAATAAGAAAGCACGACCTTTAAAATAACAATAATAAAATATAAAATTGTTCATGTTACGATATTTTACATGTAGCGAGTTTTAAAGACAATGTAATCTTAATGGCATCACGTAATTTTTAAAAAATGTTTCTCTACTCATGACTTTATTATTTGTGCAACTATTGTTATTTGAACATATATGTTTTTACTCTAAGAACTTAAATAACAACAATGGAATCAGCTGTTTCATGGCAACTGACCTGTCGCTCCAGTAAATCTAGTGCTTATCAACTCAGAGCGATTAGTTAAAACCACATCACAAGCTGCACAAGAAAATAAACGTGTTCCGCCAATATGATCTAAAAAGATTTTGCCCATTATGTAATATTATAAAGAAGTATCTTAGTTTTTTTAAAATAGATACGTGAAAATTACAATAACACTTTCTTGAATTTGACGCAATCAAAATAATTGAAGTTCATTTGTCAAACGGATTGTATTCTATTGTTGTGCCATCTCTTTCTTCTCTAGGTAGTTAGAAAAGGAAAACATTTTTGTGAATTTTTACACTGCTAACACCGATAGTTACAAGTACTAAAAATTAAATATGATTTGTTTTTTTTATTTATAATATATTTCCGAACTCTTTTTTAAAGATTTAAGTAATATTTTATGGTAAAAATCTTAGATATATATTTATTTAGATTTAATTAACTGAAATTATAATATTGGTATAATTTTTAAACGATTTGTTGATTCGTTGCTCAGGCAACGAATAGTTTTATAATGAAATATATTTTTACAAATAGTAAACATACTTTCGTCTCTTATGATTTTACAAAATTTACATAATCATTTCTCTCATAAGTATGGAGGATTTAAAAGAAGATACTATTCACCATACGGCTATAAAATTAGCGGATGAAATAAAAAATCTCTCGATTTATAAATCGTTTTATAGTGATATACAAGTAAGTTTGAATTTTTTTTGTAGTAAGTAGCTTAATTTTTTATTACATAATAATAGTGGTTTTCATATAAAACAGAAACTAGTATCTTCGCCAAATGTTAAAAAAGAAGACTTCAAGCAAACTTTACAGCAAGCTATGAAGGAAAAGGGATTAGATACTAAACTTAGAAATACAGTATTTCATTGGGTTAGAACACAGAGTAAGCATAATGTAAGAACGCATGACTTATTACTATAATAATATTATATATTTTTTCATATTATTCTTTTAAAAAAGTTAAAGATAATGTAAAGATTATTGAACACTTTACCAAATATCTAATACTTTTACGTTGTTATATAAGAATTTAACATTTGTTTAACTTAATAAAGTAAAAATATTTTTAAATTTATTTTAGAAGCTAGATCCTCTGACATCGCTATCAAAAGCTAGTGCTCAATGGGAAAAAAGAATTCATAAGTCATTAAATTCAATGTGTTCAGATTTAGAGACTTCTTTGGCCAAAATAAGGCCGCAAAGTGAACAAGAAGAACTGACAGATAAATGGAATGAGCTTAGTACATATGGCTTAGGTAAAATGTGAATATACCATGAATTTATACGAATAACTAATTTATTTTCACTTTTTATATTATAAAACTTATTCCCTTTGTTATAGATTTAACGAAATATCGACCAGTTTATGCACCAAAAGACTTTTTAGACGTATTACTTACACTATCTGGTTACGTACCTTTTACAAGAGAGTGAGTGAACTTTCTAATATTAAAAAATATTTGTTGCAATTATTAAAGAAAAGGTTATATAATGTATGAAAATTATATTACAGAGATGAACCTAAATGGGAATTCGCACATTTACCTCTGCCAGTTAAATCATTGGATCAATTGGTATTACTTTAACTCTACTTATAATTTTTGCAGTTGGCTCGTACGGCCATTTCGTGAAATCAATATATTTTAATGCTATTATAATAATATTATTACAACTAAGTTCTTTTTTTAAGTAATTACATATTGATATTTATAATATCAGTTATGTTAATAAGAAAAATAATTTTTAGCGTAAAATATATAGCGAATGGGCCAATGGTGAACCTTTATTAGGTGTTAATCCAAATATGCCAAGTACTGTGCCTGGGTTTTTAACTTTAGAAGCTGAGCGTATTGCACTCGGCGAGAGAGTGGCTGGCTTAGGATATGCCCCAGTCATTCAAGAATATTTAAAAAAAGGCAGTCCACAATGCTTGAGAGCTAGACTTTGGACGCAAGTTTTGGGAGCTGAAGTCAAACACCAGGTCTGTTAAATATAATCTTTTCAAATAAATAAATAAATAAATGTATATGTGTGTATATGCGGTACCTATACCAATAACATTTTTTTCAATTTTTTCCTCTGTCTGTTTGTTCCGACTAATCTCTGAAACGGCTTGATTTTGACGGGATTTTAACTTTAGATAGTTGAAATAATAAGAAATAACTTATTTAGGCTACATTTATTTTAGAATTGTAGCGGACATAGTCAAATTTATTATTTTTTTTAGCTTCACGCTTTTTATCCCTCATAGCAGGGTAGACAGAAAGTATTTAGTCTTATGACACTCCGTACTTCGCTTTCTACCGAGTTTAAGCCATTGCATGTTGAGTGGTGGAACTCAACGTCGCACTATTAATATATTCTTATATTATTAATAAATTCTTATTTAAATAATATTTCATAGGAAACAAAAACTATGATTATGTATTTAAAACTCATAGCTGTAAATAATGTAACAAATTAACATAATTCTAGCAAGTTGCTTACTTCAACCAATTAAAGAAGAGTGTTCTGGAAGTGGACTTGATGATTGATAAGCTGATTTTTAAAGATGTTCAATTGACAGCTTCGAATGACGATCAATATTTTGTATTTGAAGATTTGCTCTATCAGGTACTACTTCAAAATTGTATATAATATGATTTCTATATAACTCTTACCATAAAAATCTGAGGTTTTGTGAGAAGTCGTCATTATTAAATAAGCCTTGCAAATGCTAATTATAACAGGAATTATATATGCCTTCATCGTAATACCATACATGTTTTATTTTATCATTCTCCTATACTCAACCTGAAGACGCCTCCGTGTTATAGATACCACTTTTTTCTCAATGTCCTTTATTTTTTTCAAGATATTATAACAAAAGTAGTGAAAAAATTAACATCTCATGCTTTCTTGCAGTCCCTTGATCATTATATTTATAATTGACAGGTAATGCTATGTTTTTCACGAGATGGTGAGGTATTAACAGCAATTAGATCTTTAGCGGGTGCGGCGCTCACTGTGGCTGTGAAAGGAAGACACACACCAGACTGTTATACCGCTTTTCCTCCAAGCGGCGTTATTCCTTTTCATGGTTTTACTATGTATGGTGAGAATAAATGCATTTTCGTGTAGTTTTAATTTTTATAGACTAACTATCGTACAATATAATTTGATAAATGTTAAGTTTATTAAGAATGCCAAGTAAGATAGTGAATACAAAGAATCTATTAAGATTTACATACTTTGACCACTTTTGATGACATGGGTTCTAGATAAAAATTACGTCAGCAATATTTATTTTCTTAATTTTCTACAAAATTTACACCATTTTGGTTGTTAATTGAATTTAAAGATATTGACACTTTTATATATATAAATGGTTTAGACTCGAGTATTTTTGTTGGCGTGTAAAAGTTAAAGTAAAGTACCAGTGACACTAAGATATTTGCTTACTTTTTTAATACAAAGGTAGTGTATTTGTAATTATTAAAAAAATGCTGTAATTATTAATAAATAAAATTTAATAACTATTTCCTTCCCTTTGATTTGATATTAAATATTTCAGCAACCCCGTTTTGTTACTTATATGATGATCCTGTACAACTATATTTTATATTTCGAGCGTTTTATATGCGTTATTGGCATCGTCTACATTATATCTCTACTCATCCCCAGGTAAAGATTTTTTTATTAATCTTCAAAATTATCTATAATTATGTGTATTTTAATCAAAAAATGATTTTAGGGTATTGTATCTCTTTGTCTTCTTTATGAACGACTTTTAGAAGCGAATGAACCTCTTTTATGGATACACTTTAGGAATATTAACATTAATCCGTGAGTATAATCTGTTTTTTGTTACTCTGTAGTAAAATTGGCGGGAACTCTCATTTTAATTATAAATAGTTTTTAAACAAGAACGGTTTAAAGATTTATTTTTGTAAATAGATTCAAGAGCATTATAATGTTTTAACTTATATTTGTGTTGTTTTGTTTTTAGTATCCGTGTAGTGTTCAAGTGGTTAATGAGAGCGTTTAGCGGACATCTGCCACCCGACCAGCTACTACTTCTATGGGATGCAATTCTAGGATATGATTGTTTGGAAATTCTACCTTTACTAGCTCTAGCCATTTTGAGTTTTAGGAAAGAAAATATATTTCAGGTAAATACATTGCAAAATGTCGATGCCGTGTTGGCAGATCTTTCTACTATATCTGTTATTCCTTTATTGCAATTGGCATTAATGAAATTTTGATTAGCAAAATATTTGAAGAAAGAAATAACATCAGAAATCCACTTACGTTAATTATTTAAACAAATCTTTTCTTACCGAATAAATATTTGTTTAATAAAAAAAAATGGTAAAATAAATAATTTTTTATGTTATTATTGTAAAGTAATCTTTACAAATGCAAAAATTAATGAAGAAAATAGGAAAATATATAAAATAGGTGTAGTACTTAATTGTTTGTCTGTTTGTTATTTGTTTATATATAGGAAGGGGCTTTTATAGATATTATACATATTTGTTTTTTTAAACACATTTATTGATTATTGTTAAATTGTACAGAATATAATTTGTATAAATGTTTTATAGAAACTTTTCTTTTGTAGACAAGTTTATTGTAATAAAGTTCCAAATGTGTTAAGTTTATAGCATTTTTTATTAAGTTATATTATTATTACTCCCTCAGTTCTTTGTAGAGAGGAAAACATTAAAGAACTTTTTATAATTCCTCTTAATTAACATATACCAATAAACATACAATAATTTTACATCTTAAAAATCGGAAATATGATTTTTATGTCTAAATTTATTTAGATGATGTTTACTTAGTTTACAGTATAAATTAAATTCTTTATTTGGTGTATGTAAATTTGTTTTGTTATGGATTTAATTATATTGTGCAGAAAAATCACTTCTGAGGCCGGTCGTGGCGCAGTGGGACAGCGTCTGACTGTAACGCGATCGGTTGTGGGTTCGATCCCACTCGGGGGAATGATTATATATAAATTATTTTCACTTCTTCGCTCTGGTAAGACAAAGTGCGGTGTTGACTTCCACCACTCAACATGCAATGTCTTGAATTTGGTGAAAAGCGAAGTACGGAGTGTCTTGACACTAGGTACTTTCTGTCTACCCTGCTACGCGGGATAAAAGCGTGAAGATAAAAAAAAATCACTTTCATAACACAAGGCTCGGTGTTTAATTCCGTCACTAGACGCAACGTCCCAATTTTAATAGACAGATAATGAAGTGTTTCTGAAAAATGAAACAAGTTAAAAAAACACATTATACATATAACTAATAACTATAATAAAAATTGTATTTATAACAAATATTAAAAAAAAATATATCAAAGACGACGCTCCACTGCGCCACGTATCCATCCATACTGGTGCAGTGGAGCGTTGTCTGACTGTAAAGGCTTTTGGTTATGGGTTTGATTCCCACTTTGATTATAAATTAAACTAATTTTCATTTCGTCGCTCGGCTTTCAATTGCCCACTTAACAGCAAATAAAGTAGTCAACGGAGTATCTTGACACTAGGTTGTCTCTGACTAACCTGTTACGCAGGATAAAAGGTGAAGCTCTAAAAAAACATAATTAAACCTTCCTAAATACAACACACCAATTGCCCTCTTCATAGAAACTTTTCTCCACAACTAAATTTGGCAAATCACATAATTTCTCCAACTCGCCATCCTCGAACACGTGGTAATATCTCAACAGCGTCTCACCGGAGTCCTTCTCTAGTTTCCTTCCGTTCATTCTTCTCAACTTCCAAGGCACTAGCATATCTTGGTGCTGGAACTGTGTTCTGTTTTCGTGTACTGGCAAGTTTATACCACCCACTTGATATAGGTTGGAATTTTTGGTTGCTTTTTCCTTATTGGGGCTTAAATAATTGGATTTAGTTTGATCTTTCGCCCACACTGTGATTAACGCTTTGCCGCCACTGCGCAGAAGTCCGGCTATAACTGATATGGCTTGACGTCTCCTATCCTGTTTGCATAAGAAAATAATTCTTAGTTATATATTAAAAATATACTTTGTTATTGGGAAGTTGCCGTGTATACACTACGTTACCATAGCAACGTATATGAAAGTTCATACATATGCGTGTTTCAATACCAGGTAGCGTGTTATATATATTTTTTTGCTTCACGCATTTATCGCACTTAGGGTGAAGCTTCTACACTTCGTACTTCGTTTTCCACCAAATTCGAGACATTGCGTGTTGAGTGGGGGAACTCAACGCGGCACTTTGTCTTACCAGAGCGAGGTAGGGAAAATAATTTAAATATAATTACTCCCCCGAAGGGGATCGAACCCACAACCGACCACGTTTACAATATAGACGCTATCACAATTTTAAAAAATACATTTTTCGTATTTTTTCTATATGATAGTTCATATAGGTGCCGATTTTATTAATTCATTATTATTAATATATAATTATATATATTATAATTTATAATTTTCAATTAAATTAACTCTGTTGGTAATATTTCAAATAAATGTGTTTTACAAATATATAAATAGAATAGTATTTTCGTAAATACGAGGCCGGTCGTAACGCAGTGGGGCAGCGTCCGACTGTAATTTTGAAACGATTGTTTGTGGATTCGATCCCCACTCGGAGTAATGATTATATTAAAAATTATATTCAGTTCTCCGATCTGGCAAGACAAAGCGCGGCTTTGAGTTCCATCCGCCACTCAACACGCAATGTCTAAAATTAGGAATTGCGGAAAGCGAAGTATGAAGTGTCTTGTGTCGTAAATATGAAGATTTTCCAAATTGCTATTTCTTTTTTAATCAAATTTTCACAAAAAAATTGATACGTCAACGGACGGTACCATACTTATTTAGTTTACTATATATTTTTTCTTCACAATATAAAAAAATAATTACTTACATAATTACTAAAATGATGTATAACAGCAATACATATAATTTTGTCCGCGCATTCGTCCCTAAGGCACGGTGAGAGCAAGTCGAGACGTATGCACTCCGCTGTGTGAACATCCCGAGTGTATTCTTTGCATTCTGTAAGTAGACCTATGCTTCTTTCACCTGCTATCTATATAAAAAAAGAATAAATATATATTTTGATCTCAATTGGAAACATCGTCTGACTGTAAACGCGGTTAGTGGAGAGTACAAACCCCATTTTACGATATAGTTAAACTCTAGTAAGACAAAGCGCGGCGTTCTGTTTCGCCACTCAACAGGTAACATCTAGATTAGCGGATAACGTATCTTTCGACGCA
Organism: Dryadula phaetusa; assembly: GCA_032432895.1. NCBI lineage: Eukaryota > Metazoa > Arthropoda > Insecta > Lepidoptera > Nymphalidae > Dryadula > Dryadula phaetusa. The sequence goes on from JAOYRS010000042.1 coordinate 1,332,647, forward strand.
GCTGGTAGCAGAACGCGTTTTTTTCAAAAATGTTTTCTAATCCTAAGTGTGGAATAATACTTTAAAAATAGTAATTCATATTTACAAAAATAGCTTACCATTTTTACCAGCATCCGTCAGTCAAAGAGTTTCATTTGACTTCGAGACATCTGGCTACCAGATGGGAATCGAACCCACAACCTATCGCTTTACAGTCACAGTAGGACGGCCTACTGCGAGCCGAGACGGGTGTTATATTACAAAAAAAACCTTTATAAGTTACGTTTGTTCGTTCTATATATTGGCACTATCATAGCAAGATATGAATTCACTTTCTATTTAATAGGCAAGTTATAGTTTAAAATCATTTAATACCTTTATTGAATTCAGAATCGATCTGACAGTTATATTTAAAGTATATTTAAAATTTTTCATGATACTTATACCTATATACATACAAATAAATAAAAATGGAGTTTGTGTATTATTAATATTAATACATGTATAATTTCTGTATGTTTTCTCCAGCAAATCACAGAAATGGCTAAACCGATTTTGATGGGACTTTAATTCACAGTCTTCAAAAATATAGACCCAGATATATTAAATTGCACATTCTAGTTAATTTATATAAACAATTCGACCAACCTGCATTATATCATTACGTTTCAATACATTCTTGCCGTTGCCAGCTCCCAAGTCGAACACGACGTCCCCTACAGGCGTGTCTTGTAAGAATTCCACTACTTTAGGCCACGGCGTGTGTCGTGTGGAACTGAAGTGGCTCGCTATTTGTTCATATACCTGTACAAATATTATATATCAAAATTATTCAACAGCGAGGCCTGTGGCGCAGTGGGACAAAGTCTGTATACGCGATCGGTTGTGAGTACAATCTCCACTTGGGGGAATGAATATATATAATTCTTTTCACTTCCTCACTCTGGTAAAAGACAAAGTGCGGCGTTTAGTTCCACTACTCAACTCGCACTGTCTCGAATTCGGTGGAAAGCGAAGTACGGAGTGTTTTGACACTAGGTACTTTCTGTCTACCGTGCTATGCGGGATAAAAGCGTGCAGCTAAAACTAAAAAATATTAAGAATTGCATTATAGTTAGTTATGTACATATTTTAATAGGACTCGTAATAGGAACTAAATATTCAGTTCTACGTGTTATCTCGCAAGGTATATATAGCACTCAGAGAAAACTTAGTGTCAAAACTCTCCGTTGACTGTTTTTCACCTAAATTAAATGGTGAATAGACACCACGTTTTATCTTACCAGAGCGGGAAAATGAATGAGAATATATTGTAAACATAGCCTATATCTGAATGAGAATCAAACCCACAAACACGTCTCTGAACAGAACAAAATGTTAAGTAATTAGTAACAAAGCTTGAAAAAAAAGCAGCCAAAAAAGCAGCCAACCTGATGTACATGCAACTCCTCCAACTTGGAAGCAATATCTTTAGAGATATTCCTATCAACACTATCACATAGCCCTTTGTATCCACATTCACATTTACCACTTCGGGTTTTTCTGAAAGTTAGAGATATTCGAGTTTGCCTTTGTACTGTATCATTAGTAATAATACGAATATCTTTATTATCCTTTTGGTCTATTTTAATTATGGGGTCTTGTGTTCTTGGCTGTATGCCGTGTTGCCAGTCATATCTGAAATTAACAAATTTAAGAAAAAAACAATTAAAAAAATACCTTTTTTTATTTTGATTGTAAACGCGTTTGATTGTGGGTTTGTTGTGCACTAGGGGAAAAATGATTAACTTAGCTTTGTTAAGACAGAGTGCGGCGTTGAGCTCTGCTAATCAATATGTAATGTCTAGAAATATTGCACCTTTTGCTGACTTTTATCCAACATTACTTAGAACTTGACTTTTTTGACTAAAAAGTTTATATGAGTTTTTAAAATTGAAAAAAATTACAAGATATTCTATTACAAAAAACACTTTTTTCTACTTTTTACTGTACAATACAGTAAAAGTGAATAAATATGAAAATAAATATAAAAAAACAACATTTACCGAGCCTCCCCCTGCATAACTAACATAGATCTAGCGGGAACCACAAGTGGAATATATTCTCCGGAATGATGTTTCCAATCCATCACTACTGACGATCCTAGTGAAAGAGATAATATTGTGTCTTCAAAGGGGCTGTGTCTATCAACGTGAATGGGTATGCCTAAAAATATTAAACTATTAAAATATATAAAAACTACACTCAGAAATTATAATTTATATTTAATTGATATTAAATAGAAAAAAATCTAGGATCCCACAATTTAAATTCATTGAATGTTGTGCATAATTGCTTCATATATTTTTTTTTCTTTCCGTCGAATTCGAGACATTGCGTGTTGAGGAGTGAGTGAACTCAACGCCACAGTTTCTCTTACCAGAGTAAGGATGGCCCTAAAATTAATTTAAATCAAACCCACAACCAATCGCATTTGCGAACGTGTGTGAGCGTAAATAGAAATCAAATAACTATAATAGAAATCAAAATCTAATTTTTATTTTAATTTTTCTACCACATAAAAGTGTACTCCTAATCTCAGCCACTCGACACACTATTCTTTAAGTTAAGCCACTAAGCTGAAGTGCCTTGCTTGCAAGCTTCATTGATTGTGGGTTTGATTCCCACTCAGGGGAATATTAATATATAAAATTTATTTTTCACTCTGATAAGTCAAACAATTTAGACTGGAAACAAATAATTTCTTGGAAATAGATTCTTTGCTTTTATGTAGAAAAAAAGTGAAGCTGAAAATTTTATTTTAGAAAAAATAATCTATACAAATAAATATATCTTACCATGTCCAGGACTATATTTGTTAACTGTCAACTGATCCGGTATTCTAAAGTCAATACCTAGATTTTTTAAACTGTCCCACAAAATATTGCATTCTTTTGGTATTTTCTCTTCTAACGGTGAACTTAGGTCTACATCATTAGTCCCGTATCGGAACTCATATCCGTAATGCTTAACTTGCCTATTCTTTAAATTTGAATCTTCAACCAAATCAAACAGCTCTAATAGAATTCTTTCTTCCTCTTCAGATATGAAATTTTCCATCAAATGTAATCCATTTGGTATGTCACCAGAACATATGATTTCTGTATTTGGTACTGGAATTTTAAATTTTAATAGTTTTTGTTACATATATTGAATAGAACTGTCTTAATAAATGTTATTGAAATGCTACATTATTACAAATACTACAAGAAACTATTTTAAACAGACAATACAGGTATATTTTGATATTTGAAAATATATCTTTGAAAACCTGACATTTGAAACCCTACAGTAGTCTGTGGTCACAGGTAGACTGTCTGTGACTATTAATACAAAATTTATTTTCAAATAGCAAAATATACATGATTAATCTATTTAAAATAGATTCAATTTAAATGTGTAAAAATCGCGAAAATAAAAGATCTTATATAAGAAACTTATTTAAAATACACACCATTTTCAACATAGTTCATGTATATTGGCACATTTTTAGTTCTTTCTTTGCCATTGTAAGTATCAAAAAATAATTTCGCACTATCTACATTATTGAACACCGCGTAGCAATGTGACTCTCCTTTCTCTGATATAAACTTATTAAATTCCACACTTGAAGGTAAATCTTCTAATAATTTAATAATATCTTTTTTCTCAAATCCAGTAGCTTGACCGACGTTACAGAGAACTATATTCTAAAAAAATAATACGTAAATATATATTAAATTATTTAATTAATTTGCAAAAAGCAAAGCAAACATTAGTAATATTTAAATTGATAATAACTTACAGATCCAGGTATATCAGTACATAATATTCCTTTAGAAGTTTTTAATCGCATAGCAAATCGTTTCCTTTTCTTCTCAGCTTTCTTTTCTTCGTCCATTATATATAATTAAAAATTATATTTGTGGTTTCATTAATGTAAACGTATTTACAAGATATTAAAATATATGTAAACATAACCTAAAATAAAGGGATGTTTCAATGTTGACATATTTTGTGGACAAAACGAATTGTCTTGAATGAATCTATAACAGAATCTTCATAAAACGTTAAATGACCGTAAAAATAAAATTTATTTAATAATAAGATTCACATGTAATACACGTTGATATTTAACATGTAAATATTTTTTAAGTTTTATAATTCTACGCATTTAAAAATTAGGCCAGAATATTTAAATACGTAAATTATCATAAAGGTATTATAAATAATACCTTTATTTTATATAAAATTATATTTTTTATGTTTTGTATTAATTTATTATAATGTATATAAATAGGATGGCTTTATGACTGATAGTCTATAAATAAGATGACATACCTTTATATGACTAATTTTATGAAATGAATTGACAACTGATGACATTTGTCAAGTGCCTAACATGAAATTTGAACATGAAATTAAGCGCCCGAAACACCATAACCAAATAACTTCACTGAAAAAACGGATTTATTTTTATTTTAAAAGCAGTTCTGACAAAACTGAATAAAAGAAAACAATCTACTGACTTCAATTACTTCACTTATATGTATAATGTTTTGTTACAATGAATGTTCAAACGGTAAGTTTTTCACTTAAAAACATTGTTATGATAAAAAAATATTATTAAGATATATTTCTTTAATTTCTTTTTCAGGAGCCTTCAAAGAACAAAAAGAAGCATGCGATATGTATGGCGTCCGACTTCTTCTATCCAAACACTGGTGGTGTAGAGGAGCATATTTACAACCTGTCGCAATGTTTGATAAAGCGAGGCCACAAAGTAGTTGTCATCACTCACTGTTACGGTGACCGAGTCGGTATTCGATATTTAACTGGGGGACTTAAAGTTTATTACTTACCTGTGCGCGTATTTTACTCACAATGTGTTCTTCCTACTATGATATGCAATATAGCTATAGTCAGATATATTTTAATAAGAGAATGTATTGAAATCGTCCACGGCCATTCAGCATTCAGTGTTTTAGCTCACGAAGTGTCTATAATTGGGAAATTAATGGGTCTAAAAACAGTATTTACTGACCATAGTTTGTTTGGGTTCGCCGACATGTCAGCTGTTCTAACTAATAAATATTTGCAGATATGTTTGTGTGAGTGTGACCATTGCATATGTGTGTCACACACTGGGAAAGAAAATACAGTGCTAAGGGCTAAAGTGAAAGCTCATAAAGTGTCTGTTATTCCCAATGCAGTGGACGCCTACACTTTTACTCCCGACCCCAGCCAAAGAGATCCAAATATTATAACTATTGTAGTAGTCTCAAGATTAGTTTATAGAAAAGGTGTAGATTTAACTGCGGCAGTCATAGCTGATATGTGCCCTAGATATCCTAATATTAGATTTATCATAGGTGGTGACGGACCTAAAATGTGGTTACTACAGGAAGTAAGAGAGCAGAAGGGCTTCCAACACTGTGTTACACTGTTAGGTAGTTTGAAACATTCCGAAGTTAGAGATGTTTTAGTACAAGGTGATATATTTCTAAATACATCTTTGACTGAAGCTTATTGCATGGCTATTGTAGAGGCTGCATCATGTGGGTTAAAAGTGGTATCGACTAAAGTGGGTGGAATACCAGAAGTTTTGCCAGAGAGCATGATATATTTGACCAAACCCAATGTAAGTAGTATTGTTACTGGAATAGAAAATGCCATGAAAGATTTAAAACTTGGTAACGTCTTGTGTCCTTATGAATGTAACAAAATGGTTAGAAAAATGTATAATTGGATGGATATTACGAGACGAACTGAAATAGTTTATAATAGGGTTTTAATTAATAAGAATAAAACTTTAGGTCGTCAACTAAAAAGTTATTTGGATTGCGGAGTTTGGCCATTTTTGTTAGTTATAAGTTTAATGTATTTGTTGTTGCAATTAACTGAAAGAGTATATAAAAGAAGGCACATAGATATTGCAAGAGATTTGAAGCTGTAGTTGGTTATATAGTTTTAAATTTTATAGCAAATTTATTATTATATTACAAATTGAATTAAATATTAAAATTATTTAAAGTTTAAAATAAATGTAACATACACATAATAAAGAATAACATATATAATATATAATAATGTATGTTTGTTACGATTATAATTAAATAGCAGGGTAGTCCACAGACAGCCAATTGTCAAGATACTCCATTGATCGATTTCTGTCCAAAATCGATACATCTTTTTAGAGTGTAGGTTTATTGTATGCTCCATGATAATTACTTTTATTTTGACATTTTAGTTTTTAAATGGTTTTTAAAAAAAAAATCTGAACAAGTTCAAATGATTGACTTACATAATATCTATTATTATGTAAGTCAATCATTTGAACTTGTTCAGATTCACTGAGGTTGTGTTTAAATAATTTACAATAAAAAACTTTTATAATATATATTATTAATTTTTTATAACATATTGTAACATATGAATAATTTAAGGTGCCTATTTAATTTACGTCTCTGAGTACACCTTTAATTATACAGTAGAATCTGGCCATCAGTTAAACAAATTACATATGATTAAGTTTTATGTAACATTATTAATTTATTAATAACTTCTAGCTTCTGTACAAAAACAAAAAATCCTGTCTTCATTCTGTTATCAGAACTTTTGATTATCTGAATTGAATGCAGACAAGAATTAGTACCAATTAACTGAGTCCATACTGTATTGCCATATTTTAAAAAAAATGCTGAACAAAAAATCAATGTATAAATTGAAATGAAACAAATTACATTTGGAATGATATTTATTTTAAATCTATGATCAAATAAAAAAAACAGATGCATCTTTATAATATTTAAAGCCAGTATTATTGAATATTGTTAAATAAAAAAAAAACAACTGAGGTTGTTCTTTACACTAGAACACAAGCTCTAATGAATACATACACTAATAATAATAAGATATCAGATAATTATTTATAAAATTTAATTAATTAATACTTTTTTTTATCAAGACAAAATGTTGCCAGAGTAATGTCCTTTTATCTTTTTTTTTCTATAAATAATAATCCAATGTCTAACAAACAACATTAATTAATATAAATAATTATCAATTTATAATGTGATTTTATAACACTGAGACTGATGTAAACATATTCAGGCTAGTAACATTATTATTTTCTTATCTTCATTTGTATTCAAGCACTGTGAACAAAGAAATATATTAAAAAAAATGTTTCATTATATATGTTATTTTATATATGCTTCAAGCTTTTATAGCGCATACCGGGGTAGAAAGATAGTACCTAGTGTCAAGAAACTTCATACTTCCCTTACGGTTGAATTTTAAAACATTACATAGTTTAACTCAACACTGCACTTGCGTCTTTCCAGAGAAAGTAAATACAAAAAAAATTGAAATATAATCAATCCCCAAGTGGGATTTAAACCCACAATAGATAATGTTACAGACAGATTCTGTATGATTGATTTATTTTATAGTTGACACTAATAAATACGGGTTGTGTGTTACCTTCTATTTTAAGTTATTTCTCTATCACACCTTCAGAATAATAGTGGGTAATCCAAAATTTATATTTTTGGTCAGTTTCAATTATTGTATGAGAAAGAAGCAGATAGAGTATATTAAGCCTTTTCTGAACACATGTTCACAAATCGTTTCTTATAGCAAAATAATTAAATAAATTATTTAGATAACTCACTTTAATTTTAAAAAGCTATCGTAGCACAGTAAAACAAATTCCAACTGTAAACCAAGAGACGCATTCGAGGATTTGATTTCTTGCTATCTACTTCATCCAGTAATAATATTGCATACAGAGTTGTAATGATTGAAATTTATAATTTAGATGTTTCTATTATAATTAAAAAATAAATTTAATATACAACCATATTTCAAATGATATACAAGGGAAAAAGTGTTTACCTAACTGGATACTTGACTTTATATTTTATATAAATAATACAAAATACACTTACACTTTAGTTGGTCTTGGAGGATATTTGGGGCGTACACCAGCTTGCTTCAACTGCAGTACAATAGATCTGAGGCGAGCTACGTCTCTGCCTCTCCGTGGACCAAAGTCACAGAGTTCAGACACTCGAGCCCATTCATTACCATCCTCTGGGCTGCCCTCCGAGCCTCTCGCTAACGCTTTTTCCGCATTTCTGTGATTATATGTTTATAATAATATATGGACAAACAGTATTTTATTAGTTAATATGAATATTATGACAATTATTGTATTTTTTTTTAAATACATGTTATTTGTATGAAGTATTGAATTTAAATCTCGTATAGATACTTTCAGATTATTACTACATTATATAAGATGTCAAAATGAATAAATATACTAAAAAATAAATTTAAATATATTAAAATTATATGTAATTTTTTATATGGTAACTATTTTAGTATTTAAATTATTTTAATTTAAATAAAAATAAAATTCTCTTGTATAATATAATATATAAAAAACAAATACATATATGGTTTTGTGTGATTTAAAACAAATATTAATAATTTTTCATATAACAAATGGTAATGAAATCACTTGATAATAATAAGGGTTAAGAAATGAGACCCCCGTAAATATGACGGACAAACTCCAAAACCAAACACTTGTTAGATATATCCTATACACATATTATACTCACTTAGCAGATTCCCTGCCAGCATCAAAAAGAAAATAGAATATTAGTTGTTTTTACATGCAAATACGCTATCTTTAGAACTAAGCTAAACTTTTTTGTTTGTCAAAATATTTAACATGCATTTCATAATTAAAAAAAAAAAACATTTTTTCTACATGCTCAAAAATATAACATATTTACAATATCAGCATTTTGTATTGAAAATCTAACTTTAATAAATACTGTATTTATTAAATTTTGTATCAAATTGTATAATGTTTAGAAAAAAAAATAGTAAATAAATTATTACTTATTTATATTATATAATACAAAAGCTATATGACATAGTTCATAATTAAATATTTAAATAATTTCATATAAAGGTCACAATATATATGTGATTTCGAAATGTATTGTAACATTACCTATTCGCTGCTTTGGTCTTCGCAATTTGTTCTTCATGTGTCTTGTACCAATCCTCTAGCTCTTTTTTGGCAACTTTTAACATTTCTTGTTTCTTTTCTTCCTCTTCAGCATCTGGAGTTACATGTTAATGATCAATCAGTACAATATTAATTACAATGAATATAAGAATATTTATGTATAATTAATTATTATATATGATCAAAACATGAAACGTGATTAGCTGATGACAAGGTACAAAATAATTGAACCTGCTTTTTTATTTTAAATTACTTTAATTCCCCAGGGACTTGGAAACAAGAGATATTGCACAAAAAGCATACAAGCTTGAAATAGGCAGAAAATAGTAGTGGCTGCATAACTAGGTGCTACATACCTACTTTATTATAAAGAGCAAAACTAGTAACAAAATTTGTCTAGATAATAAATAAAAAAAAAAAAATTAAATAATATGTAACCTTTTTCTTCCAATCTCTTTTTTTGTTCTTCTCTCCAAAGCTTTATCTTCTCAGGTTCTTCTCTCTCTTGCCTGAATACAGATGCTACTGGGGCAGCCACGGGGGCGGCAGATGGCGCGGAAATATCATCGTCTAACAAGCCATTTGCTTCAAATGCTGCAGCACTTGGTACCTCTAAAATATGTTTAGATGCATGATATGTTAAAAATAAAGTAATTGTCTTGGTTTTTTTAAATATATTAATAACAGATTCTCCGCCAATTGGGCCGGATATAAGATGCGAAAACCTAAGTTAGCTTTTACAATATTATATATCAAGATGACTAACTTAAATGTACTATAGTATAAAAGTTTTATTGATTTTATTACATAATTAATATTTTGCATTAAAATGATAAAAACAATTATAAAATAATTTCAAAAGTGCAATTACCAACAAAATCGTCGAAGCCATTCGATGCCGATGAAACAGCAACGGGGGGCGGAGCACTGGTCTCTAATTCGTCTTCAAGACCAGCCAGCTGATTCTGTTCGCGAGCTAAAAAATCCGCAGCAGGGTCCACTTCAGGCTGCACAAAATTATCGCCAAAGTCGTCCATTTTCAATTTAGTTATTAATAATAAGTCCAACAAAACTAGTAAAGCTGACAAACGTTGACGTCGAATAAATAAACCAAAGACAATCTAAATACGAGAAGTAAGCCATGAAAGAACGGCGATAGTCATCGTAAATGACATCAACTTTTTTATAACTCGATAAAATATTTTTTGCAACTGGCAATATTATTCTATATGTCAAACAATTGAAGTCATTTTTAATCTGTGCTTATGAGAAATGTCAAAATAAATATAACCTAAACATAGCAATCCTCAGCGGAAGAAAATAATAAAAATGAATATAATAAGCATAAGAAATAATTTTATTCGATCTAATATCATAAATAGCTTGTGCCGCTTATCTACAGCTGCCCCTGAGGTGGAACAAGCTGATGAGGTATTAATCGATGATTCTGAAGATGTTCGGGCTCGAGAAGCTGAGATAGAAAAGAAAAGAAACAAATCACGGCTTTCTATAAATCATTACAATATTATGCATGGCAGACGTCCATATGAGGAACCCAAATGCTTGGCGCATTTGACTGTAAAATACAATAGGAAGATGTATGGCAAATATGGCATTGCGAGTGGTGTAAATCCTAGTAAATGTTTTAACTATACAATTGTGATTTAATTATACTTATTAGGCCTATGTCAGTAATATTACTTTTTCTATTAATTACAGGCATTTGCTGGCCTTCAAAACAAGATATAGAAGAAAGGAGAGAATATGAAGCTGTTGCGTTTCCATATACAATCCCTGAAGTAATGGCATCAGTAGCTGCAAAGCGGAAAGAAGAAAAAATTAGGATACAACAAAGAGATATGGAAATAGCCGCAAAGTTTGCAAAGTTAGAACAATGGAAAAAAGAATTAAATGATAAAATAGCTAAGAAGACTGCTGAAGCAGAAGCTGCGAAGGTAGATAAATACGCATTACTACATTTATATTAAAAAGATCTAAATTTATATCTTTAAACATACAACATGACATTTAAAATTTACTAGAACTAATTGTTCATCCAAATTATATCCAATTAAAATGTATATTCATATTCTTATTTAAATTAATGATATTTATATTAAGCTGTCATTACCACAGTCATAATTTTTTTTACAAATTTTTTTTCTTCCTTTATAGCCTTTCCATGCATTCTAGTATAATGTATTTCCTTTTTAGTAAAATGGATTTTTTTTATTTATTTGTGTGCAATAAAGACTTCTACTATTCTAATCTATTCCTTTTAAAGCCGGATGATAAGAATCTCTTGCCTTATATTTACACACTTATGTTTCCCAAATATGTTATCAATACATTATCAAGCTACAAAATGTTATTTTAATTTATTTTAAACTCTTCTAATAATAATATTCAATAACATTTAAATTTGCAGAACAAGAAGGAGCGTCTAGTTGAGGAAGTACGTAGACACTTTGGCTTTACTCTCGATCCCAGAGATGAACGGTTCCAAGAAGCATTAGCTAAGAGGGAAAAGGAACAAAAGAAATTAGAAAGACAAGCCAAAATGGAGGCCAAAGAGAAAATGATGATTGCAAAGTTACAGCAAAAGAGTGTTGAAATTAACGAGAAGAGTTAGATTTATTCTTGTTTTAGTAGTTTTAATAAAATTGTTTAACTATGGATATGGTTTTCTCACTACAATCATTGGCTTTAAGCATTATAGACAATTTTAATTTAAAGTAAAAAATATTTTATTAGGGAAAGTATATTATGTTATACAAGACATTCTTATGATGTCAAGGTGTGGAGTCAAGTGCTGTAGAGGCTCATTTGGGAGGCTATTACCACCTTATTCTAAAATTATATTTGAAAAGTACAATATTCGAGCTTTTTGCCAGCTTTTCTCAGAAGAGCTGCTTTCCGAGGTATTGGTTCTAGTAGGACTGATTATAGTCTTTGTAACGCTTATGTGAATGAAGAATATTTTGATTATAATATGTATATGCAATTAAAAGTAGATATATTATTTTTAATCATAAATTAATTATTTCATTAGATGATATTACAAATCAGTTAAAATATATATAATTATAAACAATTTCATGGGCTTGGAACTCCCACAGAACATTTAAAAATAATTACATATATGTAATCCAACAAATAAAGAGTGAAAAGAAATTAAAATAGTTAGCTAATTAGTTAGCTAATATCTAAATATAAAGATATTAGTTGACGATATAATGATAATTGTGGTCAATTTGTATTTATATAATAAAAAAATAGAAAAGTCTATACTGGACATGAAATATTTATCAAAATTTCAAATTGTATAGGTTAATATATGGGCAAAAGAAGCTAAAAAACGACTCAATAGAATTTTTGTCTGTCTGTATGTCTGTTCATTTGTGCGTCAATCACCCAAAAGCTACTGGATAGAATTAAACGAATTTTTGGCATAAAGGAGCGTTTTTATCTTAATATTTGTAGTAGTTTTTGTATAAAAAAGACTTAAATTCTCAAACTTATTTTATACTGATGATCAAAGGATAGATAGAAATGAGCTTAAAGTTTGGGGCATAATTTTATATTGATATTCAATATAATCCGTTTAGGAAAAATAAAAAATCGAATTCCGTCAAATTAGGCTTTGCAAAATCTTTCTAATCCCACTTAATTTTATGTCCCTCAACAAAGAGAATTACAAAAATTGTAATTGTCCATTATATTATCTAAAAAGTTTATTACCTCGATACTATCTATATAAAGATTTTTTTTCTATATAAAAGATTTCGCTACATAGCCCCAACCTGTGCCCTATATAGGGCTTATGTTGTACTGTTTTGATCCCTAATACATCCCACATTCAGCTTAAACCATTTAATTGTATTCAACGTAAAGCCGTTCAAAGCGTTGGGATTGGGTCCCCAATGAAATAGATGTATATTTATTTGTGTACACACTGTATATCACAAGTTTTAATAACGTTTTTCATATTTTTTATTAATTATTTAGGCCATCGTGGCTCAGAGGGACAGCATCTGTCTGTAAACACGTTTGGTTGTGGGTTAGATTTCCATTCGGGGAAATGATAGTATGTAAAAAATATTTTCATTTTTCTTTACTAGTACGTTAAAGCGCAGTGTTGAGTTCGGCACTCAACACAATGTCTCGATTTCGGGCGGAACACAGTCAACGGAGTGAGTCTTGATACTAGGTTGTCTCTGACTGTCCTGCTATGCGGAATAGAGCATGACGCTGATAAGTATATACTCTATTAGATTTTTTCAGTTAATTATAACTTATATAGAACTAAACTAATTTTTTATAGCTTCCCGCATCGCAGGGTAAACAGAAAGTACCTAGTGTCAAGACACTCTGTACTTTGCTTTCCACCGAATTCGAGACATTGCGTGTTGGGTGGTGGAACTCAACGCCGCTCTTTGTCTTTACCAGAGCGAGGAAGTGAAAATAATTGAAATATAATCACTCCCCCGAGTGAGGATCGAACCCACAATCGATCGCGTTTACAGTCAGACGCTGTCACACTGCGCCACGACCGGTCTCAACTAAATTTCAATTTATAATTTTAGTTCATATTTTGGCAATGAATGTAAATGTATGTTATAGATAACATTAGATGACACTAGGCCGTAAGAATATCAAATTACTTTAATATATTTTAAATGAAAATTTTTTAAACGGATTAATCGCGTATATTTTACTGATGGACCCTTTCATATCACATTACAATATCATTTCATAGTATAAAACGAAGTCGCGTTGGTTGTTTGTGCGCTTAGATCTATATACGTAACAGATTTTTACACCATTTTCATTATTACACATTGTGACATATGAGGAAAATTAAATTTAAAAGAGAAAAATTAATTAAAAAAAAGGTCTTTGATCTAACAACCATGATGTCATATGCGCATCGGTTAAATCACTTGTGGGCCGTGGGTAATGTGGGCATAGATTTAATAATGTGGGAAAATACATGTGGATTATGGTATCATATATCGATGAGTCACATGTGGACGTTGGTGGCATATGTGGAAGGGTAAAATCACACGTGGACTACGGTGGAACGTATGGAAAGGTCAAATCGCATGTGGACAATGATGTTATATGTTCATATGTGGACGAGTAAAATCATATGTGGACCATGGTAGCATATGTGGATGGATGAAACCACATGTAGATCAGGGTATCATATGTGGACGAGTAAGTCACAAGTGGATTAAGATGTCATATGTGGATGAGAAAAGTCATATGTGGACCATATATCGACGAATAAAATCACGTGTGGCCAATGGTATCATATGTGGATGGGAGAAATCCCATGTAGACCATGGTGTCATATATGGATGAGTAAGTATCACATGTGGACTAGTAAAATCATATGTGGAGCATGATGTCATGTGTCGGAGGTTCAAATTTCATGTAGATATTGATGTCATATGTGGACGAGTAAAATCATATGTGAACCATAGTGGCATGCGTGGATAAGTGAAATCACATGTGCACCATGACGTCATACGTGGATAAGTGAAATCACATGTGCACGATGACGTCATATGTGGGAGGGTAAAATCATGTGTGGATATTGATGTCAAATGTAGACGAGTAAAATCATATGTGGACCAAGATGTCATACATGGATGAGTAAAATTACATGTTGACCATGGTGGTAGGTTTGGAAGGGAGAAATCACATGTGGACCATGACGTCGTGTGAGGCAGGGTGAAAACACATGTGGACCATGATGTCATATGTGGATTTGTAAAAACACATATGGACCATGATGGCATGTGAGGAAAGGTGAAATGACATGTGGACCATGATGTCACATTTGGACGAGTAAAATCACATGTAGTCCCTGCTGGTATGAGTGGAAAGGGGAAATCACATGTGGACCATGAAGTTATATGTGGGGGAGTAAAATCACAAATCACAATCAATCATAAAGGTTGAGGGACTCTCGTAAGTGTATATGAACATGTCTTATAAATATTGTTTAGATGAAGTATTACAAATATTGGCGAAGTCTGTGATTTAAGCTAGAACGCGAGCAGGTAAAAGAAATAAATTGCTTTAGTATAGTGAGTTCACGCGGGCGAAGCTGCGACCTTGCCGCTAGTATTAAATAAAATAGCATTCAAAGCAGCCTCTCTCACTGAACGAATAATTGTACTAAATTTTAAGAAAATAGTGATAAATTTTTTTGCTTCACGCTTTATCCCTGGCGGGGTAGTAATAGGGCACGGAGCGCCATTCGCTACAGTCCCTGCATACCTCTTTCGCCTCATCCACTGTCATTACCCTCTTCAGACACGCCCTTCGGAGCGTCCTCATGGTTTTTACGTGACCTTCCTCCAGTACCTTCGTGTACCTATTGTGTTTCCGAAGATCAACCGAGGTTTCCCCTGACCTCTCATACCACTCGCTAAGTTACTATAGTGTATAAGCTATTAAAGTGTGTTTAAAAAAGGAAAACCATTATTTAAAAACGATTTTTTGAGGCCGCGTCGGTTGTGAGTTCGATTCCCACTCGGGAATGATATTTAAATTATTTTCACTTTCTCGCTGTGGTAAGACATAGTGCGGCGTTGAGGTCCACCACTCAACACGCAATGTCTTGAATTCGGCGGAAAGCGAAGTACGGAGTGTCTTCACACCAGGTAATTTCTGCATCCCCTACTATGGGACAAAAAGTGTAAAAACAAAGTATTTCTAAAGGTATATAGAAATTTAAAAATTACTACACTATAATAAATTCCCAGATATATAATAATAAAAAAGCAACATATAAATAATATATCAACACAAAAACCACAAAGTGTATAATAAACAAATATTTAATCTTCACAAATATAAAAGTGTATAAAAGAAAACTGAAAAGCTCTAGGAATCGTCGTCGGAGGACGAATATAAGGCGTCTCTCGGATTAATTGTTTCGCGCACACTCTCTATGCGCATGCGCGGAGACTTGGGCGAGTAGACCAGTGTGTCGGACGAGTCGCTCACCACACTGCTGCAGGGACTGTTGTGTTCTGGAATACTCTATTTCAAAAAGAAACATTATTATTTTCTTGTTAATTTTCAATTGAAAAGCGGGTATAAAGTGTACGATACATGCAGTCCTGTGTAAAAAAACTTGACTACACGCGTTATTGATTCTATCTCCTGTTCGAGTGAACATTTTTTAAGGTATGACGAAAGCGAAGCAGTGACTTGTGTTAACAGAATGAATAAAAAATATTTTTATATAAAAAGCATATAAAAAATGAACACAGCGAGATTCGAACGCTCGAACCCGCGCCTCTTGTTCCCCTTCAGCGGTCTGACCGCTAAACCATGCGTTCTACATCCAGCTACGTAGAAAATTGTAAAAAATCTCTTTAAAAATAAAAATACCTAAGAAATAATTGGACTTGTATTTTTATATCGTCACAAATATATGTAGAAAATTCTAATTGCGATTTAAAACCACTCCATGAAGTACTCTCAGTGTACATTTTCAAAATATCATTTAGCACCTTACTTTAAATCAATCAAACAAACTCACTTTTTTCGTTTCCTTGTCTTGCGCCATCATTTCATCAACGACGCTCTGCTCGTCGCCGTGAGCGGTTTTTGAATCTCCCATCAATCTTTCGAACATTTCCGGTTTCTGTTAACATTAAAATATTTAATATTATTATGGTCATATATTCACACACTATAAGAAAAATGATATTAAAATATTTTAAGGTATTTTATTATCGCGATTTTTACACATTTTAATTGAAATTTAATCGCATATATTTTGGTATTGGTAAATATTTTTTTAAAAACCCGCCGTTTCCAACACCTTACTACATTAGTCCGTTTAAAATAGTTTCATTTAAAATATTAGAAAATTATAAAACAAATAACGTAGCAAAATTAAGCGCGTTCAAATAAATAAACCGTTTCCTAGTAAATTTTAAAATCTTGTTTAAAAATATTACCGTAGGTCCTTTAAAAAATATAGCCACATCATTCATATATCGAAAATCCATAATAGAGACTATTACTTAAAACAATCGTTAATTATGTAGATAGGTCACGGGTGAAGGAATGTGTTTTAAACCATGTATATTTAAGAATTAATATGTGAATTTTGTACTGTTAAAACGTATTTGTATTAAATAAGAAATGCAGAAACCTTAGCTATATATATATACATGTATAGGAACAACGTGTCGCAGTGGGAGAGTGTCTGACTGTAAACGCAATTGTTGGTGGGTTCGATTCCCAATCAACTAAATATTAAAAATGTTTATTTTCATTTCTCCGTTTTGCTAATACAAAAAGCGACGCTCAGTACGCCACTTAGCATACAATGTCTCGGTTTCCGGGTGAAAGCCGTCAATGGAGTGTTTTGACACTAGACTTTCTCTGACTACCCTGCTATGGGGTGATAAGCGTGAAGTATGTAAAAAGCATTGAGCATAAAACCATTGATATGAAATTTAATATTACACCCATTAATATGCTCTTCTAGCATATAAGTACCCAATTTTGTTTAAAGTAAACCACCTATATCTGGGATAACGGGTATTTCATGCGTCCATTTTAAAACATCACCAAGGTCACTCACCATACTGTCTTTACCGTTTTGCTTGTCGCCCAGCAAGTGTGCGGATTGCGTGATTTTTTTAACTTTTACATTGTCTTGGAGCTTTATGTGAGCACTTTGGGCTTTCTTCGCTGTTATGTTGACACGAAGCTTGTTTATGTTGACGTCCTCCATTTCTCGAGTTTCCTCTGGCTCAATGATTTCTTCTTCATTTGATTTGGACGATTTCGTTATACATTCTCTGAAATGTTATATATTTATAATCTAGTAACAAACAGCAAATTAGAATAGTTTAAAGATATAACTAAAAGGAAAAGATTAACTTTATCGTTATGATACTAGTAATAACAAGGATAGCAGGGTACTTCTATTAAAATATATATATATATATATATAAATATATATATATATATATATATATATATATACACATTCATATATATATCCTATGTTTACATCACAATTAAATCGTATTGCAAATTTCCTAGCAAATTCGGTTAAAACGGTCCCCATAGCGTTTATTTCATTGATTAACGTATAAATAAATAGGCAAAACTAATAAAATTTTGTTAAAAATAATAATAAAAATTTCCATATAGGAAAGAAAAAATGCTACCGGTAACAGGCTTAACTGTGTTCTGGCTGCATTGATGACACTGCAAAAGATCAGTAAAAGAGAACGTATTTCTGTTCTGTGTCGTCAGACACGCGGAGTCAGTCTATATATGCAACGATGAGGTACACAGAATGACAAGCATAGAGAAAATGTCATAGTAAGAATGAAGAAGAACGTGCTCAGGTGGTTTGGGCACGTTGAGAGAGTGAGTGATGAAAGAATGGTAAGAAAGGTTTATGAAGCCAAGGTGAGTGGTACGAGAGGTCGGGGGAGACCTCGGTTGACTTTCAAAACACAAGATACATAGAAAGTAATATGCAGTGACCGTAGCACTTGGCTCTCCGCTCTGACATCTCTGCTAGAGATAAACCGTGTAGCTAGAAATAAAAAACAAAATTCCAGTAAAAAACATTGTCAGAAAAAATAATTTAATTCTAACCCGTTACACTGATTGTTTTTAATGAAAGCGTAAATATCCTTGAAGGCTTGCTGTATGTAAGACAGCGTGCTCTGATCTATCGGCACCGAGCTCGCGCCGGAGCTGGTCGACGCGTCGCCGGAACTACAACTCGCTTGCAACGATTGTTCTGAAACTGATGTTACTAAAATTAAATTTTATTCTAAGCGTGAAGCTAAAAAAATGTATTATGTATTATTGTAATTTACCAGACGACGTGGCATTATTCTGCCATAATTGGATCTGTTGCTGCTTCAGAGCTCTCATCTGTTGAACGAGCTGCTCGTTTAATTCTTCTAACTGCCGTCTGTGTGAGGACTCTTCTTGCAATTGTTCTTCCAGTATTTCAGTATAGTCTCTGAAAATGTCATTTATTTATGTATTAATAGTTTTGAATAATATTATATTAGGTTCTAAGTAGTAAAGCTAAATATTTTTATTTCTCACTGATTATTAAAGATTAGGCCATTGTGGCGTTCGGTTAATAATAATAATATTCAAATTATTTTTATTTCGCCGCTCTGGTACGACAAGGCACACTGTTGAATTTTGCCACACAATTCTCTTAAATTCAGGTGAAAATTGAAAAAAACACTTTTATCTCAGATATAAGTTTTCTCCGACTACTTTGAACTGAAATAATTTAAACAAAAAAAATTCCGCTCTGGTAAGACAAAGCGCGGCGTTGCTTTCACCACTCACACGTAATATCTCTATTTCCGGCTGAAACCGACGAAGAGTCAAAGTCAACGGAGTTTCTTGACACTAGGTTGTCTCTGATTACCCGGGTATGCGCAAAAACTGGTACATATGTATTTATATAGTTTTAATTAATTTATTTATTTGATTAACAATAGCTTACAATAGTTTCACAAACATTTCATACACAATTCGGCTAAAGTTAATATATTTTATCTTACTTTTCCTTTTTAGTGCCATTCGTTTTGCCAGTGTACTTGCTGGGTGCATTCCTGACGTTTGATGCGACACGATCCTTGACTATAGTGTTTCTAGAAAAAAGTTTTTATATTATTATTTATATTTAATTATATTGTTTTTGTTTTACATAAAACATATTAGCTTACTTGGTGGCCACGTATTTAACAGATCTCCCGTCACTTGAGTGTCCACTAACATTACTCAACCAGGAATACTGAAAAAAATATACGCATTAAGTATTTTTAAAACGTAATAAAACTATAAATTATATAATACTTTTATTTTTAAAGTGTTATTTCACATTTAGCATTAGAAAAAATATACCTCAATAAGATCTTTGATTTTCGCGATTTTTACATATTTTAAAATGATTTAACTATTTTCAATGGATTATTCGAAAATACATTTATGGACCCTTGACGTTTCGAATACTTTACAATAGTTCGTAGTCCTAGGTAGACCTGGTGAGTCTACCTGGTTTACAAAAATATATTTTCAAAAACCAAAATATACGCGACAAATCCGTTTAAAATAGCTTCATTTATAAAAAATAATACATTATAAAAATATTTTGTACATTGTACTTTCAGTAAAATAAAATACAAATTTAGATTATCTAAGTAATATTGTCTTAATTATTAATTAATCTTTACGCTTCAGCTTCAAGGTATATCGAGATATATTTACTTTGGAAAATAATAAAATTAAATATAATCCTGAGACGACATCAAATTTGAGACCAATTGCGTTTACAATCACAGCTTTTACACACTGTACTGATCTTTACGTATTAGAATTAGATGAATATGAAATGGGATATGTTCGGTTCACGGGCTGTCTCCAGCCCGCGGAAGTATTATATCCGGCCCGTGGTCTTCATAAATTAATAGAATATGGTTCGCGATAATTACTTTTTGTCAGCTCACAAATATGAGAAATAAGCAGAATAATTGATGCAAAGGAATTAAAAGAACTCGCGTAGTATTTCATTTATGCAGGGTTCAACAGGGTGTGTGGGGCAGTAGTATTATATAGTTCTGATCCACCTATAAAATTTCTTAATTGTTGGCCCTCCTTTAAAAATGTTTTGCTCACCACTGGAATAGACAGAACCAAATGTTCGACATCCACTTTCCGACTAATTAAAACGCCCTAATTATGCGGAGTTTCGAATTATATTATATAATTCGAAATTCCAATTGTAATCTTAATGCCACGACTATTTCAAAATAATATCTTAACAAAAAAAGTAACTCAGCTGCACAGCGGTAGAAATATCTATATTAAAATATTTAAATGGAAATCATAATGTACACCCTCACCTGCACCTCACCGAGCCCCCTTTCGTTTTGCCTTACAGCCGCTCGTATTTTGGACAGAGATTCGTTCGTCACCAGAGGATTATGCCTAATGTCAACAATGATCAATGTCGTGTTAGATTGCATCACTTGTAAGACGTCGCAGGCGCACTCCTCCGTCAGACCACAACTTTGCAAGTCCAGGGCTATTAAAGAACAGGATAAAATATGTATTTCAATATACAATAGATACCGTTGAGATTCCCACGCGAAGGAATGATCATGTTTAAATTATATTTATCTACCATTCGTAGATGAAAAACATCAGGTTGTTTCTGATTACAATATTATAATAATAATTATTATTAGAATTACGCAATACGCCATTCGTACTTGGCACATGCTAAGGTAAAAATCAACAAATTATAACAGAGCCCCCATAATGTAGGAGAGGTCGTTTTAACTGGTCCTGTTTGTCCTTTTGATACAGATAGAATTGTCATCTCTATGAAAATCTCTAAAGTTGTATAAAATGGAATGAGTCGTTATTAAAATATTTTTACTTTCCATTTCTCAGATTTCTTTCAGATTATTATAAATGGGATATTTTGGTTCGAATAAAAAACCGATAATGCATGTTTTATATTATAGATAAATGATATAAAATACTAAACTGTTCAAAAATATATTAAAATTGTATGTACCTAATTATAGTAAACTTAAATTTATTCCCAAGCAATGTCAAAGACAATAATTGTAAGCAAAAACCATGTAAGCAAAGAGAAAAAAAAAATGAATGACTAGCCCACCACTTCACCCTGAACACACTGTTAAATAAAATATAACCATTACTCATATACCTTTAATCCATAAGTCATCGGCCAGTTCGTGTAATATCTTTGTAACTCCTAAATCACCTAACTGTGGATTTCCACACAAACTGATTCTCCTTAAGCCCGCCATTGTGTCCAAATCTGGTAGGCGGTAGCGCAGCGTGTGCACCCAGTTCTCACTGTAGCGATGTATTTTTTGATACTAGAAAAATTAATTTAAATTTCTCCATTGGTTTTCTTTAGGATAATTAGTTTGTTACAATATTTTTTGTTGTTTCACGTTGTTGTCTCGCATAGCCGAATAGACAGGAAGTATGTAGTTGTTAAGAAACTCCGGACTCCGGTTTCCCATCGAATTTGTTACATTGTGTTGAACGACGGAACTTAACGCCGCGCTTTGTCTTAACAAGGCGCGGTGATGAAAATAATTTTAAATATAATCATTCCCACGGGTGAAAACGAACCCACAACCGATGGCTATAACCGTCAGGTGCTGTTCTATTGCGCGATAATCAGTCTCTATCTTTCGACCTCTATATAGAGGCCGAAAGATAGATAGATAGATATTATATTAGTTTTTTAATAAGATCTTTTTAAGATTTTCGCGATTTTTATACATTTTAAATGAAACTATTTAACCGGATTAATCGCGTATATTTTGGTATTCGAAAATACATTTTTGGACACCTGACGTTTCGATCACTTTACAGTAGTCCGTGGTCACAGGTAGTGTGTGGTAGGCTATTAATCCGGTTTAATAGTTTAGTTTTTTTAACATTAGAATTGTCACTAATTATTTATTTTAAAAATACTTAATAAAATATATGTAAAATTACTTAATAAAATGTATGTTCGATTTGCGCAAAATACACTTATCGGATCAGTTATTTATTTTAATTATAAAGCATTAATAATATTGCAATTTTGATATTTTTATTGATTATGATTTTAAAAGAATAATGTGCAAGTCGGCTTATCAACTAATTCACGCTTGGTACAAATATAATATTATCATCTGTTTGAATTTTTCAAACAAATTATTTTATTAGCAAAGAATTTTTCAAACAAATTATTTTATTAGCAAATTAGCAAAGAATGGGACAAAATAGTGGATCTAAGAAGGCTTCTTACAAATAAAATGTAATGGAAAATATAACATAGCTCTTTTTTTAGCTTCACGATTTTCACATTTTTTCCCGCATAGCAGGGTAACAGAAAGTATCTGGTGTCAAGACACTTTGTACTCTCTTTTAGCCGAATTCAAGACATTGCGTGTTGAATGGTGGAAATCCACGCCGTACTATGTCTTACCAGAGTGAGAGAGTGGAAATAATTTAAATATAATCACGC
The DNA here is from genome assembly GCA_032432895.1 of Dryadula phaetusa. NCBI lineage: Eukaryota > Metazoa > Arthropoda > Insecta > Lepidoptera > Nymphalidae > Dryadula > Dryadula phaetusa. The sequence continues at coordinate 1,355,785 of JAOYRS010000042.1, forward strand.
CCCCGAGTGGGGAATCGAACCCACAACTGGTCGCGTTTACAGTCAGACGCTGTCCCAGTGCGCCATGACAGGTTTCACATAGCTCTTAAGTACCTTTATTAAATCCGCTATATAACTTGCTCCTAGCGGCGTTATTTCACATCCACTGAGGTCCATAGTCAGAATGTTTGGAAGGCATCGCACCGCCTTACAAATTGCTAAACAGCCGGCGTCTCCAATCAAAGATCGTGGTAAGTAGAGATGCTGGAGAGAGCTATTGGCTAAAACTGCCTGTAATTATTTTTGATTTATAAACATCAAGAAAATACAATTAAAAGTATTTACAGCTAATAGCTGGCTATGACTTCTCCATTACTCTAGTTACGTACACGTATGGGTGGAGTAGGATCGTAGTAATTTAATATACCAGATTTTAAATAGATGACTAAAAGATAAAGATAAGAAGAATTTCACAGAAATTAAGTTACTTTGTAATGTAACGTATATTGACATTAAATATTAAATGTTTCTTAACAATTAACTTAACGCGACAGAGACCCAGTAAATAAATTCGCTCTCCTTTCTAAAAGGTATATATCGGACTTTATTACGGTAATGCTTTCTTTACTTTTATGTATTCTGTTAAGTGCAATAAAGGATATATATATATATATATATATATATATATAATATATAGCGTGCTAGCCGATGGCCGATACCATTCCAAAAGCGTTAGCGTAATATATTTATAAACAGGTAACATTGGTTATTAGTCCTAAATATCAGCAACTAAGGCGACCTCACTCGAACTCAATAGTTATATTTTAATGGAAGTCATTTGAATAAATAATATTATTATTAAACACCTACCCTCCTTTTAACTATGATTTGCCTTCCTTTGGTCGATGCCTATGTAATTCGGCAATTAAAGCTACACTGGGCTCTTTTGCTCGTGGACGTGGACGTTCGGATAGTATGTTGTGTTCGGTGCTACCTATTTTGCTAATCCTAATTCGTTATTATTATAATTTCAATATATTTCACTCGTGTATTCAAACAAAAGCGACCAAGCTAAGATCGGAACTCATCAATCTGTCACAAAACCGGATGACGCCGTAGATATTGCTAGGGTCAATAAAACTGCTAGCAGCAATATGGACCATAGAAACTTATCCTTATCACTTATAATATCTAAATTCTACATAAATACGCCTTGTTGTATGAAAAAATCGTCATATTACAAAAAAAATACACATTTGACCATGTTATGTTAGTTTTAAATTGTTTATTACCTCGCATATAGGGTTCAAATAGGGTATTTTCAAAGGTAATCCCTCAAGTAGTAACGAGGTAAGCAGCGTTGTGTTCGACAGTAGTTGTGATATGGCCTCCACTAAGTTGCTTAGCATAAAATTCGTTAAAATAACTGATCGTTTATTAACGGTCTTGGCGAGCCGCTCACAGTCAATGTTCTCCAGTACTAGAATGTGATTTAAATATGATTATACAACAAATCCTCAATAATACCTAATAGATTAAAAGTATTAATTTTGATTCCATTTTGAGACAATGAATTGTGTCGTCTTAATTAAATAAGTAGTTTATTTCTTAGGAGAAGAGAATATTTAAAAAGAATTACAATCTGACCACCATACTAAACTCAAGCAAATGTTTTTATTTCGTGTTTAGTCTAATCTCTATATTATTGAGTTTTTTTATACATCACTTACAGTAACTACTTGACTAATGTGGAATAATTTACAAAAGCTAGTTCCTTCTCTTATAGTATAGTTCTATAATCTACCCAATAAGCCTGTTGCCTCTTACCATATTTTTACGTATATAAAGCAAATTAAGTTAGTATGCCACTTGTTATCATGTGCGAAGAAAGATTATTCAAAAGCATACCGAAACCAAAATAATGTTTATCTTAATTCAATAATCCCTCTCCTAATAAGAATTTAGAATGTATTGTATTTCATAAAATCAGCCCAGTGACATCTCAAAAGGCCCTTTTTAATAAGGGGCCTACGCTTACACTATATTATTGAATAAAATATTTTTAAATGTCAACTCTTCATACCAGTTTTCACTTGCTGGCGGCATTTTATCGCCACCGAATGTAAGCTTAGATCACAACTCAAGGCGTTAAGGATAGGCGGCCATTCTGCATATTTTATCCTATCCACGCAAAAATCAACAACTTTCCCATTGCCAGAGGGCACAACACTGCTCAATGGCGTTAGGTTTTGCAATTTACAGCATTTCAAATAACATTGGTGGAATATGCGACTGCTCTTGCCGTCACTTTTGCCGACCATTTTTTTTAAAAAAATATAAATTTCTCAAAAAACCATCCGGCCGTCAAGAGTTTAACAATTTGAGTGCTTGAATTGATTTGACAGCTCATTGTCGTTATATATATTGAAATTGGAATGCATGTGACAGTGACAGAATCATGTTGTTAAGATTCTTAATGATAAACCTTTTTCATGTACTAAATTGAGATATATGGATTACAACGAAACATTTTTTATTAAATAAAAGGTCGGTCCTGGGACAGTGGGACGTGTGAATGTAAACTCGATGAGTTGTGGGTTCAATTTCCACTCATGGGAATGATTATATTTTAATTATTTCCAATTCCTCGCTCTGATAAGATAAATCGTTGAGTTTCGTCACTTAAAACGTAATGTCTTGAATTCGACGGAAAGCGTAATACGGAGTGTCTTGACACTAAGTACTTTACCTGCCCGAGATATAATATTCTTTATTTATTTTCTGTTATAAGAAGAATGAACAGAATTTTTGTAAACAGGCACCCGCTTCTTAGATACTAAACAATTAAAAGTCAAGGTACATTTTCATATGGCTATAATTTAAAAACGTTGGATAATGTGCTTGACTTTACACTATTTCTACTGGTTCGCATTCATTTGAAGAAATTTTATATATACAAAAAGACTATTATGACAATTAACGCGTTTATAATTGAAATACTCAGGAAATCGATAAGTTTCTTCAAGATTTAGATTCAATCCAATCAATTCCAATATTTTTTTTCTTGAATTAAACATTTTAAAGTACTTTTCGATCATAGAAATTGGAAAGAACTATACCGTTAAATGGGTATAAGCGTGAAAAAAGTGTTTTTATAGATACCGAGTGACAATTTTTTTACAGTAATTAAATAAAAAACAATAATATTTAATAAAAAGTTTATTTAAAATACACTTGTGACTAATTCTTTTTACAATACAAAAAAAATGTCATTGTGGCAGTAGTATTGCGGGTGCATTATATTCATCAATTAAAAAGTTATAACCAATTAAGTAACATTAGTTCAGAGACTATAAAATTATAACAAAAAAAAACCTTTAGAATTATATAAAATATAATATCCCATAAATATCGACGCCACAAAATAAATGTAATATTTACAAAATATAACCCTTGTTCAAATAATAACGAAATACTTAAAATATCTTCTTACAACTCGTACGAGTAAATAATTTGGTTATAACGATACGGTAACAAAACAAAATATCTTTGATATTTTGCTTAAGAACTAGATAAAGTCGTCAAATACTATGACGAGACAACATTAAAATAGATTTTTCATATGTCATTATAGTTTAAAAAAATATGAATATTATCATCCACAGAATAAAAAAATGGATACCGATTTATAAGCATTCATAATGTTTTATATTTTAAATTTTTGAAATTAAAATAATAAATATGATATATTTTTTTAATTATGATTTTAAAACCATTTAAATCTGAATTAAATGTCACAAAATTAATTTCGCTATAGACTATTACTTGTCTATTGTTGTCATTGTTAAAATATATTTACAGAATATGCACATAAATCGGCATCCATCAATAAAAAAGTTAACGTTACAGTCATTTTATAAAAGAACGATAAAAAATCGATTAAGAATCGAATGACTATTCACTATTCGTTGACATATTTTTTTGCATTTTTTTAAAATTATTTTTTATCGCAACAACGCGATACAATTAAAATAACGCTTTAGCATGTATAAATTGTTACAAAATCGATTTTATGTATAAATATTAAAAAATAATATGCATCCATTGGCCTCAGGTACACTAGACACTTACACCGTAATACATTAAATATATTAGAACAAAATATTTTCTGTTAATTTTTTAATAACAACTTTATTATTTCTCTCTCTTTCACAGCCTTCCAGAGCAATTTTTTAGAATTTCAGCCTAATAATATTTAATAACTTTATTCCTTGTTAACAATATATAAATATATATGCAAAAATCATTTTTATATTTACTCAGTAATAAATTATATAATTTTCTTTACTTATTTGCATACAACCGGAGCGAACGGAATACTTTGGGCTATTACAAGATGTACATATACTTGTATTTTGAAGCAATTTTTTTTTTCACAAAAATATTTTCATGGTATAAAAATGTAAATAAATAAACGATATGTATGATGCACGATATAATTTTAAGAACCATACATTCACTCATTCATCGTTTACATCTTACAAATCACTGTTATTATATAATAATTAAAAGCCATTCCATTCGTTCCAATTCCTATCAATTAAATGAAAGACACAAAAATGACATTACATTATACATTCATTCATTAACGAGCGCTTAAATTTCCATTCCATTTTTACAGTCCATTCATTCAAATGAATGAAACGATTTCTAATCTGAATAAGTAACGATGTAATAGGCTGTGGTTAGACTCGGATTACTTCACTACTAGATATCGCTCTCAAAACTCCATTAAATCATTCAATCCATTCATTTGAATGAATGAACCACATTTTTAATCCGCATAAGTAACAATATAATTAACAGGCTGTCGGTCAGACTCTGGCTGATCTCCTTCACTGAACGAGTCGTTCGAGTAGGACTGTCGCCGAGTCCATTCGCTCTCGGGATCGGAAAATAGATTGCGGTCGTCGAGATCGTCTTCTGTGTTGTCTAGATCTAAATCTGTAAAATAATATTCAAATATTAGAATTAATTAAAAAAAATTGAATTTATACCAAAAAATGCCTTGCCGAGTTAGTACTAGTTTTGACAAATTCATAATTATACAAACCATCAAAATATATTATTATACAAACCATCGTCGTGCATCAGCTCGCCGGACCAATCGTTGTCGAACTCGAGCTGCTTGTTGATGTCGCGCTCGTGCGGCGACTGCACCGCGTCAGTGTCCGCGTCCGTCACGTCGTAGATCTCTGTCATCTTCATCTGTTCAAAAGGGTTCAGGTTTGATTTATTATTTCGGTTAGTAAAGGTCTCTACATACTCTACATAACATCACTTTTTTAAGATCCAAAATACATTTATTAAGACTAGGCCATACAACACATAATATCCCGAATTTAGGCGAACGCTGTTTTGCTGTTTTTTTTTATTAATTAAAATTAGTAGACGCAGGAAATGCGAGCGATGGTTGTAAGTTTAAGTACTAAAAAAGCGAACACTTTATATAAAAATATATACGTTTGACATTTAACAAGTAAAAAATAATTTCACCGGATATATTAGGCAATGTCTCTATGTAATCGGAGAACGAAAAATAACATATATTTTTTACCCATTTTATATAAATACTAAAGAATTCATTGATTACGTACAAATATATTAAACATATTAAACGAAAGTATTTTAAACGAAATTATCGCACGTAATTGGGAATTCGAAAAATAATTTTTAAAAAAATTTTGAAAATAGCGGTCCACATATGACGAAGTACACTAGACATCCGGTCATGATTAATTAAAAATAAATAATAAGAGAAAACCAAAAAAACATTAAAAATAATAATTATTAATTATATAGCGTATATTTTTATCTAATACACATTTCAACCTTCAACAATAACCGATTCTAATATATTTTGTTTAATTTATTATGCATCTATTCATGACACTTACGTAATTGTAATTAAAAAAAAAACTGGAAAAACATACCTAAACGAATAGTTAGCGAAATATTGTTTTTTTTTTAATGAGAAATGAGCCACGACATTGTTTACATTCAGTTTACAAATAATTAAAATTATCTTGCATTTGTGAGACAATACAAATTACTGCGTAATTGTTAATACCTAATAATATATAAGTGAGTTATGTCATGTAAAATGAGTAAAGTCTTCAAATAAAAACATTTTATTTACAATATTGAAGGTGATTTTTAATTATAAATTACTCGTACATATTATTTCATAATTAGTACATCGATATATGTAGTTGGTTTTGACATACACGTTTAATCGCCAAAGCAATTTTTAGATGTTTTTAAGTAATTAATAAAATATTAATATATATTCATTAAAATATGCTATTTATTTCAAAATCAACCATTTTTTTGTTTAAAACAAAGAATAATAAAACGAGTGGTACTCAAAAGTAATAATTATTTTTAAGAAAAACGCAATAAGACACGTGCGTCATGTCCTTTTTGTTGTTATTATATAATAATAAATGGGGAATACCTATTATTTTACATATCAATCTATGTATATATATTTATAGATAATTAACGCGTATTATTTTCATTCAAATTTATAACAGAGTTAAATTATTCAACAATAACATATAATGTACCCGTAAGAACTAAATCAATAGCTTAGAGGCACAAAGAAATCTCAAAACGGTATTTTTAGCTTCAAGCTTTATTCCCGCATACCATAGTAGAAAGAAAATACCTAGCGCAAGACATTCCGTACCACTTTCCCCCGAATTCGAGACATTGCGTGTTGAATAGCGAAACTCAACGCCGCTCTTTGTCTTACCAGAACGGAGAAATTACAATATTTAAATATAATCATTTCCACGAGTAGGAATCGAAACCACAATCGGTCGCGTTTACAGTCAGATGCTGTTTTACTACCTAGAGTATTTATATCATTTAATAGTAAAACTACATAACAGTAAAAATTTCATATTGTGAAAAAAACTACATAAATAATAAAGAAATAAAAAAATAACGACGTAATCAGATGATAACCTTTTCTTTACAAAGTTTTATAACTCAATTAATATTGTTAATACGTAAAAAACGGCAACAGATAACAAAATGTAGTATTTACAATACCTTATACTCTGTGACAGTAAACAAAAACGCATTGAGTCACGTAAACGTTATTATTACTCGTTAATATTTTCCATATAATAAAGTTTCATGGATTTAAAAGCGTATTACATTTATTCTTATTGCTGGCATTTTACTCCGTTTCATTGAGATTTATTGATACACTATTTAAATACTATAAGAGCCCCTTTATAATATTTTTTGGCCGTTCATTAATTTATAAGATAACAAAAAAATGCTTTTATAATCTCTCCATTGTCACAATCTTCAGTGAAATATATATGAAATATATAATATTTTAATTAGTATATTTCAAAAGTAAAACATTGTTTTTCAAATAACGCTATCAATACAAGAAGTATTGGCTAAATATATATAACAAAAAAATATAAAATGCCAAAAGCCCTTCACCTAAACTATAATATAAATAAAAAAAAAAACAATTAATTTTTTTATTCTGACGAAAGCATTCGGAAAGCTAGTTTATAGTATAAATATTTGTTACAAAGCGTGGTCGGCATAATTATGATAACCTATAGGTTGGCGTGTGAAAAACATACGATAAACGTCACAGTAGGTATCTCTTTGGGCACGTTTATTGGTTGGAGATAAAAGGTTAAAACGTGGTTCGTTTACGTTATTTTGCCAAGAATTTATCTTTCTCTTTATTTCCTTATAATTTGAAATAAATATCATTAGAGTAATTATTGATTTAAAATTTAAAATCTTTCTCAGTAAAAATAGAAAGGACACACGCGTGCAAAGATATATTTATTATATCAAAATATATAGTGTCATCGGACACGTGTGGAAATTGTCAAACAAAATAAACGGAGTAGATTTATTTATCTTCACGCTTTTATCCCGCAGACAGAAAGTGCCTAGTGTCAAGACTGTACTTCGCACTGTACTTACTGTACTTCGCTTTCCACCGAATTCGAGAGATTGCGTATTGAGTGGTGGAACCCAATCAAATCGCATTTTGTCTTACCAAATCGAAGAAGTAAAAAAATTAAATATAATCACTCCCCCCTTTACAGTCAGACGCTGTCACACTTAGCCACGACCGGCCTCAAGTAGTTTGCAGTTGTTTGCTATTTAATATAATTCCAAGTTCTAGAAACTAAGAATAATCGTGAAAACGTATTATTGTGTTTTATATTGCACAATCACAATAAATAGATAAAATACAACTTGAATTATTATTTTAAATTTATAGAAAGTATTTATACGGATAAATAAATCAATTAATAATAATAAAAAGAAAATCAGACAATATCTGTAGTAATAAAGTTTTTTTTATCTGTGGCGTAATTCCATTATGTACAAATGAATTCCCTTAAAATGGTAATCTGTAAATAAAAGTATCAAGTGTTGAATTTATGTTTATTTAAACAGTTGCTTTTAAATAGTTCAAAGACCTTAAATAATAAACAAATTGTAATATTATTTATATAACGATATTTGTATGTCAACATATAAATAGATAATTTGTATTCTGAAATTAATATTTTATGAGTATTAAATAAACGATAAAAAAAATTAGAAACAAGCTAATCTAATATTTTACACATAGTATAGTGTATACAAAAATATATAATCTGTCATTTTAATGTGGCGGCCATTTTGTATTAATATCAGTACAGATTAAATATATATAAAATTGCATTGTCATCAGAACTAAAGGTGTACTGTACCGTAGATTTTGCTAAATATGACGTTGGTAAGTCGGTTAAATAATAAATACAGATAGCTAGTTAATAAAATCTTTTTTTTAATATAAGTTTAAGAAATTTACCGTTTAGCACAATCTAAAAACTTTTGTCATACAATGATATGCAAACCGGTAATACAATAATAAGGTGTTTTCAATGAACTATTTTTTTTTTATTTAATCTATAGGCACATAAGATGACGTGTTTAGCTTATCAATGTCCTTGTCCAATAATTGCGCATTTCCAAAACACAGATTACTTACTGTTTACTATCTTTCACCTACATCCGTTAAATGTAGTTAAAATAATTTTTCATAATTTCAAAAAATATTTTTTTATTTTAATTTATATACTTAACGACATAATATATATATATATATATATATATATATATATATATATATATATATATATTTTTAGCTACACACTTTTGTCCTACATAGCAGGGTGGACAGAAAGTACCTAGCGTCAAGACACTCCGCTTTTTGCCGAATTCAAACCATTGGGTGTTGAGTGGCAGAACTTAACGCCGCATCTTGTCTTATTAGCAGGCGAGGAAGTGAAAATAATTTAAATAGAGTCATTCTGCCGAGTGGGAATCGAACACACAACCGATCTCATTTACAGTCAAACACTGTCACACTGCGTCATGACGGCCCTGATCATACATTAATTAACAGTACTTTTCGCACATATATGCATTCTTTTACAATAAATCCTTTATCTCTTATTGGTTGAGTATAAGATTGTTTGTATCGATAAGGCCGCCATTACACACTTCTTTTAAGTGTATGTAAACAGACGTAAATTGTAACTATTGTGTACAAGAAAGTATTATCAATTATTTATAAAACATGAACTGATTGTAAAACCGATTGGTTGTGGGTTTGATTCCCCCTCGAGGAACTGATTTATTTTCATTTTTCTTCTCTGATAAGACATAATGCGGCGTTGAGTTCCGCCACTCAAGTGTATCAATGGATTATCTTGATACTGGGTTTTCTCGCGGAATAAAGCGTTATATGGACAAAAAAATATAATAATACCTTATTATCGCTGTCTAAATAGTAGTACGCCAGAAGTGCCTCATTGTGAGTAGTCACGTTTAGGATGTGCTCGAACGTGTCGGCGTCGGCTGGCGCATCGCCGCCGTATGTTATACGCATTTGACTTGCACGCCTGCAAAAATGTGAAAAATTATAATATAATTTCTCCAATCTCTATACAACTGGGAATTGTTTCAAGACTGACGATGGTTGTCAATTCGATTATTCTACTAGGAAAATTGTTTACGCTTAAAACATATTAGATTTATCTGTCGGTTAGGAAAAAGCGTGTGTTTTGCCTCTCCAGCCCATTGTTAGAAATGATTTATTTATTTAATTATTTAAATGACAAAAAAATCGACAAAAGCTCAAGGTTATATACACAGAGCAACAGCAGTTAAAATGCATATAAATCCTACAGATTATATAACAATATTAATACTAAAACGTATAAAGACAAAAATAAAAAATAAAAAAAAAATATACAACGACGTATAGGTTTTACTCAAACATTTAAATATTGATGATCTGAAAGTAGCCTTAGAAGTAATTTAAAGTCATTTTTGTTTCGCTAACTCTGTTAAATGTTAAAAGATAAATAATCAATATGTAAAAATAGGATCGATTAAGAAACGATTAATCAAATAGAAAGAAATAAAAAAAGTACAATCAGATAAACATCGATTAAATTTGATTTAATAATCAAAATAAAGTTATTCTCGTAAATAAATGCGCAAAAACATAATTCCTGCTAACCAGCCACGTGGAACGACACACCTATTTACAACAGAACGCTTATTATTAGCTATTACATCATAATACATAGTTATTTTAACTTCACGCTTATATAGCAGGGTAGACAGAAAGTATCTAGTGTCAAGACATCCCTTTCTTCGCTTTTCGCGGAACTCGAGGACATTGCGTGATGAGTGGCGTAATTTAACGCCGTATTTTGTTTTACCAGAGCGAGGAAGTGAAAACAATTTAAATATAATCACTCGCCCAAGTGGGTATCGAACCCACAACCGATAGCGTTTACAGTCAGACACTGTCACACTGCGCCACGACCGGCCTCTACTTATTTCAATTGTTATATATCAGTACAGTCTGTATAATCGTACCTACGCTAGTGTACGAAGAATTCTATGACCCATGAGTATTTGTAGAGATATAGATCTATCTATTAAAATAAAGTCTATAATGTTTCCGGATTTTGCAAATGTTTTAGTATGTATACATAAATATCGGAGTTTTTTTTAAATACTTCACTAATAAGTTTTTAATAATTACATTTATTTTTTTTTTTGCATCTCCGTTACTGCAGAAAGGGCAGAGATCCAGAATCCAGGACTAGTGCTGGAACTCAACACTACGATTTATTTAATTAGTTTGCGGAAACAAAAATATAATAAACAAGTCGTGCCCGCGGTTTTATTCTACATCTCTATATCTTTATATTAAATTACTCTAAAACCAAAGTAGCCTAAGTTACGCCGTATTATACCAGCTATCTGTTAGTGAAATTAATATTAAAATCGGGCGAGCCATTTCAGAGATTAGCCTGAACCAACTAGATAAAAATTGCAAAAGTAATATTTTAGTATATAGACCCGTATATACATATATTCCTAAGCATTTAATAAAAAAAACAGATATTTTAATATTACAAACAAACATAATCCAATGTTATTTATTAGTATAGATGTCAAAAATATATTCCCCTGAGTAGGATATGAACGAAGATCTCCATAGGCTCAGACCTAGCAATTTAGTCAAAGCTAACCTACACTTATTTATTATTTTTAAAGTGTTATTCCACACTTAGGAATAGAAAACATTTTTGAAAAAACGTATAAAAATTTTAACGCAGCGGGATTCGAACCCGCGCCTCTTGGATACCGTTCAATTGCTCTGACCGCTAAGCCATGCGTTCTACTACCAGCTGCGTCGATATTATTATATTACAACTTATTTATGTTGTTAGCATCTCTGTAGAGAGATTTTTACAAATTTCTACTACTTAAAGATTATTAAGATATAATCGTTTAACAAGAGAGATTGCTATTTTATTTTCATATTTATTATTTTTAAAGTGTTATTCCACACTTAGGATTAGAAAACATTTTTGAAAAAACATATAAAAATTTGAACGCAGCGGGATTCGAACATACACTTACATAACAAAATAAAACCCATTTGCATAATTCGTATCTTTTGTAACACCTAAGTAAGCAAACGTTTGTCATGTAACATGTTACCCCATGCAGTCTTGCATTATTTAATATGACACCTCAAGCAATATTACTAAATTGAGATTATGTAAAGTGTTTAAAAATTTAAAGTAATTTTAAAATTGTTTAATGTAATAAGTTTACGTTATAATTTAACGTAATAATTTGGTGTGACAGCATGTGCATGTGACTGTAAACGCGATCGGTTGTGGGTTCGATTCGGTTGTGGGATTCCCACTGGATAGGGGAGTGCTTGTATTTAAAATATTTTTACTTCCTCGCTCAGATAAGACAAAGTGCGGCGTTGAGTTCCGCCACTCAATACGCGATGCCTCTGTGTTTTGACACTATGTACTTTCTGTCTACCTTGCTATGCGGGATAAAAAGCGTGAAGCTAAAAAACAATTGTTTCATACTTTCTCCCGCAAAGCATAGTAGACAGAGAAAATGCATGTCTTGTTTTTCCAGAGCGGTGAAAACGCATATAATTTAAATATAATTATACCCCCGAGTGGGATCGAACCCACAACCGATCGCATTTACGGTCAGATACTGTCCCACTACGTCACGGCCGGCTTCATTTTTTTTATATTGAAAAAAAAAAAAATAAACTAAAAACTTTAAAAACATTAAAGCAACAAATCGATCTCAGTTACTGTATATATAACTTCACGATAATAGATATCTGACGTCTTCGCTGGTGGCTATAGAACATGACACAATTATTGAGTGGAAGTGCGCAGTAGATAACGCTATCACAACTTTCGTTGTTTCAATTGATATTAATTTTGCATTTGCCGTGTTTATTTAAATTTGCAAATTATTATTATACATATGACAACATTAATTTATTATAATTATTATTATAGCTTCACGCTTTAATCCCGGGTATAGCCATAGCTGGGTAGACAGGAAAGTCAGCCTAGTGTCAAGACACTCCGTACTCCGATTTTCGTTGAAATCAAAACAGTGCAAGGAACACTCAACACGCAATATGTTGACTTCGTTAAGCAATCAATAGAGTGTCTTAACACTACGTTCTCTCTGACTAGTAAAGTCAAAACTAAAAATATATATATATTATACATGGTGTGTACTTATAAACATACTTGAATATCTACAAATAAAAAATATGGAATCAACGTTATTCGAATGAAAATAAACACAATTTTTAGATATATAGTACAAGGTCATTCTTTTTATCACAATGAATTACGTAATTATTTATTAAAAATTAATTAATCGTAATAATATAACATATTTTAGTTTCTAGAATTTTCGCGATTAGATGACGTAACGTGTAATAATTTTGACGTAACGTGTAATATTTTTTTTAACCAAAATTTAATATTAGCAAACGAATGTCAACTTATTTTAAATTATAAAATTATTTGAAACGCTTTAATCGCGTATATTTTTGTATTTGAAAATGCATGGAATACTTTAATTTAGTATTTATATTTATTAATTTTATTTAGATCTTAGATTTTCTTAATATTCATACATTTGTATGGCGTATATTTTAGTATTCGAAAATATGTACATTTTTGGAAACTCCGACGTTTCGAACACTTTACAGTAGGTACGGTAAGCTAGGTAGTTTCATTTGAAATATTCAAAATAGTTTTATTTAAAATCGCAAATGTTTTCATACTTTTTATATGTACTTAATTATATACTTTATATTTATTTTAACTGAAATACTAAATAATTCTATAAAACTTAATCAAAGTAAGGAAGTTATACAATATATATCAAAATATTTAACACGTTGCGGCAATTATCAATGAATTATCAATCTACAGCAAAAGGAAAAAATATATGTAATATTATGTTTTTTTTAAGTTTCGCGCTTTTAGCTTATACCCCGCATATAACTAATTTCTCGCTTTCCGTCAAATTCGAGACACTGCATGTGCGAATGGCAGAACATAACGCCGCACTCCGTCTGACCAGAGCGCGGAGATGATAGTAACTTAAATACAATGATTTCCTTGTGTCATGTATAATTTAATTTATTTATTTTGTAATTATTGTTATTTAACGATTTATTTCTGTTTTATTATTACGCACATCAAGCTTGCTTATAAGTGAATTTAGTATTTCTGACATAGATATACAAGAATTTAATAGTAATAATATGTATTAAGTTTTATAATAATTACTCATACATTAAATAAGCATTATGTCTAAGTATAAAAAATGCATCATTTAATAAAACTACTGGCGGAAAGTAGTGAACGGAGTGTATTGACTACTCTGCTATAGGTACGGGATAAAGCGTGAAATTGTTTTTTTTTATAAATAAAAAAAACCTTTTTATACGTTCTAGTTCCCTGCATTTTAGTAAATAACGACAATCCTGTAAATTATATATAGAAATATATACAAAGCGCAGCTTGATGTCCGCCATTTAACACGCATCTCTATTTCGAAGGGTCTTGACACTACGTTATTTCAGACTACCCTGCAGGATAAAGCTTGGAACCATAATTTAATAATATTATATGTTCTATAATGAGTAACGATATTGAATATCTATTAAATAAATAACTAAAAAAATATACTTTATACTGTTATTCAAATATTTCAGTGGCAAAAACAAACAGTGGCTTTGTTTCTAAGCCTGCTCAATAACAAGCGTGACTAATACGTGACCGGCCATACACTTAGTGCTCCATTCAAAGTCCTATGCACCGTCGTCCAGCACTAATTAGCTATTTTATGATACAATGAAAACAATTTTCCTTGTATTAATTGCGAATTTAGATTACTTAGTCACCTACTTATCGGATAAAGAACTAAAGAGGTATATAATATATATACCAAGATGTATTGCCAATTCAGAAACTGTATACGTAAATACATTATAAATAAAATAGCAATTATTTTGAAAAAATATAATACAAAACGAGTAGTATTTTAATATGTTAAGCTCTTTATTTTATAATACCTTCATTTCTAGTATAATTTATTTACATTTGAAGTATTTTTTATACTTAGGGGTATGAAATCTGGCAGTTTGGTAGTTATAGTCTACAGTAAGAAAGAATTTTAATGCTAATGATGCTAAAAATTCATAATGCTAATATTATTTTAAAATAATAAATTTAAAAGATCTTAAATTGATAATAAATGTAACACACATCACTATACGTCTCACATACACGTGTATATGACACGTATACGTGCAATACACGTTGCCAAGGCAACGCATTATTTACGCGTAAAAAGGTCATCTAATAGCAATAAAAAAATAGTTCTTAATCAAAATAATAATTAACCATCTAATTAAATGGCACAATGGAAACGCTCAAGTGTAACCTGGGAAATAGGCCAATTGGATAAGAGCACACTTTATCAAACACCCTTTGTTTTCGTTAAAATGTATATCAATTCATAATTTATTCTTGATAATTTAAAAAAAATATTTAATGTGATTTTTATATTATTCTAAAGCATTACACTTTATCCCGTAAAGTAGGGTAGTTCCAAGGATTATACTCTGAATAATATGCTTTGTGGGATATTTTTATTTATTTATTATTTTTATTATTATTATTATTATTATTTTAATTATTATATTTTTTTTAAATTATTAAAATACTTCTTCTCTATATGGAATAGTTTTCTATTTTCCGATAAACAACGATAAACGATATAAAGAAATAAACAGAAAGTAAAAGCGTGGCGTGGTGTTTGCCCCTCAACACGCAGTGTCTCGATTTCGATGTGCCTTGACACCAGATTTATTTTTATTCACAATTTATATCGTCTTCGTACAGCTTCACGCTTTTTTTCGTATAGCAGGGTAGTTCCAAGTGTTATACTCTTACTACCCTACCTACTAAGCAATAATGTTATGTAGATTGAAATTACATATGACTTTTCTAGACCTAATTTCAACATTTTTATATATATTTGAACAGTATTTAATATTATATTGTTCAGTGTTCTCTTCCGTGACTGATAACATTTTTCAGCTTGTTGATAAGCGAAGGTTAAAATGGAAAACGATTCATTATTTAATTTGATTAATTAGTTACAATAATTTTAAGTGTATATATTGTTTTTTTAATTATTTTTAAAGCTGTGTTAAGCCATGGCATTGATTGCTTTCCAATATAAATCAAGACATTGCGTGTTGAGTTGCGAACTTAACACTGCCCTAGTATCTTATAAGCGCAAATAATGAAAATAAATTTTAAATATATATTCCCTCGAGTGGGAATTGAATCCACAACCTAATTACGTTTACAGTCAGACTCTGTGCCTACTGCACCAAGATGGCCACTACTTTAAATAAGATGAAATAAATCTACCAATTATATTTGGACTTTAGTCCCAAAGGAGTTATTCAAATGATTTACAATAAGTACCAAAGCAAATTATAGTAGCAAGTTTATAGTACCGAGTGCAAAGATTTTCAGATAGAACATTAACCAAACAAGTTAGAAAGTACGGAATTAAAAAATGAAAAAGAAAAACAAGACTGTTTCATTCACTCTCCCATATTGAGTAAAAATTTTGATTTCTTTTTATTATGGAGGTACCTAATGACAATATAATTATAACATAAAGTATCGCAACTTGATTTCACTGCTGTTGCAATAACGTTCAAAAGACTCATATGCAGATTTAAGAAATTAAATTAGTTACCGAGCGGTGATCGCGCAGTAAGATAGCGTCTGGCTGTAGCCGCGATCGGTTGTGGGTTCGTCACCCGGCGGTGAAATGGGCGGAATAATTAATTATGTCTATTTCCTCGCTCTGGTAAAACAAAGGGCGGCGTTGATTTCCACCACTAAACACGCACCTAAACACGTGTCAAATTCGGCGAAAGTACAGAGTGTCTTGACATTATGTTTTTCGTCTCTATCCCTCTACTGCAGCATAAAAGCGAAAAAATATATATAATTGTTTAAAAACAGACAAACAGTTCTTCAACGTTTATTATTATTACTTGTCTTCCTTTTTTACCAACCTAACCATAACATTGGAATATATATATATATATATATATATATATATATATATATATATATATATATATATATATAATCAGACTTAAAATCGATAAGATTCCAAAGGTTTCCTTGCAATAAGGTCACCAAAAGTTATTGACTTTTAATAAAATGATAAAACGATATAGGCTTGAATGTCAGATCTGTTGCTAAGTCTAAAAGTTATATTAATTAACATTACATATAATTAACATTTAATTAACGTATTTACAAAAATGACAGCAGGATTCGAACCCAAGCCTTTTCGACCGTCTAAGCGCTCTGACCGCTGAGCTATACGTTCTGCTACGGGCTGCGTCAAAATTCTTTTTGTTACAACTTATTTACTTTGTTAGCATCTCTTTAGAGATTTTCACAAATTCTGCTGCCCAAAGATTATTAAAAAATAATCGTTTGGCATGAGAGAATGTTATTTATTTTAATGTTTTACTATTTTTAAAGTGTTATTCCACACTTTGGATAAGAAAATATTATTAAAAAACGTATAAGATTTTTAAACGCGGCGAGATTCGAATCCGTGCCTTTTGGAAACCGTCTCGAGTGGGAATCGATAATATTCCACTGCGCCACGAAGACCATTTTCTATGATTAATATTTTGTACGTGTTTTCCAAAGACGTTGTTTTTTTTTCTAAATAATTTGCAATAACGCACAATGCCCTCTTGATTTTCATTGTTCTATGACTGAGGCTATCCTATTATCTATAATGACTAATCAAAGTTAACATTGAGAACAATTAAAAACAAAATGTCATTTTGTCTTTTCAAAAGATAATTTTTTAATATTATTTAGTCCAATTACGTCACAGGTTATAAATAGAATGCTGTCAAAGAAGCGTTTTGACAGGGACTAGAACTAAACAGATCTACTGTCACCAAATACGGTTTATCCCGCATAGTAGCGTTACTATGCAGGATAAAGATAATTATTTAATTTGAGACAACAGAACCTAAAGCAACATTTTTATTAGCGGAAATTAGAACTTCTACAGATTATTAGATATGCTAGAGAAACTACTTTTGACGATTAAAATAAAAAAAAGAAGTATTAATACTTATATACATAAATTAGATAATTATCCAAACAACTACTATAATTAATTATTTTATATAATCTATATAAAAATCGCTATATTTTATCTATTCTGTGCCTTTCAAATACCTACCTAACCCATAAGGCTGTACATTGTAGGACGTAAGACGCATTTCAATGAAAAAATATTAAAAAAAACGTACTTAAACGTCATTACAATTCCAACTTAGCCAACCATTTTTTAATCAGTCTGGCATAATGATAATAATGCAATTAGTTTTCGATAAAAAATTAACGAATGAAGGTCATGTATCGATTAGATTATATTAGTAGATATTTAGATTTGTGGATAATAAAGGAACGCGCGTCAAACGATAGCGTTTGTTATAATTACACTTAAATCAAGTATGTTATTGTAAATGATTTTTAATATAAATATCTATATAAATATATAAAATTGGAGTGTCTGTTTGTAATATAAAAATAACCACTGAATACTAAATATCTATAGTACATAGGGTGCTTACATATACCAACACATTTTTTTTACATATTTTGTTGGTTTCTCTGTCTGTTTGTTTCGGCTAATATCTGAAACGGCTGGACCGATTTCGACGAGACTTTCACTAACAAATATTTCATATAATAAAGACTAACTCGGGCTTACTATTATTTTATAATTATAAAATACAAATTAAAAAATGTTAAATCCCGTGCGAACAAAGTCAGGGACACAAGTAGTATTAAATATAGACTAACCAGCTATATTATTATTGAAAATAATAATAAAAGGTATCTATTAATAAACAGGGAGTAAAGTTCGTATCATTACCGAGACTTGCGACACGAGAAATCGCCAAGTGTATTATAGAAAAATTTTAATGTTACACTTCTTGCTAAGTCCTACCAGTTTTACACTTATTCAAACCTATAGTAAATAGAATAAAATATATGTTTAATACATACACACAACACAAGTATTATATCATCACAACTCATTGTTCTTGTTTACAGTTAAAAAAATATCTTAATATTATAATTGTATTTACTCTGACTTTACCCCGATCGAATCGATTGATTTTTATAGAAATATTTACATCGAACTAAAGCTAGGCGGCGTTTAACATCGTTTGTTATAATAATACATACCTTCTATGTAGGTGGTGGAAATCATCTTTAGAGTCCATTGTTAATTTGTAAAAGGATTTCGCGACTTCTGGACTGTAGTGCCCCGAGTATAAGAATGCGTGGAGCTGACGTACGAAGTCCCAGCTCAGTTTCCAGAGAGACTTGCTCATCTTTGGTGTGCAGGATACGAATCTAAGAAAAAAAGTACCAAATAATAAAAAAATATATAAAAACATACATTACATGAAGAAAAATAACAATAAATTCAGATAATTCATCGTACCAGAGTTTAACAGCGTGTGACTGTAATCGTGGTTGGGGGCGGATTCGATTTCCACTGCGAGAAATGTTTATTTTTATATAATTATTTTCATTTCTCTGGCAAGACAAAGTGCAGCGTTGAGTTTCGCTACTTATCAAGCAATTTCTTGATTCAGGCGAAACATACAAGACTTACTTCTCTTCTTCTTATGTATAAATACATATGTGAAGATATTGTTTTTAGATTTAAATTCTATGTTACCAAATATTAACATTTTTGTATGTTCTAGCTAGACATTTCGCAGTGTTATAATTTGCAATTTTAAACCTAATAATTATATCGACATAGTGTTTCTTATAATATTTTCTTGGGGCGGAAACTAAAATTTTAAATTACTTTTAACTAACTTCTCACTGCATATCAAGAGATACGTGATACACAAAACAATTGTTAATCCAACACCACACATAAAAACGTAACGTACACTAAATACTCAAGTCATACATTCTGAAAATACAAAAAATAAAAATGTGTGTGTATGTGTGTGTGTAAGTGCGTGTGTGTGTAAGAGAGTGTGTGTGTGTGTGTGTGTGTGTGTGTGTGTGTGTGTGTGTGTGTGTGTGTATGTATGTGTGCGTATGCATGTGTGCGAATGTATGTGCACTTTCTACAACTTCACAGGAAATAATTAAACAATATAGATATAGTTATAGTTAATATAGATATAGTTTAAGCAAAAAAAACGCTCACGCATCTTGTATTAAGATAGGATATTGATCATCGTGAGCGCGCCTTTTAAAATAAATGTGGCACGTAACGGAAACATGTGACTTAGAAATAAACATGGCGCGTAAAAGAAAAACGATACATTTATATTACATTGTTATAAAATTTCTTCCACTCGTCGATAGTTTAGCTATTCAATAATTATAAATATAATATCGATTATATAAAATTTGCATGTTATTATTATCCCCATATGAAGAGAAATAAAATATTAAACAAGGTGATAAGGCCTTTTATTTATATAAATTTCTAGTTTATTACCTAACTTATGGCGCAGTGGGATAGTCTCTGACTGTAAACGTAACTACAACCGTACGATACCAATTCGGAGGAACGTTTAAATCATAATTCTCCGCATCGGTAAGACAAATGGCGGCGTTAAAATACGCCAATTAACACGCAATTTTGAACCTGGAATGATAGTGGAAAACAGTTCTCTCTATCCGAGAAAAAGTATAAACTTATTTTTGTAACTATAAATCGTTATAGCAACTTTTACTCGTACATCTCCTCATAGAAACCAATCATTTTTTAAACTCATTCTACATTGAAAACTAATAATTAGTACAAATTGAATAGCATAAATACATATTAATCACGTGTTGAAATTTACGTTTATAGGCGTACAACCGGTTGACGGTTTCCGATCGGCAAGTATCCGTTTTCTTTACACGCCTCGCTCGCTCTTGACGTACTTCAAGAGAAAGTCTCTAGTTATTTCGAAAGAATCTTAGAAATATATTTTAAAATTGTATATATATAGAAAAAAAAATTACCTTTTACTTACGCAAGTATGTTATAATTTAATTTATACGTATAATAAAAAAGTAAATTATCACTGTCTGTACATAGAAGATATATAAATAAAAAATTAGGGGGCAATTCTCACTGTAATAGAATCTAAAATAATGTTTATTAATCATTTTTTTTTGTTTATCCGTTTGTTTGTTCGTTTGTACAGCTAATCTCAGAAACAGCTTAATCGATTTAAGTTTAACTACTGTATTTTGGTAACCTTTCATTACTTTTTAGTATTTCTTCGTTTATTAGGGACAGCGTCTGACTGTAAACGCGATCGTTTGTCAGTTCAATTCCCACTCGGACGAGTGCTTATATTTACACTATTTAAGTCAAAGTGCGGCGTTGAGTTCCGCCACTCAACACTCAATGTCTCGAATTCGACGGATAGCGAAGTACGGAGTGTTCAAGACACTAGGTACAACACACTGTTCACACACTAGGTAGTCTCTGCCTGCTCTGCTATTCGTAGTGATATATAAAAGCGTGAAGCTAAAAATACAGACAAATCGAAAATTCAAGTTTCAATATCAACGGATGGTACTAGGAACTTCACCTTTAGTAACAGGTAATAAAATTCAAAGTGACGCAATATAAAAAAAATTAAAACGGATCAGGCATATCTCGTTAATGAAGTCGGTTAAGAATTGAGTCAATTTGGTAATATTTGTTAGCAATACAATACATTTTATATCTGTAATTTGAAATAATCACAATCTGATATAGGTGTTTATCATATCAAATAGATATATGTATGTACCTACGTGTGAAGAGCTGTGATAATTAATTTTAATATTTTACTATTAAAAGTTACAACTCAGCGGGATTCGAACCCGCCTCTTGGACGGTTCCCATTAGACGCGGCTTCGAATCCGATACGTTCAAATTTATATATTACATTTAATCACGTAAATTAATTATTATTATCATCGACATTCAGGTGGCATATCGACATTGAGGCCCGGTCGTGGCGCATTGTAACAGCATCTGACTGTAAACGCAACCGGTTGTGGGTTCGATCCCCACTCGGGGGAGTGATTATAGTTAAATTATTTTCACTCCCTCGCTCTGATAAGACAAAGTGTGGCATTGAGTTCCACCACTCAACACATAATATCTCGAATTCGATGGAAAGCGAAGTACAGAGTGTCTTGACACTAGGTACTTTCTGTCTGCCCGCTATGCGGGATAAAAACTTGAAGCTAAGAATAAAATAAAAAAGACATTCAGGAAACGAACGTGATAGCTTTTTAGAAAAAAAAGTAGGTGTCCATTTCAAATTGACAGTTATTTAAATCAACTTTAATGGTTTTATATAACAGTAGGAATTTACGGTCGAATTACCTTTTTTTTTATATTTTAATTTGCATTTGAATCGATATAAGCGCCATTAGCACAAAAAATACAAATAAAGCAAACAATTAGTTTACAAACAAATCAATTTTTCCATATTATCAAGTACAGTAAATAGGTACTAAGAAAAATCCCAGTCGAGTGTTAGAACTTGAGAGTCTCGACATATTATAAGAGCAACGGGTTCAAATCAAAAGGAGAGACCGGTCGTGGGGCAGTGAGATAGCATCTAACTGTAAATGCGATCAGTTGTGGATCTGATAAACACTCGGGGTAATGATTATATTTAGATTATTTCCATTTCTCGTTCTGGTAGCACAAAGCACGGCGTTGAGTCCTGCCACTTTGACATTGTGTGGAGTGTTTTGACCCTAGCTACTTTTTGTTTACCCTGCTATGCAGGATAAAAGCGTGAAGCTAATTTAGTCAAATACAAATGCTTATATATTTGTATTTTTGTTATCCAAATCCTGAAAAACAGGAAATCCTCACATATCAATGTTATCGTGCGTGGTCAGGATTTTACAATTTTTTACTCGAGGTCGTGTTGATTATCGATTTAATTAGAATAAAAACTATAATGTATTTATTAAATAGTTTTACAGACTAAAAATTATAAACAATATATTAAAACAGACAATTAATAATTTAAAAATAATTAAAAAAAGATTCTTAGGTTATTTTATTTCGCTATAACAAATGAGTAATTATCAAATTTTTTTAAAGCCTAAAATTTCAAGTTATTTTTAAGTTCAAATTGTTTAATAAAAAAAAACAAACAATATGCAAACACATGTAATATTAGCTCGAAATAATAAATACTTCCACATGAAAATCAACACAAAAACCTTTATTAGACTTAATTATACCTAAATTGGTCTAAATCACAAGACACGAAAATGGTATGAAATCTTTATAAAACTCTACAATCTCTATAGAAGAAGACTCAATGTAAGCAAAGCAACTAAGAAATCGACAGCGGTAATTAGATATAATAATTTTTGTGATCACTTTGAAACGTTAGGTTTTCAAATATGTATTATCCATATATATATACCAAAAAATATGAAATTAATCTGCTTTAAATATTTAAGAATCGTAAAAGCTAAAGAAATCATCAAAAATCACACTATTTCTTACTTAATTCCGACGGTCTCTTTTTCAATACAAAAAAAGAATCCGCGAGTTAAACAACCGATTGTTAAATTAGCAATTTTTAATTACCATTTTCATTTGACTATATATATATATATATATATATATATATATATATATATATATATATATATATATATATATATATATATATATAGTGTTTTTTTTTGTTTGAGAAATAAAAAAAATCATTTTTTTAATATTTTCTTTATAAAACATAGAACAGGTAAGCCCACCACCATAGCCAGTATAAAAAACTAACCTAGTAATTAAGTTGTTGTGTCGAACACACCTCCGTCTACGAACGAGCACATTTCCCACCACGTTGTATTGCAACGCGTGCCTCTCTACCTTATCACCGAGATAACTAAAAAAGCGATGAAATGCCATATATAATATTATATAATGCGTATTAAACATAGTGAAACCTTTTTAATCTTGCGTAGATATTTCATGGGATCAGGAATTTTGTACAAATGTTTCTAGTTTATATAGATCGAAATATAAAAAATTGTTTGTAAACCAACCAAACCTGTTTCAACCTGATAAAATATCTCACTTATATGGGTAATAGAAGTACTGAATTAGACCAAGTATAGGTGTAGATATTGAAAAAATCTAGATAATATATTTAATTTAACCAGATTCGAAAGTCCCATAACAGTGGTATGGTACCATGGCAAATAGCTGGGACCTTATTGGAGTTTTCAATAATAGAAATTTTACTGTATCAGAGAAGCAAATAGGTGCCATATATGTAAATACATGGTGTAAATGAAGATGAATTAATTCTTCGAATCTTACTTATATTTTTAAATACGATTATTTGTAAGGATGAATGTATGTATGTTTGTCACTGTTACGCAAAATCTACTAAACGGATTTCGATGAAACTTTCCAATAATATAGATTATACACCAGAATATTATACTATATTATGATGAATTTGATTAATTTAAAAATAACGATAAATCACGAATTAAGCTACTTTTTACCTCAAAGAAAAGCAATTAACATATATTTGTGTATAGTATAAATGGTTATTATATAAGTATACACAAAGTTTATTATTTTAAATATATCTTTGTTTCTCGTTTCTCTAAAGAAATTTCAAAATTCAACTTAAATAATTATGGATATATCATTATCAAGATTTTTGCAAAATAAAAAATATATATCAAAAATATACGCTTTTCATATTATATTAAAGAAGTTTGCATCAAAATCTGTAAAATTTGTATTATTTTTACAACAATACGTTAACGTAATTTATTAATAAATAGGTCACATTGGATTAGCCCTAAATATTAGTAACTAAGGGGACGTCAATCGATCTTTATAGTTATAATTTACGTCATTCAAAGAAATTATTTGAACTCTTTTTGAAATATGATTATTATTATGACTTAATTTGTTCGATGCCTATATATAAGTCGTCGAGGGCTCTTTACTCCTTGAATTTCGAAAAGCAGGTTGTATTCATTGCTACCTATTTCAATATATTTCACGGGTATATTGTAACAAATACGTAAACAGGTTCACGTTTATACTAATTACCCATGGCAATAATGGACCACGCTATCATATCGCATAACGGCTCTCTATATAACAGACCATGACACAATTTTAAGCTGACACAATATAAAATAAAAATGTCATAACAATTCTGATAACTAACGTAATATTGTTAGGAAACACTGTAGCGTTTAGTTAATGATGGAACATTAGTTTAAGTGTTTTAAATAGAGAATATTTTAATATTAAATACGTTTGTTCCGACGAATCTATCGTTATATAAGAAAATCTAATACAATGTTTGATTTTTATATATTTTAAATGAAATTATTTTAAACGGATTAATCGCGTGTATTTTGGTATTCGAAAATTTTTGCAAACCTGACGTTTCTAACACTTTACAGTAATCCATGGTCACAGATAGACTATCTGTTAAAGTAAGTAAGTGTTAAAAATTAGTTTAAAATAAGAAAATATATTATAGGTTGCTTAAAATAATATCTTTTAACTATCGACAATTGTGGCGAGAATGAAAAGTTTTCGACTGAACGCAGTATTGTTTTGATTTTTTATCATATTCAAGGTAATTTTATTCCAAAATTTGTCTTATCTCATTAAATTAAGAACGGCGTTAAGTTACGTAACTCAACAAGCAATAAACTCTAAACTGAGACACGTGAAAATAAAGATAATAAAAGGCAAAGTTAATATATTCATAATAATAATAATAATCGAAAGATGTAATCCATATATTTACTGAGATTAAGGAAATTACCTACAGCCAGTACTAGCGAGGGTGTCCACAATAATTGATAAGCGCCGCCCATATGGCATTTGTGATTGTTATTTGTACGATAAAACCTATCAATATTTGCTTTAATTAAACATTACTATGTATGTGAACGATCTGAACCAATATTTTAAGTTTAACCTGCCTTTACTCCTCAATTAAAAGGTTTTGAAGCTATTTTGGATTTGATATTTTACCAACCCCACGCAAAATAAGGCGTGTTTTTATGAGTTTGACGTGTTCTTTTTTGTTTGTCTGTCTGTGACATCGTAGCTCTTAAATGGAAGGACAGATTTTGATTATGTTGGTTGTATTCAAAATTCACTTTCCTTCTGATATTTCTTAGCTACGTTTTTTAAAAATGAAATAAAAAAAATTATGCTCGGCATTTTGGCGTGGCGGTCTTTTTTTTTATTTTTTTTATTTGATTTAATCATTTTATTGTCAAATATTTAATAAATATATTTTTATTTTCAAGGAATTGTACCCGCGACTTTGTTTACGTTAAATTTAACGTCTCTGAATATTTATTCCATAATTCTAAAAAAAGTAGACTAAATTACTCCTGACGACATCAGCTATCCGTCATTAAAAGTGCCTTTGAAATCAGGCCAGCCGTTCCAGAAATTAGCCCGAACAAACAAACAGGCAGACAAAAATTGTAAGACATGTATATTAATTTGGTATATATATCGTATATATTTGGTATGTGTTTAGTAAAAAGCTGTTATTTTAATATTACAAACGGACACTCAAATTTATTTATTTGTATATATAAATTATTACCAATTTTAAATTACACCGGTTATTTTTTTTATAACATAGTTATAACACTTGGTCGAATGAATACATTCACTTTCTAACGACGAAATTTCTGTTTGTTATTCTATACTATAAACTTTTGACATTCAAAACCTGAGGGCTTTCGATTCAAATATTTCTACATTTAAAAGGGTACATATATTTTATTTTAGCTTCACGCTGTTATCCCACGTAGCAGGGTAGACAGGAAGTATACCAGATACAGTCAAGACACTCCATACTCCGTTTTCCGCCGAAATTCAAGACCACCTTATCAAGGCGAGATAATGAAAATAATTTAAATATATTCCTGCCTCCGAACGGCAATCATAATCAAATAAAATAAAAACTAAACAAATAAAGCATGAAATAATAAAATGAATAGTCATGGAATTAAAAATCCTTATTATTTAGTAAAAACGTAACTTAACCCTTGCTTTGATTAAATTCAAATTTATTTTTTAATATATTAATATATTAAAAATTTATTCTTATAAAGAATAGAAACTACATGTATTGTGAAACCAATAGGAAGATATAATATATAACGATATTTACATAACTATAGATATTTTATGTATACTTTCATATTTTTTATGAAACCATTTTAAACGGATTAATCGCGTTTATTTTGGTATTCGAAAATATATTTTGTATTAGTGGTCACTGGTATCTACCCGCGACCAAGGACTACTGTAAAGTGTTCGAAACCTCAGAAAATGTATTTTTGAATACCAAAAAATACGCGTTTAATCTGTTTAAAACATTTTCATTTAAAATGTGTAGTAATGGCGAAAGTCAAACATGTTATTTACATAATATTGTTTAATAATTCTTTTTTAAAAAATATGTTAAAATATAATATTATATTAAAATATTATATACTAGCTGTTTCCTGTGTCGTTTTTTAATATCTAATTTTTTTGATAAGTCTAAAATTCTAAAATAAAATTGTTAATATACTCCTTATAATATAATTACAATATAAAATATCTGCCAGTGAATGTCCCGTCAAAATTAGTCCAATCGTTTAAGAGAATTTCCCAAACAACCAGACAGATAAAAATAGTAAAAAAAAATGATATATGTACCATGTATGTATATAGTCATTTAGTAACAAGGTTTATTATGATATCCTATTTTTTGTGTATATTTTATTATTTATATCTAACTACCATCAAATCTACAACCCATTAAAATATCATACATGCAAACTTACCTCTTATGAAGTAGCGTCAGCAAAACTAACTAATAAATTATAATAATCCGAAACCACTATCATTAAATATACAAGTGATTAACGTCATTGCCAAAATATTTAATAAAAATATTGATTTAAAAAAAATTTTTTTCTTTATTTTAGCAATAACGGTTCAAATTTATATTAAAACAGAAATTCTAATACAAATATTTCATAAAGAAACGTCTTACGACTCTATAGAGTGTCTTCGGCATCGACGACCTCTGTACGGCTTACGTCATAGACATCGATACATCCTAATGATAAGCGTTCATAATAATTTACCCGATAATAATATTTTGATATAAATTCCTTATATATATATATATATATATATATATATATATATATATATATATATATATATATAATATATATATATATATATATATATATAAATATATATATATATATATTCTTAAGTCATTAATGAATAAAAAATAATAATATAATAAAATAACTCTAAAATTTGGCACTACAGAGAATAACACTAAACTCAAAAATAATAAGCGTGTGCAAATAACGAATATAAATTACCTAATAATAAAGGTAACGTTAGCAAAAAAAACTACGTGACTGTTTGAACACAATGATTATGTGTATTATTAATCGATTGGGAAATTTTGTAAAATAGTGATACTTAAAAAAACTTTCTGTAAATAGGACTGGATGATGTCTAAAAATTGAACATTAAACTAACTTAGTTATGGGCTTGTGATATAGTGTCAGACTGTAAACGCGGTTGGTTGTCAGTTTTATCACCATTCAGAAAAATGATAACATTTAAAAATATCTTATTTTCTCTGGTAAGACAAAGCGCGGTGTTAAGTTAACACAATTTTAATGTATTAAATTCAGTTAGTGCATAACGGTGTATCTTGACACTAAAGTGCTTTCTGACTCCATATCACAATCTGATCGCCTATATTTTTCAATAAAAAAAAAGTAATGAGACGAGACCCATTCAGTTTATCTTTGATTTATAATATTTATAAAGCTTTTCACAAAGCAACTTAACGCAAAAAGGCTGGAAAAAAATGACTTGATAAAAAATTAAAAAAAAATATCAACTCACTTGGTAATAGTAGCGTACATGATATCAACAGGCAGCCTGTAGGGCAGGGCCATCAGAGACACGCACTGCATGCCGCGCTGTCTCATCACCCAGTTCACGAGGCCGCTGTTGGCCGAATCGATTGCGTTTTGGAACACCGACATCACTGTGTCCGGTAGATCGTCGACTAGCGCGTCCTAGAATCGATTTTTTTATGTGAGAAATGATTTCACCCTCGTATAATCGATTTAGTATTGGTTTGCTATATTGTTTTTTTTAAATTAAGAAATGAAAAATAGTTTTATTTGAGCTAATTATTTAAACAAAAATAGGGATATTAAGAATATATAAGTGAAAAAGCTCCACTTATTTAAGATAAAAATAAGATAAATATATATTAATACTATTATAAAATTCGAGTGATTTTATTATATAATTAAATTAAGTTAAACGTTGAATAAACAAACAGTAACAAGGCAACAGGGTAAATGTAGTGATAAATCATATTTAAATAAAAAAAATACCTGTATATGCACTTTACACGCCTCACAATCTGGATCAAACGGATTCAACGTGTCGTCGAGAACATCTTGCAACTGGTATGTAGTGTGAACTGCCAAGCATCTAGGCCACGATTATAAAAAAAATTAAAATTAACATATAATATATGTATATATGAATGACATGAAAATATAGAATGACATAAAAAATGGTCGTGAGGCCGGTCGTGGCGCAGTGGGACAGCGTCCGACTGTAAACGCGTTCGGTTGTGGGTTCGATCCCCACTCGTGGGAGTGATTATATTTAAATTATATTCACTTCCTCGCTCAGTTAAAAGACAAAGTGCGGCGTTGAGTTCCACCACGCAAAACGCATTGTCTCAAATTCGGTGGAAAGTGAAGTATGGACATTAGGTACTTCCTTGCTCTTTGGATGGTCGTGACACTAGGTATTTCCTGTTTGTACTATGCGGGATAAAAGCGTGAAGCTAAAAAAAAAGGTGTTAGACAACTTTCACAAATCATTGATATACTAATGTCCCGTTGACGCGTTGCCATAGCAACGTGTCACTTTATATAAACGAATATCTTAAACATATGGTAGTGTGATGACTTACATTTGTTGTTTTAATTTAATATATTTTTAAATTTTATTAAATTTTTTTATATATTATTATTATTTATTTTTTTAAATATTAAGAATCTGCACTCTTTCTCTATATAAACTATAACTATGTCAAAATATTCCGCTGTTCGTGCTATTTTCTTAAAAAGGAATACAAAAATTTTGCTTTACGTATTAATGTATAAAGAGAATAACAAGCTTGTATAATAAAAAATATAATAATAAAATTATACTATATTTTTTTGTCAACTATACTTTTTTATTGAATACGTTATATAACGTTGTGAAATGATAGATGGGCCGGTCGTGGCACAGTGGGACAGCGTCTGCCTGTAAACGCGATCAGTTGTAGGTTCGATCCCCACTCGGGGGAGTGATTATTTTTCACTTCCTCCCTCTGGTGAAGACAAAGTGCGGCGTTAAGTTCCACCACTCAACACGCAATGTCTAGATTTCGAACAGAAAGTGGAGAATGAATTATTTTGACACCACCTTCTCTCTACTATATAGAATAGAGCGTATAGCTGCTAAATGTATGTACTCATACATACATTAGGAGTTCCTGTTTCTATAATAAAATAACCGTTCTTAATTAAATGCATATGTATATATTTGTGCCAACTAATCTCTAGAACGGCTTGACCGATTTTGACGGGACTTTCACTAGCAGATAGCTGAAGTAACTTGGATAACATACTTTTATTTAAGAATTTTAAATAAAGATCCAGAGAAGTTAATACACATGTGGATTATTGTCTAATAAACATATTACCTACAAAACGATGAAAATATAAATAAAAAAATTATAATAATAATATTTAGCTTACCGTGTACATGAGATCATGTTGTTTCTGTTCAAGAAACGTAGTGCGTCGTCGAAGCCCTGTTTGCACATATTGCTCAGGACCTCCGGCTTGGGGGGGAAGAGGATCCTTGCAAATCTATTCATGTTTTCCCTGGATAACTCGATACTGGTATTTGCTAGATTCACCTGGTTTAATAAATAATAAAATATGAAGATGAGTAATATATATATATATATATATATATATATATATATATATATATATATATATATATATATATATATATATATATATATATATATATATATAGGCCAGCGTTGTAGGTTCTATATATATATATATATATAAGAAAAACAATAGCAAAATATTACATAACATTAAAAATTATCGGCTATTCGATTCTGATAATAACAATATCGACAAGTAAATAAATCTGTAAAGATTAGATGATTCATAATCTGCTTTATCTTAATATTGTATAGATAAAAAAGACCCGCAATGAAATTTAAATGTCTTTGCTCATTTCCGGGTTTTATGGGTTAGGCAGAAAGGGGTTTTTATAGTTCCTTGATTATTAATAAAAAATTATAGATTCCCAACCATTCTTCTCATAGTCCTCCCTGTTGGATACGGGCGGGCGGGTAAGTTTAGTTGTTCGGGCTAATGAGGCTTACAATTTTTTTTACTCAGCTTTTGCTATTATAACTATGAGAATTTCTTGATATTATTTGAATTTTAAATATCTTTAATATTAGCCTCTTATTTCAAAATTATAACAATATATAATATATAACTAATGTTTTTAATGCATTAATAACTTTTTGAAAAAAAAACGTATAAAATTTGAACGCAGCGGGATTGGAACCCGCGCCTCTTGGATATCGTCCGAGAGGCGCGGGTTCGAATCTCCCTGCGTTTAAATTTTTATAGGTTTTTTTTTCAAAATATTTTCTAATCCTAAGTGTGGAATAACACTTTTAAAATAGTAAATAATTAATAACTTTAAAATAGTAAACCTACTATGCTTTTATTACTTTAATTTTAAGATGCCTTTATCAATTATAATTAAAGAGATAAAGAGTTAGGTGCAATGCAAGGAAACCAAAGAAATTACGGAAAGCTATTAAGGACATATATCATTTTTTTTACATCTTATTTTTTCTTTCAAAAAGGAGAAGGGTCTATACATTCCTTGCGTAATTTTAAAAGTTTTTGTGTAAGTTTTTCATCTGGCTCCAAACTCTTTATTGTGACCAAACAAATTATAATTTCGATAAAATTAACAACACGATAGAAAAATCTACAAGAATGAAATGTAAACATTGAGGCCAGCGTTGTAGGTTCTATACACACTCGGGGAAATGATTATATTTAAAATTTCTTTCCAATTCTCCGCTATAGAAAGAGAAAACGCATCACTCAACATTTCGATTTCGAGCGGAAAGTAGTCAACGGAGTGTCTAGACACTAGGTTGTCTCTGACTAACTTGCTATATATGATAAAGCGTGAAGCTGCTTTCTTTCTTTCTTTTTTCCACAGAGCATTAGGTAGGCAAAGTGTACTTAAAATCAAGATATCAAAATCATGGCCCAAATTCTCGCCATTTTGACAGATAAACAACGAATAATTATATTAAAATCATTCTCTCGAGTGAAGATAGAAGAGAAGCTGTAAAAAAAAAACATTATAACACTCACATGAAACAACTGCGAACTCAAATCTCTGGGGCATATATCGCTTTCCCCGCAAAAGGGGCTGACTGTTATAGTATTTTCATCTAAAACCGGTAAATTATCACTGAAGCCGCCGTCCATGTATCTAATTCCGCGGAACCGAGGCGGAAGGACACCGGAGAACACTGGGACGAAACACGACGCGAGTAATGCCTGGTGGAATCAAATTCTATGTATATCTATGATAAAATATATAATCTCTTTTTATTATATTATTGTTTTAAATGAAATATTCATAAACTATCTATTGTGGCACAGTAGAAAGTCTTGCAGTAAACACGATTCATTGAGGTTTTGAATCCTCTTACACGGAAATGACTATATTAAAATTATTGTCATTTTCAGCTCTGGCAAGACCAAACTCTGCGTTAATTTCCGCCAGTATACACGCAATATCTTGATTTCAAGGGGCAAGTAGAGAAACAGAGTGTCTTAACATAAAAAATATTTGACAAAAAAAATTCAATATATCAATCAGAAATATCTTACCTGTAACAAATCATCTCTAGTTGGAAACTCTGATACTATAACATTCTTGCCATCATACACTCTCGTCAATGATATATGCAATTTCCCACTGACTATTCTATGTGCGTTGTGTGGTATGTACTTCTGCATTCCTTCAAGGAGTACATTTTGTATATTGAACGAAGGACTAAAGGGCCCGAGAGCCCCCGCCCTCGCCTCACCGACTATTCGTAAAACATCAGTTGTAATTTCACCTAAAATTGTTAACACATCATTAATATTGTTTTATTTTATTCTTTTTATTTAACATTCACTCTTTTATCCCGCATAGCTGCGCAGACATGAAGTACCTAGTGTCAAGACAATCCGTACTTCGTCGCCGAATTCGAGACATTGCGTGTTGATTATTATATGATATATTGTAAGTAATCAACAACGCAGTTAATTTTATCAGATCGAGGAAATGAAAATGAAATATTAATTCGCTTTTAAAAATTATTTCATGGAGTTTTATAAAAATACAGTTTTCTTTAGCAAATTAAAAGTTTAAACAGTAATACACTAGAAAAGCAATGCATATATTTTGTAAATATTTTGTATTGTTTATATATGAGAATAATTTAATCTCCTTGTTTTGATAAATTCAATGAAAATATGAGAACAAGATTTAAAAATAAATGAGATATATGAAAAATATTTTGTCAATTATAAACCAATTGAGAATGCATAATGTCAAGGTGACATTAAATATTATAAAATTTGACATTGTGGGGCAGTGGCTCAGCGTCTGAATGAAAAAATAAAGTTCATGGCTTTAATTCCTATTTGGGGGATTGATTTGTATTGGAGAATGCCTTTCCTTGGGAAATTTGCCTGCTATGCAAGAAAAAAGTGTGTGGAACTGCAACTAAATATCGATAATAACAGTAGGATAGATCAATTAGTGGTGTATACATTTTCTGTTTCAAGTATCAACCTATTTTTATTTTATATGAAATAAGTTATATATATTAAATATGTTACGCAGAGAGAACCTAATGTCATAACCCAACAGTAGAATTTGTCATATCAGATCATTGAATAAAAATAATTAAAAAATATGCAATTTTCTGAATGTCTGCTGCACTCCTAATCAGTGCAAGTACAGTCAACCACTTAAATATAATAAAGATATAAATAAAAATAACAAAATCGATAAGTTATTTGCTATTTGTTTTTCTGTTTGTTTGTACTTTTATTTTTGCTTTGTACAATGCAATATTTTTTTAATAATAAACTAAATCAAGTACATTTTCAAAAAGTTTTTTTTTTATAATTTTTACCATACTCAAACAAAACATTCAAAATATATTGTAATAATCAAATTATTCTGTGAATAACAAAATGTTTAAATGATAATACATATTATAATTTTCATACAAAATTTTGCTAAATATTGCCTTAATTAAAAAATATAAGTAATTTTAATAAACCATTATTTAATAATTTTATTTTATTATTTATTATTAATAATGAAAATTTATAACTGTTGCTATAAACTATACTACTATCAATATCACTATAAAATATTTGCTAATATAATGTTTTGTTCAAATGTAAGTAAATGATAATTCAACAATATTTACTTAAACCCA
This sequence comes from Dryadula phaetusa, assembly GCA_032432895.1. Classification (NCBI taxonomy): domain Eukaryota; kingdom Metazoa; phylum Arthropoda; class Insecta; order Lepidoptera; family Nymphalidae; genus Dryadula; species Dryadula phaetusa. The sequence continues at coordinate 1,390,577 of JAOYRS010000042.1, forward strand.
ACATTTATCTGAAGTTTACTTAGTGAAATATATATAATATAAAATTTCATTTTCAAGTTTTTTTTTAATTTATAAAAAACTGTACATTATTTTACAAACCATTTTTTTTGTTGTTTTACTATTTTATTTTCATATATTTTTTATATTAATTATTTTTTTTAAATATATATAATATTATATATTATTTTTTTTTAAATATATATATATAATATTATATATTAATTATTTTTTTAATATATACAAACATATAATGCTACTTATTCATTAAAAAGTATAAATTAAGGACTCCTTATCTTATACCTTACCTATGGGAAGGTCACATAACAAACAACATGCAGACAGAGCCCCAAAAGAGGCTCCAGAAATCTTCCCTATAAGTAAATGGGGTGCATATTTTTTAAGACACACAGCAACTCCAACATGGTAAATACCAAGGAATCCACAACCGGCAAAAGATAAGTTCATTCTTATTTACGCATCCAACGTAAAGTCGAAATAACACAAATATTTTCTGTACACTAAACTATAAAATGAACAACTGTTCACTGGTCACTAAAAGAAATATTTCGATATTGTATATCGTATAATAGTAATCACAGATATTTTTTTTACGTAAAATATTACGAACTACACTTAATTATCACGGGCACGTCTAACGCGTAATGAATTATATTATAAATAAACAACTAATTGTGGTCAAATCTATAATATATTCAGCTGATGACATTAGCAGCTGCTTTTGACATTGACGTCATCAAAAGATAACTATTACGTACGCTTCTTTCTAACAGTTCTTCGTAACAATATAAAGAAATTATTTAGATTTAATCAAGTAATTAATAAATTAAATTTTATATAAAATAAATGTATATTAAATTATATAATTAATATATACGAAAGGTAAATTTTTAAATTGTTGATTTGTCAAATTAATAGTAAATAATTATTTTACTTATTATTATTAAATATTTAATACGTATCTACTGCAATTCATTTCAATTTTTTTCCGTACATGAAGACCTCCTTATTAACAGATAATTTATTTGTAATAACATTTTTGTTTGAAGTAGTACTAAATTAATCAGTGTTCTACTAGTTAGTTGTCAGTGTCAAAGCTTTATTCTTTAGTCCATTATGTTTTGATTTGTTAAAGAAATTCAGATTATTTTGCGCTTGTTATCGCTAAATCAAGCTATTAAATTAAAATTCAGATTTTGTGATCAACGAGCACGTTTGATAGCGAAAACTAAAGAACTAAACTTGTTTTAAAATCATTTTGATATTTTCAATCTCGTTATAGTGTAACGTAGGTAACATAGTTTGTTTTGTTTTATAATCTCGCCATACTATTGTCAATTTTATCAATCGTAGCTTAGACTACCCAACTAAAAATGACGAGGCATGCGAGGAATTGTACTGCTGGTGCAGTATATACTTATCA